>CM033450.1:33489459-34089459 GCA_019425755.1 Amaranthus cruentus | reverse complement strand
TATCAAGGAAGACGGGTCAATAAGCGTGATTAAGTTCATGTAAGAGCTATCCAAGTACAATCACAACTAAAATAAATCATTATAGGGTCAAAATTTCCATCAAAGACCAACGATTTCGAATTAGAGCTATCCGAGTACAATCACAACTAAAACAAATAAGAATGTATGCCTTCACCATACAGCGATACCTGACTTGTCTGTGCGACAAACAGAGTTGTGGCAGAAATGAATATCAGCAAATCCATCACCAGAAAGACAATAAAGCCGGGATGATGAACTACCACATAATGCATCCATGTTTCGCTAGTTGGAATTGCAGGTACTGCGGTCCAAATCCCTGTATTTTAGCAGACATTAGTGATCGAGTTCGAAGGAATGCGGTTATACTATGATGTAGTATTACAGAAGACCAATAAAAGTTCGTTGTATCCGCAACTCACATACTTAAAACAGCTATCACTCCACTGATAGATGATGTTGCTGTTCCAAGGCACAGAAATATAAAGAAATCCCATTTGTTCCTCTGTAACACACAAAATAGCAAATCATCGTGAGGAAATGTGCAACATTATGACATTGTCTTCCTTTTGTTTGCTATTCACAACAGCGAACATACTATTTCTTATGTTTTTTGTCCCTTTAAACGTAACAACGAAAAAAGTTGTGGTAAATTTTTTTTCTCTTGTTCGTTGTTCATAACAAAGAACAAACCATGCCCTTAGGCTGGGACACATAGACGCTTATTTTGGAGATAAACGTATTGTTTTAAATAAAAAGTTTATTTTATTCAATTTTTCTTGAACATCATGGTAAAGAGAAGACAAGTAGTGTCTGATAAGTCAACATGATGCCTATGGGCTATGATGTTTAGCTTTTTTAAAAAGGAGAAAACAGCATCCACTGACCTTCCCCACACAATTTGAAATCCATGGGCAATGATGGTCGAATTGTTCAATGCAGCGTTTGCATGTTGGGCAATGCTTCGAGCGAAGTGGTCTGATAATCTGTTAAATTTAATGAGACATGAAAATATCAGAATAAACTTTGAAAAAATAGCAACAAAAAGGAAATAAAATCAACCTACAACGATCTTAAATGTATATATTCGGATTGCAAAACTATACCTTGCATGTTGGACAAAGCTGAGACCAATTTCCCGTCCAAACAGAGTCATCATTCATATTGAGATTTAATAAAGGATCCTGAACACTCCGTCAAAAAGTGGCCGTCAGAAATGCTACGCATCTAAAGTACCATAAAATTTCAGTTTCTCGGGAGGACTTAATCCTCACATTCATAACAAAATTTGTATAGCTATTAGCAGAATACTATCTATGAAGTATTGTAAAAATAAAGTAGTACACTACCTGTGCTTCCCTCTGATCACCAGAATGATCGGATTTTTGGATGTAGCCTGGATCTTTACTGTAAAAAAAACAAAGAATCAACAACAAATTACAGCTCGAGTATAACAAGTAAATATTAATCATACAGCATTTTACATATAAAGATATATTTGAAATCACAATTCAAATCTATTCTTCTTGATACAGCTAACAAAGCTCCTATTTGCAAGTACTTGTCAATTGCGGATTCAGCAGACAGCAAATTTGTTAAGTGGGGTCAAATTACAGTAATGATTGGGTCATTTTGCATCTTTCATTAATAAATTTGGCATATTTATCAAATTTAACAAGTAAAAATCTTAATTTGGCTCCATCACTGCTTGTCAAGTGATTCAGTCCCCATACTCTGCCTTTAGAGCTCGTAGTTTATTTATTGACACTTTGCAGATTTCTTGAATTGAACACTAAGAAAACTAATAAGAAAAATATAGAAGTAAACCATAAGGTACATTATAAGCCCCACTCGTTCAGCAAATATAGAAAATATACTGATCTGCACGCAAGAAGCATTAAAATCGTTTAGTTACCGTCCTTTCAACATTTAGATTATAATTTAAGTCTCAAAAACTCTCAAATACTAGAACAGACATGCCATTTCGGTTCAAAGAGAAAATTTTGAATCTTTTCACCATTTCCTATGCATTTTAAGCCGTCCAAAAAATTAAACCAAGTGATTTCAGGAACAGAAAGATACCTGCTACAACGATAAAACATTATCAATGCACCAACACACAGAGATACAGCAGTCCATCCCCAAAGTGCAACAGCAGCAGTTACCTTGGCAAGACTTGGAGCTAGCATAAGTTATAAACAGTCAGTCATCATAAGCAATAAATCATCATGACCTAAACTGGCGCTGGAAGAAAGACGGATCGCACCCACCTAAAAGGACAGAGTTTATGAAGAGGATCATGAGACTGAAGATGGTGCAAAACAAGAATGGGGCGTAGCCAACACCAAATATCTTCCCAGCGCAAAATGTACCTTTGAGACGCTTATTATGAGACCGTTGAATATTAGACTGAATGCAAACAACATGAACATCATCACATTAACAAAACAGTCATTTATACTTTAAGAGTAGTCATTGGAAAACGATGAAAATGAAAACCGCAGCATTCTAAACCCTTTCCTTTTTTAGCCTTTGCATTTTCAGAAAGTAATCATTTCAACACACTTTTTGGAAGAGTTGGTGTATTAGATCTATAAGTAAGAGTGGAAGCATGCCAACATATACACGTTTGCTAGAAGGTTATAATAGAAAGCAAAGGAAGAGTGGAAGAGGAAAAAAGCAACAGTGAGACAAGTCACAAAAGTATTAGATCTATAAGTAAGGCCAGAATCCATTTTATCCCTGTTATTACGTACAAGCAAAAGGGCGACATGCCGATGACCTTTATCAGATGCCAGCTGAATTGGTGTAAATCCAGCTTTATCCTTCACCGTCAATTCTTGTTTTGTGCCAGCGTGCACAAGTATACTGCATGCCTCAACATGTCCTCTTAGAACAGCCCAATGCAAAGGGGTGCATCCTAACAACACAACAGCTAGGATAATGAAGTCGGCCATAGTAAAAATCATAATAATGCAAAAAAAAAAAAAAAAAACAAAGAGCATATAAATAAACAACAACAATAATGCCAAAGACTTAATAGCAAAAGATTGAAGTCAGCTACATGAACCAATATATTAGTTCCAATGGTCGTCCAAATAGTTATGTTTATAAATAAATATATAAAAAAACCAAAGAAGTAAATCTTTTTCATTGGGATATCTATTATTATGCAAAAAAATAAATTAAAAAAAAAGAAGTTTTGCATATAAAAGAAAACAAAGTTAAGTTAACCATAGAACCATAGAAGAAAAAAGCAATGAAGTAGAATGGTTCCAAAGGTTGCAATGCATAACTTGTTTTATACATATTCAATGACACATCTCTGAAAACAAGCCAATGATTCTAGGGTTTATAAGTATTTAAATCATACAGAATATATCTCCTGAGGCAGCAATTATCAAAAAAGCAGTTGAAACCAAGTTTGGCGGCTAAATATGTATCCTCTTCAATACTCATAGAATTTTAATGGCACATACACTACCACACTAATGCTTGAAGGGCCAAAAATATGTACACGAGGTAAAGAGCTAATTTACATACGTGAACTTCAAACAAAGAATTCTCTCTGAGATAATCACTTCTTAAATGTTGTGATGGAAACAGCTTCGAAAAGTTGCTCCATTAAAGCATTGGACTATGGTATGATATATCAATGTGAAACAAAAAGTTCTCTTTAAGTATGTAATTAACATATCAGGTACAATATACCACTAGACTTTCGTTTTATGTAGTAAGACTAATCTGATACAAGTTAAAGGAAACAAGACATTAAGACCCCATTCTAATCACCTCATTACAATATTAGTAAGTTAAGTTTAAATAAGTAAACATAAACTCCCTTCTGTAAAGTATGAACAGAAAAACAAATCAGTAAAAATAAGTTCACTTCAGCATGAACAAGTTCAGTAAAGCAAAAATATGGTGACAAGAAGAAAACAAAAGCAAACTATCAATAACATACCTTCTTTATCTTGCCTCGCCTGATTAGCATCTCTAAATAGTAGTAATCTGATTGTATCTGCAAATCCTTTATAAGCAGCCCTAGTAAAAGAGTGATTTTTTAATACCAATAATTTTGACGTGAAGGAAAACTAAAGAAAATCTAAAACCTTATTCCAATTATCATTAGGAGACAAAGGAGAAATTACAATCATTACAAGAAAATCAAATCATGTCAACTGAGAGGTATTAAGAAGCTAGAGCAAATAAGCACCATTAAATTGCCAGCTAGAGCATCTTGTACTAAGACAATATAAAAATAGACAGAAATTTAGTACAACGAGAACTGAACAAAAGCTTAACAGTAGGTGGATGACTACGTAAAAACACAGAAGCAACAGGCCCCCACTTAACTCCTCAGACAACAGCCTAACAGAAATATAAAATTTCAATCAGGGTTCTTGGCTTCTTGGATATATAAAAGAAGAGGCAAGGGAAACTATCATCTTTACCTCAAACACAAGCTCAACCAATGAGGGAAGGCTAGAAAATAGAAATGAAACAATTCACCTGAAAACTAAAAAACCATGCATGATTATGTACAAAATCACAGAGGGAAATAACACCCAATACGAACCAATACAAGAACCTCAAGAAAGAGATTATGAGATGTATTCAGGTCTGACAAGTGATAAAACTACCCCACACCCCCTCCACCCCTTTCGATTTGGTCATCTCTGCAAATTGACGTTTTATAATCAACTATGTATCCATACAACTCAGCAGTTCAATGTTTCAATTGTTCATTTTGGTCATAGCATATGAACAATGCGCAATATTGAATGTGTAGTAAAGGAGAAATTTCATTTATTCCACAAAACAACCAAACAAGTCTCCAAAAACATTAACGCTGACATTGGTCATCAGTCCTAAGAATTAATCAGCGAAGCATCAAGAGCCAAGAGGTTCATTCATAATAATAAAGGAAAAGGCTGCTCAAAGAAAAATGTTGATATAATTGGAAAATATAGATCAGACTTTAAGAAAGGCAAAATTATAGAGCGAACAAAAGACATCCTTATCGCAATCAAAAAAAATTAACAAGCTAATTTTTGCATATGCACCTAGTTACGGTTAAGTCCAATTCATCAAAAGGCACCAAGAGGCTGTCCTGATTAATTAAAAGAACACAATAAGAACTAGTTCAATTTACTCCGCCTTGTGATGAACTCCACTATAGAATACTTACCAAAAACTTGAAACGACCCAAACCCTCTAAAAGTTATTCTGATTCACATTTACCTAAATTCCGACCCTTAAAATATTTAGCAAGTCTCCTGAGAGACCGTCTTTTTGAGAGACGTCTCTTAGGCCCAGTCCATTAGAGTTTAATTCTTACTCTTATTTTATATTTTTCTTTATGGGCCACCCAATTAGAGTTGGTCTCTCAAAGAGACCGTCTCTCACAAGAGTTTGTGTAAAATATTTTGAAATTTTTTGGTCTAGCTTTAAATTCTAGAACCTAAAAAGATACAGCCATTAACTCAGATTTTCCTCAAGATAACTTCAAGTTCTGAGATTATATCAGCAATGCGTATTATGCACAGAAAATGTAGCTTTCATCTGTTTCCGAAAAGACGTTAGAGGATTTAAAGGGAAATAACAACTTTGACATCCAATCAACGAACCAGATGCCTACTCAACTATTTTCACTTCTTTTAGATTCCAAAGTGTCAGGATAATAGATTTTCTCCATCAAAGAGTCAATGACGTAGTATTTTTGATAGTTATAGCCTTACAGGCAAGGGAAAAGAGTCCCAGGCAAGTTTATGGCCTATGGATACAATTACATGCATCTAGCCGCAGCTACACCTAAATCTTAGGAAAACTGATAATGATATTGGAAGGTACACAAATCGGATCTTCTTGATCAATAACCAAAGTATAGACTATAACAGCCATAAAGAGATGAAGCAGAAGTGTAAGACATACAGTATAGTAGATAACTTCCAAGACATCAAGAACTTCCAAAGCTGACAGTAGTGGCCTAGTCGGTACAATTGTACAAGTTATGAATTAACAACATTGGGTATGTTTAACAAGGTCAATGGATTTTTTCCTAGTTAGATAAGTGCCCATTATGACAAGTCTTTACACAATTAGATATTCATCGGCTTCGACATTTTAAAGCTAGTACCAGGCAACCAGCATCCCCCAAACAATAAACCAAACCATACATTACATGCATTTGCAACGATCAGGTACAATCATGCCTGATATGCATTGCTCCTAATGATGTCATACACACCAAGTAAATAGACACGGAAAATGGAAAATGTAATATGTTAAATATACTCTCAAATATGTGCCTCAAGCTTACCAATGCAGTGGGCTCCTTCCATCGTTATCAGGTGCATCAAAATCAGCATTGTATTTTGAAATGATGTGGTTTAAGAAGGCTGCTTGTCCATATTGAGCAGCAACATGAACTGCCTGTGAAATGCAATGCAGACCTTCATAAAGTAAGGCTCAAAGGAGTGGCACTAATATTCATAAACCGAACTTAAGCCAGCATATTTTATTGTTATAAGTTTCCGAGGTTACCAAATCTTGATAAACAACAAAGAACATATAATAACCAAGATGGAAAATCCTATTCATATGGCACTATTCAATGTTACAAGAATATATGCACTATTCAATTCATAAAACCAATTACCCTGTACCCATTAGCATCTGCAGCCTCAACACGAGCTCCATTCTGCAACAATAGATCAGCAACTGCAATGGAACCTCTCACGGCAGCCCAATGCAATGCAGTCTGCTGGCTAAGGTCCGTGGCATTCACATCACCGCCATGCTTTAACCAATTCCAAAGAAAAAACCATGAATCAGATTTCCAAAAGGCACACCATTTGCAATCAAAAAAAAGTAATTCAACCACCTCATTTCTAATTTTATTGCCAAAAAATAACTCCCATTATAACTCAATATAGACAACCTTGAAAATTTGGCCTTAATTTAAATAGCAAAAAACTCAACGAATCAATACATATCACAAATTAGCACCATAAAATCACAATCAACTATAGAATCAACTTGACATGACATATGCAAGGTCTTCAAAATTAAGCAACATCTTTGATAACCCTTTTAGACAAACAAATAGCCAAAAAAGGCGGTAAATTTGAATAAAACTTACATTTACCTTCTCACATTTAAAAAAAAAAATACTAATCAATTAAATGCAAAATCTTACTAAACAGAACCAGTGTCAGAACATGATTCCCTAATAGTAATCACATCGATTGAAAAAAGGAAATATGGTCGGTTATAGTTTACTTTTAACCATTTTGAGCAAATTCAAAACGCAAACTAACTACAAAATTATGTTTCACTGAAGAGAACTTTGAAACCATTTCATCTTCAATCTAAAAATTGAATCTTTGACAAAAGAAGGGGAGCGGAAACTACCTCAATTATATACTGAACAATATGGGGAAAATTATTGAGAGAAGCCCATTGTAAAGCATAATAACCATTAGAATCAGGGCCAGAAAGAGAAGCTCCATCTTCTTCAACAAATTTCCTCAATTTTTGCAAGTCCCCATAAACTGAAGCAGTAAAAACATCAGTTATAACAATCTTTTGCTGTTGTTGTTGATGATTGTTGTGGTTTTGTGGAGTAGAATCTGAAACAACTTCGATTTCTGATGATGCCATTTGACTTTTCTTTTGATTTGGGTCACATTAGATTTGGGTTTTTTTATCTTTTAATTAAGCATTAAAAAAACAGATTTTTTGGGGGTTTTGATTTCTGGGTTTTAATGGGTTTGGATTGATTTGTTGAGAATTATATGAAATGGCGCCCAAATTCATTCACCCACGAAATGGGATTTTGTCGGTAAGAAGAAGGAGAAGAAGTGCAGCCAAAATCGATGGAGTTGGTGATCTTGTTTAGTCAGTTACTACGATTACTTTTATTTATGATATTTTTTTGGAAAGAATTATCAATATTTTTGTTAATTGTTCGGCTGTATAATTTGGATTAGGAAAGCATTAATCCAAATATGTGACAAATGAACCCTATTTGAGTCAATTCTCTAAAAAAAGAATATTCGAAATGACTTGAGATCGAAGTATGAGAAAGTCTTGTATAAATTTGATAGAAAGTAAACATTACGAGCAATAATTTTTAATCAACAACTGTGATTTGTATATCACAGCCAAACGACAAAAATTATAATAATTAAATAAATAAAATAAAAAGGTAAATTAAAATTACAAAACTTTTCTCCTATCAAATCTTATCAGATAAAGGTGATTTGTTAACTTTACAAATTACCGTTATTTACTAAGACTTCCTCCTAATACAAGCGTATATTTGACTTGACTTGATTTAACTTAGTGCGGAATTGGCATACGCCATAAATCATAGAATGAAATGACATCAATACTCGTCTTGATTAATATTTCTTTTACGTGTACATGACTTAATTGGGAATTTGGTAAAAAAGATAACTTAAGAGAAATCTAAAGAAGTAAAATTAGTAATTGGTAAATATTTAACGTTAAAATGACAATTTATCTTTAAAATTCTTGATGCGTGCTAATATTAATTTACAAATATTTGTAGCCATGGGTGAGAATATAGTACTTCATGATGGTAGAGACTAGGTGCCTAAGCCCCACCCACATCCTAGATCATTCACGATCTTTTTTTTTAGTAAAATCATTCACAAAATTTCATTTTAAAGATATTTTTGAAAAAAAAAAATTTAACATAAATAAACACGGTTACAGATACACATACCATAAACCCCTACGCTACATATAAATTAAACACCTACTTTACATATATAAAACTCCTACTTCACAAATTTTAAATACCCATATTAAATATCATAAAGACTTATTTTACATACTAAAAACTCACACTTCACATATCATAAAAATCAACTTTGCATACTAATGTCCCTATTTTACATATCATAAACACCAACTTCACATATTAAAAACCCATACTTTTCATATCTTACACTTGCTTCTTAAATCAAAATTCATATCCTCCTATTTCACATGTATTAATCTCTTCGTATATTCAAAATGTCTACTACACATAAATAAACACATATTTCACTTATCATAAAAAGTTTATTTCACATCATAAACAACAAATTTTCGCACTATAAACCCCTACTATAAATATAACACTTATTTTGCATACTATAAACACTTTATATGCCAAAAAATTTAGGGTTATTAATAAACAAACAATTACATAAATAAAACAAGATTATTTGATATGATTGATGAAGGGAAATTACGCCTTTTAAAATAAAATTATAATATCATAAAAATAGAAGCATACATTTTTATATTTTTAAGTCTTTTTTTAGTGAATTAAATTCAGCTCGTCTTGTATGAGACAGTTTCTTCAATCGATTACTTTAAGATTATAATAATCGTTTTAAGGTTATAAATAATCACTCTAGCTAAGACTATAAAAAAATATATTAAAATTATAAGTGATCACTTTAACGTTATAAGTGATCGTTTTAAGACAAAAAGTATATGTTGGGCCAACCCAATAGAAATAGTCTTACCGTGAGACTGTCTCATTTAAGAATAGTTAGTTATAATTTACTTTTGGACTCTTTCCAAGAGATGATTTTTCAAAAAGACAATCTCTCTCAAGTTCTTAACCATTTGTGAAAATAAAAAATAGTTTCTCCGTCTTGTATGAGATTGTCTAACTCTAACCATGAGATGGATCCATACAATCCATTTATTGTTATAATAGATCACTTAAAGACTGTAAGCGATCATTTATTTAACATTATAAGTGATCACTTTATTAAGACTATAAAAAGTGATAACTTTAAGGTTATAATTGTCACTTTATTACAAGTGATCATTATAAGGTTATAAATAATTAATTTACGAACGAACGAAAATATTAGATTATTATAATAGAAATCAGCTACTCTTGTGAGAGACCATCTCTCAAAGAGACGACCTCAAAACAAGAAGCTCACATTCTTATTTTCTCTTAAATTTGTGTAAATTGGACAATTTAGCCCATATGAAACCCAATTTGGGTAGTTTTCCTCCTTTTTTCATTTTGGAAACTTATCATTAAGCTATCTTATCTCTATTCGATGTAAGGCATAGTTGGCCCAGTAAGATATCCTATCTCTAATCTCGAACCCAACCTCAGCCCGTTATCATTAAGCTCTAAGTCCCGACCTCAGCCCAAAAAGTTTGGGCTTAAACAGTTAAACTGCATCGGAAAATCTGCAATTTGGCCTAAAAAGTAAGAATAAGACAGCATAAAAGGTGTTTGACAAATTCTCAAATGAGATTGATCATGTTTACATTTACGGTTTTGAAGTGATCACTTATATTATTAAAATGACCAATTATAAACTTAAAATAGAGTTTTAAAGTGTTCATTTATAATCTTAAAGTAATCATTAGGTGATCATTTTGAAAATGTTTATGGTGAAATAGTCTCATACAAGACTTTGTGTATTATTTTTGTATGAAACCGTCAAACGATAAAACATGTTCATTTAAGGAGTCCAAGTTCTTTTTAAAAATTAATTATTTTAACAGTAGGTCTCTTGAGAGACCGCTTTTTTAAGAGACGGTTGTCAAAGCCCAACACAATTAATTAAAAACCTACTACACGCACGCATTTCACAAAACACCTACTAGAACTTTTAGTATGTATTTTGTATACTGAAGTAGGCATATAAACTCCTATAGCACATAACATAAATTCCTACACTAAATAACCTAAACACCTACAACTTCTACCGCATATAACATAAATACATATAAGAAATAACCTAAATTACTATAAAAAATAACAAATAGCCAAAACGCCTACAACACTTAACAAAAACACCTACAACAAATAACAAAACACATACAACAAATAACCTAAACACTTACCTGACAACTTCAACATGTTTTAAACATCTACTTGATATACTATAAACCCTTAATTGATGTATCCTTAAACCCCCACTCAAGATATGTAAAAACCTATCGAATAAGTGTGCAGTTACACTATATTTTCTATTTTTGTATTTTTTAAAAATTTAATAGGTAGGCCCAACCGTCTCTTTAAAAGACGATCTCTTAAAAAGATGGTCTTTCACAACAAATTATCTTATTTTAATATTTAAAGTGTCAACTTTAAAAATAAATTAGTAAACATGAACAATTAAAATTGTAAGTATATTAAATATAATATTAAATATTTTAATTGATTTAGTTAACTATTTAGTTGAATTAAAAAATTTTAAACACAATCTTATAAAAAAGTATTGTAATGGTCCTCGAAGACAGCAAAGAGGAACAAAAATTCTAAGTGGTTAACAATTGTCAAGAATGAATGTTTATTACTCTTAATTTACTCGTCTTTAGGTTTGCGTTAATTTATAAAGTAAATATAATTATTATATTTATTTTTTTACTAATAAAGAAAAATCAAACATGGTCAAAATTTTAAAAGAAGCACTATTTTGTCTCTTAGTTTGTATGCCAAATTATTATTAGTATGTAAAATATCCAATTAAGTAGTACTAGGAGTACAGTGTACGATTATTCCCTCCTAGTTGTCTAAATACCTTTTTTAGTAGTACTAGGAGTTGAAAATTAAGATAAAAAATAAGTAGTGAGTGCTTAAGATGGAAATAGTGAATAAATTAATAAATAAAATTTAAAGAAATAAGTAAATCCACTATCAAATTAATTCAAAACGCAAACTAAAAAGAATCGGCGATAAATAATACTCCTTCTGTTCCTTTTTATTTGTCCACTTTACTGTTTAATGTATATTAATGCAAATTCTGAGCCTCGACCTCTCATAGTACGCATAATTAAAAGTTATAAAAATTATATATTTAAATTCTTTGCATCAAGACGAATCTAACAAGATTTCACATGAATATATTTGTCATGAATATATACTTTAAAAATCAAATTAAATTTTATCTCTCATAAAATGAGAAAACTTAAAGTGAACAAATAAAAAAAATGAATAGAGTACTTCTACTAAATTTAGTAGTTATGAGTAAATATAACCTTTAAATTTACTCTTTGAAACAATTTTTTTAAAATTTATCCTTATTAATGATGGTTTGAGGCCAGGGTGTTCATTAACTTATATATGTTCTATCTTATTGCAAACATCGACTGTTTTGACCGCCCTCTCCCTATGGATATGAGACGCCGTCTATTTTTCCTCCCCAGACCCTGGCCATAGATATAGTCTATAAGCGGAATATACTGGGTATGATGATGATGTTGATGATAAAGTGCTTTATTTTAAATATTGTAATTGTCATTTGTTAGACGACTAACAAAATTGATGATTGATGTTCTAAATTTTTTAAACCATTAAAAAAATTAATATGATATGAGTCAAAAATGTGAATATAATCTAAATTCTCAAACTTAACAACGTTAGATACTCTCTCCATTTCTTTTTGTTCTTCCTATTTTACTTTTTGCATAGTTTGCAATATAAATTTTAAACCTCAATATCTCTAAATATACATAATAAAAAAATAATAAAAAATACACAATAAAAAGTATATATTTAATTAAGACGAATCTAACGAGATCTCACATAGATGTATTTTATCTTTTAAATATGTGTCAAAAACATTAATGTAGTGTTTGAGAAAAAGTATTTAATTTCAAATTATGAAATTATACAGGAATAATCTGAGAATGATAAGATTTTGGTAGTTATTCTCACATTCTCAACTTTAATTACTTTAAAAACAATGGTGAAATTTGAAAAAAGAAATTTGAAAATTTTTGATTTGTCAAACAATAAATTTAAGTCAATTCCAAATTTTCAAATGAAATCATCGTTCCTAAACATGTCATTATTAAAATTTCTCTTCCCTTAAGGTGGAATATATTACAAATTGGAAGAACATTAGAGAACGAAGGAAGTATTATATTTTGGAGGTGTTTTTGACAATTAGTTGTTGGTTGTTGGTTTTTAGTTGACTTGTTTGATCAGCTGTAAATGTTGGTTGTTCTTGTTGGCTATTAAGCTAGATGAAAACGCCAATTGTTTAGAAGATGTTTGATAAATTTAGGTATTAGTTGTTGGCTGTTTATTAGAGAAAAACGTGTCAATAAGCCAAAAGTCAACTAAAATTAAAGTTAACTAAAGTTGTTTTTATTTTGAGTTAAAAGTCAGCTTTCCAGTTGGCTTAAAAGTCGTTTACCAAACACTTTATTTTGTCTGTTTAACCAATCAACAAACTAAAAGTCAAAAGTCAACCCAAAAGTTAAGCAAAAAACTATATGAATCAAACAAGTAATAAAACATAAAAAATGATAAATGAGATTTTCTTTTAAATAGAGAAGAGAGTAATTAGAACGATTGATTGATTAAATGGAATAATTTTGGGAAGAGGCCAACATAGAGAGCACATATTCCTTGCGTCCTTTCCTAGAAAAATACTACTTCCCCTCTTATGACAACACCTATGACTAGCACCCTTTACTCCTAGCTATTGATTTCATTAAGTACTTATACTACTTTAATACTCACTCCGTCTCATTTAGTTTGCACCATTTACTATTTTGGTTCGTTTTACTTAATTTGCATTATTTTTATTTTTGGATTATGGCCCACCACTCTCTTTTAATATCCATACATTTTAATTATCTTTTAATTTCAACCACATAATTTATTCTCTCTCTTCATTTATCACCATTATCTATCTTTTTCTAAAAAATTAACTACTTTCTCTTTGTTTCAAACTATATGGGACGGAGTTATTTAAAAAAAAACTATATGGGACGGAGTTGTACTTTCTCCGTTTCATAAAACTTGTTACATTTAATTTTTTTACACAATCAAATGTACTATTTTGTTCATTTATGCGTCAAATTATACACATTTAAAAATTATAAAAAATTTATATTATGAAAGTATGCGATCAGACGATTCAAACAATATCTCATTTCAGTATATTACTTACATATTAGCCGCAATATATAAAATAAGCTTAAACGATAAATAATGCTCAAAAACAAAATGTAGCAAGTATTATGGAACCAATTTAGTTGTCCCATTTACTTGGGCACACTTGTCGAGGTGATATTTTGACTCTTAATATCTATAATTATGCTTAAATAAAAATTATGAAAAATTGATAAGAATAACCCTTGCATTGAGACGAATCAAACAAAATCTCACATAACTATGTTTTAACTTATGGATTAAGAATAAAATACAAATCAAACGAAATTAATGAATAATGTAAAAAGGCAAATGGGACAACTAAATTGATTCGGAGGTAGTATTTTATTCAAAAATATAGGAGTACTCCTCACATAATGATAATACTATTTAGTGCCAAGTATAACTAAATTAAATCAACTATATACCATTTTTTAACAATAAAGTAGTAACACTTAAATTAAAAATTACTAAATATATCATATTAAAAGTAAATTAGAAGTAGTATGTTATAGATTCAGTGGTGGATCCAGAATTCAAAATTATGGGTAACACCAACGTGTTAAAATAAATTTTTAAAACAATTCCGTAGTCTTATTTGTAAAATGAACAAGAACAACCAAAAAAAATTCATTACTCTAGATTGACTCGTGAGTAAAATATCGCAATGATAATCTCATGTCACTGCTAAAGAGAGCGATATATGTCATCCACACCGCATTGTATAAAGGTATAAGTTAGGACAAGATCAAATATTGACTTAGTGAAATACATCCTACGAGCTGAAATATTCATCACATTACAGTTATTGACATTATTTATTATTTCAAGCTTATTTTATATATTACGGTTTATATGTAAGAAAAATATATGCTAGTGGGATCTTGTTTGAATTGTTAATTGCATATTTTCATAAAATTAACTTTTTATAATTTTTAAATTTGAATATTTCAATATATAAATAATTAATTTAACATATTAAATTGCATAAAAAGTCAAATCTAACAAGTATAGTGAAACAAAAAATACAAAGTTAAAAAAAATTTTTTTTTTTTAAAACAACATGGGTAGCCTATGCTGTTGATATTGCAATATCAAAGGTACGAGGAGTTGTAGAAGTATTAGAATTACATGGGCATAAAATGGAATTATGAGCAAATAAATAACAACGGCCATGTAATGAAATTAATGATAAAATGAGATAAAAAATTTATAATTAATAACTATGATTTGTAAGTTATTAAAAAAGGACAAAAAAAAAAATAGAAATATTAAAAATAAATAAAATAAAAAAATAAATTAAAATAGCAAAACTCTTCCTTATCGCATTCTTTTACATAAAGGTGAATAACTAGAGCCGTTGATATGATGAGATGGATTAGATGTGATGAGATTAAGCTAAAGCATGAGAGTGAATCGTACAAGAAAATGATATGAAATCAGCAATGAGATAATCAAACTTTCTCTCTCTAATCTCAATATTAGAAATTGACCCCACAACACTTGCCTCTGCAATCTGATGTTATCTGTTGGCTTTTTCTGTGCTCTGTTTTTGACTGAATTCTGACCTCCAACCGCCTTCTGGGTCCCACCTCATGTACCAATTAGGAATACTAGAAAACTCTACTCTATTTTCAGGGTTAATTTTTTTTGTTAAAAACATTTTGTTTATTTGAGTTTTAGTCACTTTTACCTAGACTAATTCTTTTATGCCAGAAATTTGGGTTTTTTTATTGGAAAAGTACTTAAACTGAGAACTAAAATCTTATATTCCCTAACTCAAAAAAAATAAAAAAAAATCTTATATTCCCTGTAATTTACTAGTAGTGTTTGATTTGCTTATTTATTCTATTTAAATTTCAATTTACTTAATCAATTTTTAATATTTTTAATTGTATATAATTAAAAATTATGGAAAGTTGATATGAATAATCTCTGCATTAAGATGAATCAAACAAAATCTCACATAACTATGTTTTTAACTTATACCTTAATATAATAAAATACTCCACAAATTAAAAGTAATTCCAAAAAGCAAATGTGACACTATTAGGAAATCGGAGGGAGTACCGTTTTTACGATACTAACAAAGTAACAATAATTTTGAGATGAGTTTTCCACTAATATTATACTCTGTTTCATTTTAAATGTTAATTTTTTTTTTACGTTTGTCATTGCACTAATTCAAAATTTAATAGCGATAATAGTGTATAATTAAAAATTATAAAAACTAAGCATTACTCTCTTCGTTCATTTTTTATGTTCCAATTTGGGTTTTTCACAAATATTAAGAAAGATGGAATCTTTGGTGGTAGTGGGTATTATTTTAATTACTATAGTAGTAAGAAGTAATGATTGTATTGGAATTATGAGAGAAAAAATAATTAAATAGTAGTGTGAAGTAATGATTGTATTGGAAGTATGAGACATAAAATAATTAAATAATAGTGTGAAGGAAGGAAAGCGGAGTTTTAAGGGGTAAAAGTGGGATGAAAACTTTCCAAAAATAGAAAGTATTCTAAAGTAGAGGAACTTTTGAAACTACCCGTTATAATAAGGTGAAAGAATTTAAAAGCACAAAGGGAGTAATAAACTTTATGTTGACACAAATCAAACAAAATCACATTTGACTATGTTTTTAATGCATGAATTAAGAATAAAATACAAATTAAGAGTGATTGATGAATATAAAAATACAAAAGCAAGTAAAACATTTGAAAAAACGGAAGAGTACCTTGTTAGCAATCTACAATAATACCTTTTATATATTAAAGAAAAATAAATTAAAAATAAAAAACCAAAAAAATAGAACACCCACCAAAATATATTATTTTCTATTTATTTTTTATATACAAAACATGTATACCATATCCTAAAAAAACAAAAACATGTATACTAATTACCATTAGGTAGTGTTTGGTAACATAGAATTCATTTGAAAATAAGGAATTTGATTTTGATATTCACATTCAAGAATTGTAAATGACACCTAAATGCTTTGTAAATTTTGATATTTGACCAAATTTTACATGATTATTGAAAGTCTATGAAATTGAGTCAATTCCAAATTTCAAATGCAAGATTTGCCAAACATAGTATTTAGCCCAATTCCACATTTGAAAATGAATTTTAAGTTGCCAAACATACCATTAGAATTATTGAAAAACATTTAACTTGATTCTAAGAAGATGAATCTATTACTTGATTATGGAGTATTAAAAATTAAATGACTAGTTGACTACAATCAAACAAGTACTATAAACGATATCAACCTTACGTATGTTAATATGAGTCTATGTAGTATTGCATGTACTCTATATGTACTTACTTCTCAAAGGGAAACATGTAAAAGTTGACTTATTTTTGAAATTCTAAGGATTAAGAAATACTCTTTTAATATCATTTTCACCTGTTTAATTTGCCTTTTTTTTTATTTTTTTATTTTTATATCTTTGCTTGTTTTAATTAAGTTGTTTTATTTATATATTTAGTAGAACTACATCATTTTTTCTCTTCTTATATTCTATCTTATTTCTAAATAATCGATTATTTTAAATTATTATATTCAACTTTTTAGTATTCTTAACAAAATTTAATACTAAACAGCTACAACAGTGAACTACTGCTCTATGCATGGTTTGTGACTTTGAGTAACTTATAATATATGACGAAGATCTAAAAAGTACTACTTATTATTTTACAATTATTATTAAGTTATATGATATAATATGTGAATAACGTGATATGATATGATGATATAAGATGATCTTGCTCTTATATTTTGAGTCATAAATCATAATATAATATAGGTTTACACGAGCTTAACTTCTCTCAATATTTTCTAATAGTTAGAAAATTATAAATATGGTCTAATATTACAATAGCAAAATGTGATTTCAATGTTTTGCTCTACCACTAGCGGTTATGCTTCCAATCAAAATCACGTCTTAGACTAACAATTTGTTTGGTTAGCAACTCTGAAAATGATTTATAGTTTAAAATTTCATTAAAAATTTTATGTCACTCTCATGACCGGCAATGAAACTTAAATCACAATTTTTTTTTATTTTTTATTTTTTTAAACAAATTTTTATTACCACTTAATACCACCTCTTCTAATGATAATGCATTGGAATGAGTTTTATGAAAAAAATGAGATGGTTGAAGTTGGACAAACATGACCATCAAGGTAGCCAAAAGATTTTTCAATCAAAATTTATACTAATTTTCATTCCTATTACCACAATTTATTATCACATACCAAATGGGCCGTTAGAGAAGCGTTTATCAAAAATCCGCCAATTCCAATATGCTATTTTGATCATTTATATATTGAACTATATACATTTAAAAATTATAAAAATTATATTATAAAAGTATGTGATTAGACAATTCAAACAAAATCTCATTTGACTATATTTTTTCTTACACATTAACCGCAATATATAAAGTAAGCTTAAATAATAAATAGTGTCAATAGTCGTAATGTATTTTAAAACGGAGGAAATATTAAACAACATTTGACATATATATATATATATTTTTTTTTAGATGTAAGGTGACTGAAGATTAGTGGCATTATTTATAGGGAAAAATCTTTTGAAATTTAGTATCATAGTATGTACATCTCTATGATATTGGATTCATATAGCTTCAGTAATAAAAATGCAAACAATTGCACGCTCTTTGCATATAATTGAGTTTAAGGACAACTAGACATGTTGAAATAATGGCATGACAACAAGCATCATACATTCATACTCCTTTTTGTAAGTTGTTCGTAGCATGAACCATCACTCTCTATTGTCTAAGCACCTGACCATCAAGGTCACTATCGTAGTTAATGTCTATTGATAGAGGTTAGGCTTGTAACGTTATAAAAAAAACTTCAAAATTCGTTAAAAAAAATGAAAAAATTATGAGAAACTTAGAAAGTATCTAATAAATTTTTTTTTTAAAGAGTACAAACTAAGCACTTTTATTAGTTGACTGTCATCATTTTTCTTTTGACTCACGATTGACTTGCACGTGAGCTTGTTAATTGACTTATTTCCTACCAAATATTCGAGCTCCTCTCCCGCCTTCACCCTTCTCTCGTCTTATTACATTGATTATGATTTTAAAATGGAACATTAAAGCTTAAATCGACTGCAACAAAGGGCATTTAGTTGGAAGTCAAATTAAAAGATGACGGTCAACTAACAACAGTTGTTAGTTGGTACCCTTTGAAAAAAAAAATTATTAGGTATTTTTTAATAATTTTTTTATTAGGTATGTTTTGGAAAAAAAGTTTATTAAGTGCTTTCTGATATTTCTCCAAAATAAAAGAGTATTTGGGAAACGAAGAGAAGCTGATTTATGACAAACATTTTTAAACAACTAAGTGAAGTATTAACCAAAGTAAGTTGAATTGTCGAATAGCTATTGTTGTAACTTATGTGAGATAATAGTCTTTTAGTGATATGACCTCTAATAAATTTATTTGTATGCACATGTTGAGTGAAACGAGAAAATTCTTCATAGAAGATAGATCTTATCTTCACACTGATGCAAATAAGGATTGAATGAGTTTATTTGCCTTGATGTATTTTAGTTTTTTCTTGTAAACGAAATTTTTTTTATTTGCCAAAAAAAAGACAATTTATTTATTTTATGAAGAACTAATATATAAACATTAATTCTTAATTGAAACGGTTATAAAAAACGATGGTTATAAGAGTAATTCCTAAAGCTATTTTGTAGACTACATTGTATGTTAAAGTTTAATTTAATTATTTACTTAATAATTTTTAAATACACATAATTTAAAGGCGTTATATTCATGTTCTAGATTATTGACCACTTTTAGCTTACATGTTGGTGCTCGTTCTCAGCTTTTTCTTTTTCATTTATTTATTTATATTTATATTTTATTTTATTTCTATATTTATGCATTTTATTTATCTTTATTTGATATTTAACAATCACGTTTGGGTGATAAGATACATGCTTGTGGAGTTAACGTCAGCTTCACTTAGTCTTATTCTTTGCAGGAAATACTCATGATCTTTCTCGAGTTGAGGGACTCATTGGTCGCGCTCTCCTTATGGGTATGAGTTGCCACCGTCTTTTCCTTTTTAAATCTAACTCATAATTTTATGGGCGGAATATACTGAGTAAGATGATGGTGACATAATTTGAATTGCCGATCCACGGTGAGACTCCAAATCATTTAAATAAAATTTAAAAAATTCCTTAACAAAAAAAGGTTGTTTTTGAGTTTATGACTAAAACTTCGGGCATAAACAACCAAAATCTAAAAAATAGGGTAAACTTAGACTATTTCTCTCTCTAACTTTATTTAAATTTTCATTCTATATTTTTTTCTTGTACTACCTTTCTATCTGTTAAATTTTCTTCCTTTTTTTTGCCACTTTTAATTCTTCCACTCTTCTTGAAAAATATTCTCTCTTCCCTTTCACACTTGTTTCTCTCTCTTCCATTTTGTTTTGCACTTTCTCTCTCTAAAACAGGGGAGCTTTGAAGCTCTCAACAATGGCTGACATTAGTCATCCTCCTATGGAACAACTTCAAGACCTTGAATATTGCATAGACTCAAATCCTCCATGGGGTATTAATTTCTATCTTAAACTCAAAAATATTTTGTTTAATTTTAATGGGTACTCTAAATTTTTATTTATTCTGTCATTATTACACTTTATTTGGGTGTTTATTTAATGTCCCACCACCATTGACAAAACTTCAAAAAGACTGTTCCTTTGGAATGGGTTTTTCAAAAGAATAAAAAGGGTTCATTTTTTTTGGAGTTTATGTATCAAAATTTTGTTTTTGTTATATTTTTATTGTGTTTTTCCCTTCTTTTAATGCATATGTTATACCATCTTTTTCAGATTTATTATGATTATAAATGTTAATGTTGAAGTGTTTGTTTCAAGTGGTCCTATAATGTAGGAATTGGAATGATTTTAATGAGCTTATATAGGTCCCTGAATGTTCAAGTTTCATATTTTTAGGAGGCATTTATCAATTTTTTAAATAAAAATATTATGAAGGTTCATTAAGATTTATAGTCAAATGTCACATCTATGCCCTCAGAGTCTCTCAGTTATCTGTTTGCTTCCATTAATGTATTAGTCACTATTCAAAATTCCAAATATGTTAATTACCAAGAACACAGTTTGAAAATTTTGACATATTTACCTATTTGTCTAATGTTGATTTGTTTGCCAATCTACTAGGATTGATTATTGTAGTTGGTGTCTGACATTGACGAGTAGACACGAGGTGCACACACTTCATAGGCCAATGAGATATATAACATCCCAAAACCATATGGCAACGGGGAGAAGGTCTCCAATAGCTTATAAAGTGTGCACATTTTCAATTTTCAATTTGTCGATGTGGGATAACTCATCCCAACGGTTGGTCAATAATGTTGGTTTGAGGTTAAAAGAATCGAAATTTCCACCATAGTTTAGATGATACTCCCTCAAGGTTCCTCTGAATTTACTACACCGAACTCTTTGACCGTATACTCCTTTATGGGAATGGGTTGCCGTCTTTCTTCACTCCCCAGACCCTGATAGTTCTTATGGACCAGATACATAGGGTACCAAGAAGCTCTCACTTTGTTTTCGTAGTGTAGCGAATTCAACGGGATGGAATGTGCTATATGAAGATGACATAAAGTTGAGTTAAATTCAAGTTACAATGATAGTTGGTTCACAATGTTAGCATGATCAAGCAAATAATTAGTGTTCATTTTTGGTGTTTGTTTTGTCATGAGGATGATATGAGAAACTACCAATGCATGTTGTTTTTGCTCATTCATGAAATTTGAGTACTTTTTCTGCAATTAGTTTGCTTAGAAATGGAGTTTGAATTCAGTTTTAAGATTGATAGTATTCTAATTTCTACATATAAGGAATTATGGATTAGCTCAATGTGAGAAGTTAGTTTTGTTGAACGTATACTAAGTTATCTGGTCTGGAGGTCATTTCTTGGTCGATTATCATCAATCATCGTACCCTTTACAAATGAAACTATTGTAATTGTATTATGTATATAAACCTAGAGCCAAAAATAAAACATACTTTCCCCCCATACCTATGTCCGTATACCTAGCTATGTCCGTATACCTAGCTATATCCGTCTCAGTTAAGGGTCCAAGTGTTTAACTTGGCTATTTGAAGAATAAAATGTCAATATTTCGAACCAAATTGAAGTGTCCATGTGTCTTACCTATTTTTGAGCGTTAAAGGTCCCACACGAGTATCTGAGGTAAAGTGAAAAATACAAGCAATAAAGAACACAAGTTCTCAAACTCATTTGCTCGGCAGAGCACAAAACATCAGAATAGGCAGAGCATCTAGCTCATTGCTGCTTGCCAAACAACAATATTGCTTGTCCAAGCACCCAAGCTACTCGCTTGAGCACCTGGGTTGCTTGCCCTAGCAAACCTTTTCATAAACTTCCACACTTACTCGCCCATGAGAATGCACTTGAGTCAACATACGATTCCAACTTGCATGACTAATTTTTTCATGCATTATGCAATTTCATGTTCTCCATCTAGTTCAGATTGTACACATATTAGACTTGTCTCTTCTATCTGATTATAACCTGTTTATAAATATTGCAGCCGAAACCATCCTTCTGGGATTTCAGAACTATATTCTGATGCTTGGTACAAGTGTGATGATTCCTACAATGCTAGTCCATCCGATGGGTGGTTCTGATGTAAGTCCATATAACTCCTCAGTCCTTTTTTTGTAGCCGAATACATGTTAGTTGGACCAAGTTTTCGTGAGACATAGCAATCCAATGCTCTTCAATTCATGACCGTGAAGGTCTTGGCTCGATCATTGTGAATACAGAAGGGTGATTTTACCCAATTAGGGAAATCAAACCATGTTTCCGCGCTTATGATGAAGTTTCAAACTTTATCCTTAGGCAGGACTTTCGTTAAGCGTTCAAGATGAGCAGATTACTCTAAATAAGTGCTTGTCGCTCGACTTTCGTATTGTGGTACTAAAAGACTGATATACATTTTGCACACTGTAATACGTTGTTAACATGACCAGGGTGACAAGGCACGGGTCATACAAACTCTCCTATTTGTGGCAGGAATAAACACGCTTTTGCAAGCTTTGTTTGGGACACGGCTGCCCACAGTTGTTGGAGGATCCTTTGCTTACATTATTCCGATAGCTTACATAATAAACGACCCTTCACTACAGAGAATTCCCAACGATCATGATGTAAGTTCATCGTTCAGTTTTTTTGCACTTTGGATCAGATGCTGTTCTTCATAGATCTTTCTTTGATTGATCATTGTTTTTTGCACACTGTAATTCCTTTTGTTTTTCTCCAGAGATTTATACAAACTATGAGGGCTATTCAAGGAGCTCTGATTGTTTCTTCTAGTTTACAAATTATTTTAGGTTATAGTCAACTTTGGGGCCTCTTTACACGGTCGGATTTAAATTTCTCATCACTTATTGGTTTGTGTTTGATTGGTGCTCTTGCTTGGTATCTTTATCTTGATTGTGTACATTTGAACGTTCTTCCAGATTCTTTAGTCCTCTAGGGATGGCGCCTGTTGTGGGATTGGCCGGCTTAGGGTTGTTTCATCGAGGTTTTCCAGCGGTAAGTATGTTTATCCTAAATCGTAATACAATATAGACTAATACCATCTCCGTACTTAATTGATCAAATATTGAGCAACGTAGGTCTGTTGAAATGCGCACATTTTACCGATATTACAATTAAGTAGCTAATTCTCTCATTTGATTTCAGCTAGGAAACTGTGTAGAAATCGGGCTTCCGATGCTATTTCTCGTGATCGGGTTGTCTCAAGTGAGTAAGTTGTATAATGCCTAGTAACGTCGTACCGATTTTCTTTAACCGATGTTGATAACAAGTATTCTGAATTTGTGAATTGTAGTATTTGAAGCATATCAGGCCTTTGAGAGATGTCCCGATATTCGAGCGGTTCCCTGTCATTATATGTATCTCTATTGTATGGATTTATGCCGTCATCTTGACTGCAGCTGGGGCTTACAAAAATACACCACAGCAAACTCAAATCAGCTGTCGTACCGATAAGGCAAATCTTATTTCGACCGCCCCATGGTAAGTATTCTTAATATTTTTGGTCTTTCTGGTTACCTGAATTATTAGCTCTCTCGGAACTTATATGGTTTCTTGACCGTTATTAGGGTTTAGTTTTAATGCATTTTCTCAACCGAAAGGCATAAAGCATAAAGATTAAGTCTTGTTACTGCTGACTCCACACAGGTTCAAATTTCCGTATCCTTTGCAATGGGGTCCTCCAACGTTTGCTGCTGGTCATTCGGTTGCTATGATGTCAGCTGTTTTAGTTTCGATGATTGAGGTAACATCCTTGCATTTCTTTAACAATCTACCCTGTTGCCTCCGGGTTTTTTTTTACCGACTTTAGCCCTTTACCGACTTTAACAATCCTTTGCAGTCGACTGCTGCTTATCAGGCGGCATCCAGGCTTGCAATCGCTACCCCTCCTCCTGCTTATGTTTTGAGTCGCGGCATAGGATGGCAGGTAACATACTATTTGATTGACCAATATGAGCTCTATTTTGTCTTTCTGGATTTAGTGAGCTGATAGACATATGGTTTCAGCCACGATCTTGGTTACGGTCACGAAATTGATATCACGGTCAATGGGGATATTTTTGCTGTTAATGCGGCCTATATTTCGGTCGCGGTAAACTCTACCTTTACGATATGTTTGCAATACGGAAATGCGGCTTTGTTTTTGCACTATGCTCATAAATGTTAGTATGCACCGTAATATTTGAAGTTCTTAAGTGGAAAGCGTCCCTATTGTATTTAGGGATCAATTGATAACGTTTCGGTCCATCATACACCGTCTTGATTATTAATGTAACACTTTATTTTTCTCTTGTTCATAGGGAATTGGAGTTTTATTGGATGGTCTGTTCGGAACCTGTTCTGGATCTTCAGTCTCTGTGTAAGTTTTATGAACATCTTGTACGTTTCTTATACTTGCTCGTGCATAATATCTTACAAACTCGGTGCATCGTGTTTCAGGGAAAATGTCGGCTTGCTAGGGCTTACACGAGTAGGAAGTCGTAGAGTTGTTCAAATCTCAGCTGGTTTTATGATATTTTTCTCTATTTTAGGTTAGTGATACTCGCCTCTCCCCCGTATTTCACTCGCATTATAAAAGGAAAACGAGTATGAGAAGCTATGAGGGAATAAATTATCTGATGACTCGTAACTTTTTATGGCAGGAAAATTCGGTGCCGTTTTTGCTTCTATACCTTTCCCTATATTCGCCGCACTATACTGTGTTCTCTTTGGTCTCGTGGGTGCGTTCGATAAATTTGACTTCAAGTTTTCGTTCTTTTGAATAAATGAGGTTCAAAACAAACTAACTATTTCGTTCGGTTTTCAGCTTCCGTAGGACTATCATTTCTACAATTCACGAACATGAACTCGATGAGGAATCTTTTCATTACCGGTGTCTCGCTTTTTTTTGGGATATCGATACCTCAGTTCTTCTACGACTATTTTCCGCATCATGGCCTTGTTCGGACAAACGCAGGATGGGTATGTTAAAAGCATGACATCATCGAATTCTAATTTTAGTACTAAGCTCATGGAAAACTTGGAGATTTAGGCTAAGATGATTATTTTTCGACTGTTGTTCTTGCAGTTCAATGCATTTTTGACGACCATTTTCATTTCATCGCCAACAGTAAGCTTAATTATTGCGGTGTTTCTAGACAACACACTAGATGTAGAAAAATCGAAGAAAGATAGAGGGATGCCGTGGTGGGTGAAGTTTAGAAGTTTTCGGGGAGACAACAGAAACGAAGAATTTTACACACTGCCATTCAATCTCAACAGATTCTTTCCTCCTACGTAGTAAAAACCTCGAAAGTACAAGACACGACAGGCAGGCGCATTTATCGGCTCTGATAAAATTCTAACCGTGCTGATTTGAGATCATCGATGAAGATCCGATCAGCAACAACTGGATATATTTTGATCGCGAAGAGACAAACTTTCTGACTTATCCAGTGTAATTTTTGGCGGATATGATTCATCATTCATGTGCAGTAACGTTTAGAAATTAGGATAGTAATTCATTCTTCCCAAATGCCTTTATAAGGTGTAAATGGAATGAATAAGAAGCAGCATTTTAGCTTTTGCTTTCTTATCTTTTGCAATTGTGCAGGTCATATACTCATATTACTACTAATTTATATGATGGATAGGTTTTATTAAAATTGTTTTTCTTTTAGCATAATGAATGAAAAATATCTTAATGATCTACCCAGAAGACTGAAAAAATGATTTCCGAATTTAGAATGAAGTTAATTAGGTAATAATTTGTTTACGAGAGTCCCCCAACTGGAGTACAAGAGAGCTACGGAAGCTTGACAGAGCTCAAGTGAGCACGACGGGTTCCTAAGGGAAGCAAGCACAGACAATGTACGAAAGGCGAAAAGATCGAAATAATGATCTCTGAATTTAGATTGAAATTGATTTAGTGATAATTGTTTTGAGGTGAAATACTATATAAAAGCCGAACAGACTTGAATTACTAGCTTAATATTTCACATACTACAAAAAGTAATAGCGAGATTCTGGTCACTACAATCTCATGAACCACAAAAATTCATGCATCCTATTATTGACTAAACTATACATAGAACTAGTTTGTTAGCATAAGTCGAAACAATCTCCGTCTGCTACTTAGCGAAATGAATAGATCACCGGGAGGAAACGTAGGTGATGGAGCGATGCATAATAAAAGCACTTACCTATGATTTATTCACAGAAGGAAAACAATATACAGTTAAGCGGAGGAAAGTGCACGCATGCCAGTTTCTTAGAGAAGTTTTGGCTGAAACCGATTAGCTATGCACTATTTTCCTCTAGCAACGGTGCTTTGTTTGTTCTGCTAGCTTCCACGTGATCATATTCGATCTCTCCGTTGAATTTTTCAGGACAACGTAAAAAGATCCCTGCCACCATAACACGTGTAAATGAATTTAACAAAAAACAATATTAGAGACACTGGCAGCTTTGCAGTGTTCCCCTTCCCATCGCCCGAAAGCTAGTTTATAATGCTCATAGAACAAGTTTCGCCTATTTGAGATTCCATAAGAGTAACTGCATTTGTTTGCATTCACAAGAATGTGCTTCAGTCCCCCCCCCCTTCATGTTACCCATTTATTTGAGGTTAGAGGGGATGCTTTTCCGGTGGGCGGTGGGGAGGGAGTTGAGCATAGCAAAACAAAGCTCATAAAAGCACATGAATGTAGACAATAGTCATACCTATGAACCATATTGCAGCTGCTAAAAACAGAATAGACGTCAAACTTAGAGAAGTTTTCCTCCAATTATGAATATGATCCTGTAGCATGTATAATAAATAGCTTAGTTTAGTAATGAAAATAGTATCATATCTACCGCAAAGAACGTGTTTACAGACTTGAAAACTGTTTATGTTTAAGATGTGATCATTGAAAACATGTTATAACCCGACATTACTCAAATCAGGACTAATGAGTAGTGGTACGTTATGAAAACGATAGAAGCACGGGGAAGATATAGTGCAAACTCACCTGGAGAACACCAACGAGGGGTGAAGAAGGCACATCGCCAAACACATGAATTGAAACTGTAGACATGGCCATAGAAAGTGGCCGTAAGCTGGGCTTAACACATTGAAGACACACATAATTTACTGGGGCCTGCAAGTGAATAAGATTCATGATTCGAAAACTATTTTTAAGTTCATCATTGATATAACCAAACAGCGGAATTCAAAAGAATAAAAAAGCTGTTTAAAAACATAAAGAGTATACCTGCGTTGCAAATATTAATAATTCACCGATGGCGAAAAAAATGAGGAAATATGTCTCTTTCTCAAAACAGAAAGCACTAAAACAAAACACTGCTCCGAACAAAGTGGAAAACGAGAGAAGCTGCAGTAATTCAGAAGGAGATTAATTCTTAAACGCGGTTAAACAACATGCTAGCACCTGAAACACAGCCATTGACTATTTTCTTTTACCTTAAACGCATTGGAAATTGTTGAGTTCATGTAATCAAGAAGGAGACCTCCGCCTATAGTTCCAGCCAATCCACACCCAACAGTAATGCCGCCAAAGACCATATCGGCATTAGCCTATCAAATTTCCGACACAATTGAGTTAGTAGGATATAATGCATTAACATTACACACCCATTGCCAAAAGTAACAAGTTCTTAAGCACAACAAGTTCCAGAGGCGATACTTTCGGAACTTGAGAAAAAAGTCATGAAATCATAAAAGTAATCTCGGCCCCTTTCCTCAGAGTAAAGCGAGGAACATACCATATTGTAGATATTGTAACCAGCCTTTGGTCCCCAGTATGAATACGCACCCAAAACAAAGTTGTATGATATATAACCTGGAGAAGCCAATGCAAATGCATAAGCATTTGAACTTATAAGCATCTGACCTACCATCAATAGCCTATAGAAGGACTTCAGCCATAGACAATAACAAACTTTGCTTATTATTCCCCCATTTATTGATTGCAAGATATAACTCTGAGAAATCTCATAATGATTCAGTTGTAAGCTTTAGCTCTCTACCTTTCCCTTGAGTTGGGGGCTCGGCTGGGGCCCTCAAATCCATCCTCCCCCATTTGTTCCTCTACCATATCAGTATGATCAACAAAGGGCAACGGGAGTAGTTGATATTAAAATCAGCATGTTAAGTAATTACTACATCCTTTGAGAAAAACTAGATTATATGCAACTTCAACGCACAAAATATAATACCCAAAAGCCAATAAGGCCAACAGCT
Organism: Amaranthus cruentus; assembly: GCA_019425755.1. NCBI lineage: Eukaryota > Viridiplantae > Streptophyta > Magnoliopsida > Caryophyllales > Amaranthaceae > Amaranthus > Amaranthus cruentus. The sequence goes on along the minus strand of CM033450.1, from coordinate 34,060,624 downwards.
AGTCTCTTGAGAGACCGTCTCTTTGAGAGACGTATCTCAAGCCCAACCCATTAAAGAACCCATTAAAGATTAATGCCTACTTACCGTGTTCTTAATGCCTATTTACATTATCCTTAATGCTTACTTACCGTATCCTTAGGTCTGCTTTCAATATCTTAAATGTCTACTTACATCATTCTTAATGCCTACATACAATATTTATAAAAATATATAAATGGGTTGGCTCATTTAAAGATGGTCTCTCAAAGAAATCGTCTCTCACAAGAATTTGTGTAAGGCCAAAGCCTTAATCCAAAATATATCAGGTCGGCTACATGAACCAAAACAAAAATTGACGTGATGTGAGAGTTTGCTGATAATTTTATTTTTCATAAATATTGGTGTCATTCTTAGAGGTTACTTATATGAGTATTACATATTGTAGAAACGTTTCATGTTTTAATTGCAAGATGATTTAGAGTAATGCACAACTCGGCAAGGTTTGACCAAAAATATTAAGTGTGCTATGATTTGAGCACAACCAAACATCATAATCTCAAATATGTTGGGGTCAATAACCTAGGTCATAAGTCTCATTATAGAAGAATGTGGAAGTACCTAGAACATTGACGACATAGATTTTTTCAGCGAGAAGCAACTTCATGTCACTCAAAAATCTTGTAATATCATTCTCTATTGAGCTGCAGGAAAATAGATGAAAACATTTGGATTAAAATATGAGATAATGCTTCAAATTGCAGCATATACTCCCTAGATTTCAAAATATCGTGTGTTTAAGGTAGTAGCACATAAACATTAAACTAAGAAATTTAAACTTACTCTGAAGATTCATTTGGACTTCCACTTTTCTCGTCCCCAGGTTTAATGTTGTCATCAACTGAAATCTCCGACTCTGCTAGAAAATTTCCACCAACTTAGATTTAAATTAGATTCAAATCTATTTGTGCAGGTAATATATTAATGGGAGAATTAACATAAATATATATACATATACATTACAAATAATAAATACGATTGCTTGAAAAGATAGTCCTAGAAATTTAATTCGTAGAATTTAGAGGGGCAATGACTTTCATGCACACCTTCGGCATCATGAGCAACTGTCTCCACCAATAACAGTGCCTTGGAACCAGCAGGCGCAAATCCTGAATATTAAAAAAGATGAGGAAAAAAGCAAAATCAGAATGCAGTACAAGCAAAAACAATAGTGCAAGAAAAATAGCTCACAAACCTTTCAACTGCAGTGGCTTCATAACAAATCCTAAAATAACAAAGGGAACCATCAAGATTGCCTCCAAAAAGAAAGCCCACCGCCAAGCAAGATGGCTTCCAACCTAGAATGTCGAGAGACGACAATGTGATGATATACACATCAACTGATTAGGACAAAGACCTATGTTGTACTCCCTTTGACCTAAGAAACTGCCACACTTTCCTTTTTAGTCAATCCCTTTTGATTTTCTATACATTTATACAATGTAAATGGTCCCACCATTTCTTAATCTTTGAGCAATATACGACTGTGGCAATTTCTTTGGGACAGAGGGCGTATTAAGCATATTAGGAGTAGGGACGATAGTAATCAATAGAAAAGCTTAGCTAACTTACCAAACCGCCAAAAATGTAGCCAAGTGCATAACCAACGGGTATACACATGTAAAAGAATCCAAGCCAAGCTGTTCTCTGACATGACAAAGTACAAAGTAATCAGATCATATTTTATCATCTTCATTGCAATTACACGGCTACAAACCTAGGCACAAATTAGGCACTAGGCTGAGATGTACATGAAAGTTGAAACTGAAGGCTAAGAATTCAATGACTATAGAAGTTCAAGAGTAGCTGGAACAAATTGCACACATTATTATAATAATATAAGAATAGAAGTTGCGGCACGGAGAGATAGATCAAATTTTGGATTTTTTTTTTTGTGTATAACCTGACATGCTATTCCTAATAGAATTTGATTACTAATGCAAGTATTACGAATATAAGATATAAGAAGTTTAATTTAAAGCTGTCCTCAACTCCTCAAGAAACAAAGACGAGAGGAGAAATGGGATACCTGGGAATCAGGGGCATTATCATCAATGAAAGGGGCTGCAAGACTGATAAATGACGCCTCACCTACACCAACAAGCCTGAGAAAGAGAGACTTCTATGAGCAACTAATCACATAGATATGTCGGAAGGCCTTGGATAGGACTTACATTCGAAAGATGGAGATGGACCAAAAATCCCAAGAACAAGCACAGCCAATCACAGCAACAGTCCAAACTAACAATCCGACACCAATTAATCGAAATGGATTGACCCTGTAATGACAAAAGAAAAACCCTATACCAGTCTATCAGCCATCACTCACCAGATATATTAACACACACCAACAGTAAAACTCCAAGTATATAGATATTTCTAACTAAATGTTGCCAGGGAAATAATTTTGAATAATGACTCCACTTAATGAACAGCACTACTTAAGGGTGGTTATTTGTACAATATCTTCTAAAAACAGGGGTATTGTTCTCAGGTATCAGTGAAAGTTAACAATAATCTTCCTATTTGCGGGCATTGTTCATAAAACTACTTTAACAATGGTAGTAGTTTGGGTAATGGATTTGAGCCCATTGCAAAATATGGGACATGATCAGCTTTCATTCACAAGTTCAAGTGTGAAAGACATAGGACAAAAAAAACGAAACTTGAGTCAATATTGGGAAATTTCTAGTTCAATTATAAACGGGGCGGGTGGGTTAAAAGTAACAATTTCTTTTACAAGGAAGTCATATCTCACTAATTTTATTTTGTCAAGCAATAAGGCGAGAACATATTCATGTGAGAAAAGTTGCATAATTTTGAATTACCGAAGATATAACAACCCACCTCTTGGCTAATGTAGCAAAAATGGGGGAGGCCACTAAGAGCCCAACCATGAAAGCTGAAGATAGCACACCATCTTCAAAATTGCTCAAATTAAATTGTCCCCTATATGCAACAAGCACAAGAAAAAGATAAATCAATAACGATCGAAAAGAAAGGCAGGACATCATACATAATATAAATGTTCCGAAGTTGCATAGTGACCAAGTAAAGACACCCAAGACAATAAACATAGCTACCAAAACTATAGCATGTAAAAAGACAGGAAAAAAGGGGAGGGTCATTAATGAGACTACCTTGAATATTCATCAATCAATATTAATTTATATTTTGTTATTAATATGTAAGTTAATACATAGTCAAAGAAAAAATGAGATCTTATTTGATTCGTCTCTACGTAAATTTTATTAAGATAAATTTTTTATAGGTTTCAATTATGTAAAATTGGAGATAGTAAGGATTAACTTAGTGCGATGAATAAAACGCAAAACCTGAATGAGACACTTTTGCACGGCGAAAGTTATATCCAAGGGTACTTTGTGAACAAGTTTGCAGCTAAACATGGTGGCAGCAATTCTCATGTTCATATTTTTATCTTTTCCATTACATTAAAACCATATTCCAATAGCCAAGTCCATTATTTATGCGACTATTCTGGCAGTGTAGTTGGACTTTAACAACTAGTAATCATTACAACAACCATTAGGTGGCATACAGTAACGTTTCCTGGTTACCATAGTCCCCATTTACCAATTTTTAGCTTCACAACTCACAAGTACAAAGAGAAGAAAGATTCCAACCAAGAAAACCATATTTCTCAATGTTAATGTGTAAAGAATGACAATGATGAATTACTAGATAACTGAACTCAAAAGAGGATTACTAATGATACAATTCGAACACATATAATCTTAATAACATTAAATCCTAATATAAAACAATGATAAAGAGAAAAGCGATCAGTTCATAGAGCTTACTGAATGCCGCTGCCACCGGAGCATTTGTCACCCTCACAAGTCCTGCGTTGACCGTTTACACCATTGCTAGCAATTGCTCCTCGATCCAAATAATTTATCAAGTTGATTACACAAAATATCGCCAATAACCTGCATAAGGGACACAATGAGCTCTCGAACATAGAAATCTGCAATCTTGCTCAATAGACAAACATCAACAACAAAATAAAGTATCACACTGAACTTATCAAATCTCCAATTCCAATTTTAGAAAAGCACATGTTCACCATTACATCACACTTAACCAAATTCAAGCAATGGTGAGCATAAGAGTGAGCAAGAGATTAGACAATGCAACCCTAACTATCATAATCCATCAATCGACTAAGTTAAAATAAAAGGTAACAAAACCAAATAATCCCACAATTGAACATCGAACAAACAGAAAACTAAATAATCAAAAAAGCCAACAAAATCAAATCATTAAAACTTCAAAAATCCCCAAAGAAAGAAACCCAGAAACCCGTTGCAAATCAAATCAAAGAAAACCATGAAGAACAGCTAATAAAATCTGAATTTCCAAAATATGAACATTGAACAAACAGTAAAATCAAATTCCAATTTAAAAAACAACAATTAAATCCCAAAGAAATCCCAAAAACAAAGAAACAAACAAACCCATATCAAATCAAATAAAAGAAACAACCAAATCAAATTCTAAATCAAATCAAATAAAATACCATCATACAATATTTTTACCAGAAAATCAATACAGCACAAAGTTTATCTTCAAAGATACAATCTTTTACCAGGTTTCAAGTAATAGTGTGCACTAAGCAATGATCAGACTATGCACTCCTAACTTCATCATTATACATCAATCAACTAAGATAAAAAAAAAAAAGAAATTTATTCCAATAAATAAACATCGAACAAACGGTGAATTAAAATCCCAATTCAGAAACCATAATTAAAAACCCCAAAAATCCCGAAACAAAAACCAATTACAACCAAATCGACATAACAATTAAGAAGTTTTGAAATGAAACGACTTTGAGGAAGAATAAGAAAAGAAAAAGAAAAGGTTAAAACCTTTTAGGAGTAAACCATGAAGGTTGAAGATCAGTAATACCCATTTGATTTTGTTGGGTTTTTTCAGTTTTTGGTATTTGTTTTTGTTGTTGTTGTTGTTCTTGTTCAGTCACAACAACCACAACAGAAGAATCCTTTGAATCTTCCACCGTTTTTAGTTTTTACTTCTTGTTTTTCTGTCATTTATCCAAATCCCACCAATAAAAAATAAAAATAAAATAATTACCGTATTTACAATTTTCTTTTCTTGGGAAATGACTTCATTGTTGCCTCTGAATCACGTAATAATATGATGTACTCAAAATGGTAACTTTGAAGCAAACAATGAACCGAACCCAATATTTTAATTGAAAAAGTTAAAAATACTTGCTTTTAATTTTTCTACCGCCATTATTTTTCTTATTCTAATCCTGGGTATAAGATATTTTAGGCAAAGATCACGATCATGACAATGAAAAGTTTTGTTTAAATGGAGTTGACGCCTTAACTCTAACGACCTGTTTTGTTAATGGTATTAAATGACGTAATATAAATGGTTTATAGTATAAAATCTCATCAAAAGTTTCATATCATTTCCATGGTAATGAAACTTTGACCACAAAAAGTTTTTTTGTTTACAAATTTTCATTACCACCTCTCTCAATGGTAATGCATTGGAATTAATTTTATAAAGAAAATAAGATGATTGAAGTTGCACAAGCATGACCATCAAGTAACCAAGAAATTTTTCAACCAAAATTACACTTATTTTTCATTCCCATTACTACCGTTTATTACCATCTACCAAATGAGCCGTAAAAACTTCCTTTGGCTCTCACATTTTGCAATAATTAATTGATTTTAATCTTGTAAAATAATGAAACATAATCTAATTAAGTGTTAATTTTTATTTTCTAGGTTGGTTAAACAATAAAAAAGTGTCTGATAATTGTCGTTTGAACCAACTAAAAATGTAATTGACTATGCATGCATTAAGATGAATCAAACAAGATCCTATTCGACTATGTTTTACATTATACATAAAGAAATATATATCAAATAAGATCAATTGATGAATAGTAGTTGTTACAGAAACGGTAACAACTAACAACTATTAAAAGTCGGACAAAGTATGTTTTAAAGCCAAAGCATGAGAGTTACTCATAATAGCTTTTTTTTATTGGTTTTTGACTTTTGACCTCATTTTTTTCGAATAATGAGTCAACAAATTACAAATTATGTTTACTAATCATCTCCCTAACAATTGATTTAAATAATTAACATATCATTCAATATTTTCAGCTGTTAAACCAACCAACAACTTCAATTAACTGTAATCAATAGTCATTTTCAAACATAAACTAAAACTACTTATGACTACACATAAAAAGTAAAGTTAGTGATACTGCTAATTACATAAACCATTGTTACTCACAATAGTCACCAATTCAAAATGAACAATTATGTACGCTCTTCGACTTTTTTTTTTAATATCAAAAACCGTAAAATTGTTGAATATTTAGGTCAAAACTATTACTAGGCCACCAATCACGAATGATTTACATATTTATTTTTATACACCTTTTCAAAAGTCCTCATACTAGTTTTCGTTCATTTATATCTTAGTCTACAGTCTACACTTTTTTATTTTTCAACTTGAACGAGAACCCTATAATTAAAATATCGAATCCGACATAGCTCTTGTCAGCAAATAGTATTTAGCTCCTCTAGGCTCTAGCACTCCAAATATAGTTTGATTGGATTCATATTATAGATCAAATCTCATATACCTTTACCTTAAAAGAACCTCAAGGCACATCTATGGAATGTAAAGTAGTGATTGAATGATAAGGATTATCTAAAACATTGCACAAAAACTAAAAATAGAACTGAGCTTCATTATATACATCAAAATAATTTTATTCATATCCTACATTTGACAAATATTACTCATCAATTCAGACCCTTGAGGAAACTATAATGTAGTTGTAACAGGGGTGCATACATTGATCACAAAATATAATGTACAAAAATTTGTGTGTGAATTTTCACATCCCGTCGTTTGGGGATTTGTACGAAAGAATATCGGTCTTTTCGATGTCTTTGCCTTTCATCAGTGAGTTGTTGTCACTGCCCATTTCCTGATATGAGTCACCTTCGTGATCCACGCCTACGTCATCATCATCTTCACTTAATTGGCTTGATTTAGACAAGTTATTATCCTCGGTTCCAGCGGCTCCCATCGATCTTGTAGTGATCAGATCTCCTACTCGAACCTTTTTCAGGCAATGAAGTAAGTTCACTGAGTTTTCAAGCTTCAATATAAAGATGGACAACAAAAGAGACAACCCAAAACTAGGATACATCTTGAGGAAAATTCGAGCATACAGGCCCCGTCAAAATCTCATCAAACCAGACCTCCTTAAACCCGACTAAATCTGATGAAATTTTCATACCCACCACCTACCCACTATCCATGGCGGTAAGATTTTTCATACCCATATCCACCCATTAGGCACCAAAGTCATATACATACCACCCTCCCCGATTGGGACAGATGCGGTGAGAAATCCATAAATTTTACGTGTTTGCCATCCCAGCCACATTTACAAGTATGCAACACTTCTATATTCCAAAGGGGATGATCCCTCGGAAATTAAACTAATAATAAAAAATGGCTGTCCGAAATCCTAACTGAAATATAAGTTGTAATGAACTTGTAGTATCGGAAGGAGCGGAGCAGTAGAGTTTAAATGCTTAGTTACCTGCACAGGCTGCATAATGTTGTAATCTTGTTCTCCTGTTTTGCTTACTGCATCTTGAGCTTGAATCTCCATGGAATTTCGAACAAGCTGACTAAGAAAATCTACATCATCAGACATTACACCAAATCCTTTAAGAAGCTTGGAACCGAGTTGTAAACTTGTCTGCACACAGAAAGATTAAAGTACAGACCATTTATTTCTCGCACGTCAAATAACCTGGACAAGTCAACAGCCATAGTACGACAGATAATTACCTCTGCATTCTCGAGAATTGCATCAGTTGCACCTGATTTCTTCAAATCCAACAAATGTTTAAGATCTTGGGCTCTAGCATAAATTGGGACCTGTTCTGTAAAATCTTTGTTAGGTCAAATATATGCAAAGTATCATCATCATCATATCCAGTGCATCCCGCTCATAGAAAACTATTGTCAGGGTTTGGGGAAATATATGCAAAGTATCTGCTCGGCAATATAAGGTTGAATTTTGTCGAAAGAGTTAAAGATATTTCTATTAGAGTTTAACAGCAAAGCTTTAGGCTTTCCGTAGATTATAAAACTTATTAAGGAAATTCTAAGCGAAGCCATGAATGAGCAATTACCGAAGGATAGCTGAGTCGAATGCTTTCAACTGCTTCGATGGTCTTCTCCTTTTCAGGATACATGACTAAGACAGCTTTAGGAGAAGATATTCCAGCTGACTCTAAAACTGCAGGTCTTGATCCATCCCCATATAAGACTGGAAAGCCCAGTTTCGTTGCTGCCTATTAATAAGAAAAAGAACCGCCTTTCACATACCATTTTGAGATGTCCGCAAAACGTCATCACCAAGTATTTTACGATTTGATTCTTAATCTACACTTTCAACTACGAGAGGGTATAAAATAACTACACAGAAATGAAGTTTTTTCTTATTTATGCAAAGTTATAGATGATATTTGCTGCCTAGGGTCAATCAGAAACAACCTCTTTGTACTAAGAAGGGTCAAATTGCGTACATTCGACCCCAAACCCCGCTTAGGTGGGAGCCATATAATGACATTGGGGTAACGAAATGATGTTGTAGAGGGGGGAGGTGTCATTGCTCTTCATATTTAACTGTTACATACTTCCATGAATATCGGAACCAACCTTGACAACTGCAGGATTAAGATCAAAAGCAACAAATGGCCAACCCACAGCATCACCATCTCCACCTGAAGACAATGGTGCTGACAAAAGGTTTGCAAGGACCTGAAGTTGCAGGCAAAGAGAAATAAGAACGCAAACTGTCATGGGATAACTTGCAAACTTCTAAAGATTATTTGCTAGAACTCTACCTGGCCCATTTGTCCGAACCCAAGAATTACTACTGGTTCACTAACATCATAGTTCAGGCTCTCCACAGCTTTCTGCCCATCATTGAAAACATAAATTGCTCAGAAGTATCTTCATATACACATATACAGGAAACTTGTAAACAAATGAGACTATATTGTCAAAAATACCAGGCAATTTAAGTAATCGTATTGACAAATACTTACAGTGTCCGCTTCAAACTTTTCAGCAACGAAATCAGCAGCTTTCCGTCCAAGTTCGTTTAGCAGAGGTGTCAAAGCCATAGACAATACAACAACAATTATGAGTAATTTGTTGAGCTCGAGCGGCAATACTCCCAGCCTGATCCGGGAAGTCACATCAGAAAACACGAATAGAAAAAGGAAAATCATCAAAAAGTAGCAACCTGCAGTATATCCATGACTTGCCTATTTGCAAGAGAGAAAACCACAAATGCAAATTCACCTCCTTGGGATAGAAGGAATCCTATTCTTATACTTTCTTGCAAAGTCAGTCCAACCCGGGGACCTATAGCTGTTATTAGCATTGTCTTAATAGTAATCAGGCCGCCCAGGAGAGTAAGAACATTGGGCCATTCTCTCAAAAGAACCTGTTAAAATCATAAAAAGGAAAACATACAAAAAATTTATAAGTGTTAAGACTAAAAATGTAACAAAAAAAATTCCATTCTACGAGCCCATAGTTTCATGATGATATACAAGTATATAACTGGAACTTATGTAATCTTATGTTCCCTGTACAGTTATGTGTACGAATGAAGACTTATTCAACCAAGAAAGTGTTAGACTTTGGCATTTGCGTAAAGTCGAAGAGGGGCGAGATGGCTTTTTAATGAGTGTATTACTACTATAACTAGGACTTCATAGCTACCTGCATATCAATAGAAGTTCCTGTAGTGACAAAGAACAATCCAAGAAGTAAACCCCGAAATGGCCTTATATCGGCTTCAATTTGTGTCCGGAAATTTGTTTCTGCAAGTATGGCACCAGCCAAAAAAGCTCCAAGCTGAAGATTTGTAGATGTGAGCGACAAGGAAAAGTGAATGTGAGTTGAATGTAAAAAACTCGGTGATTTCATCTATTCTCATGTCAAAGAAAAAGTGTCAGAACCGTGTCACTAAAGCCAAGCTTTTGAGTAAGAAGTGAAGTCCCAGCAACTGTCAGCAAGCAAAGTGCGATAAAAGCTTCTGAGCTTCTTGTTTCTGCAACAACCTAATAATATGTCACACTTAAATTTTGAAGATGATACAACCAAGATACTCAGATGAATATTTTCAAATCTACCTCGAAGATTCGCCTCAGGATTAATTTCCCTCCAAGAGAAAGCAATCCAAGCCCAAGCAAAGCCTTCAGGCTTTCTTTTACAAGCATTGGCCAAATGCTCTGCTCAACTATATTCTTCAGAAAACACCAAAAAAAAAGTGTTAGAACCATATGATCTCAATCTGGCAGGCATATGCCTACAAAAGGGCTGAAATAATTATATATAATGCATAGTAGAAACGGGGAAGTTAGAAGTTACTACAACTTATATAAAGCTTAAAAAAGAAACAATAAAATGGAATAACGCCATCAAGAAAAGCGCCCTCTATATATTTACTTAAGACTAACTAAGTGTTAAGAACACATGAGTACTCTAAAACAGCATCAAACATCAATAAGCCTAAAGCCATCAAAAAATTCAAAAAACCGGTATACTCTTTCTCAACAGGACTCAAGCAGGCCAGCCTAAGTCCTAATCCTCGCCTCATAGTTTTTCAAAGATTTAGATAAGTGTTGATCAAAGATAATCATGTACCTGGCTCTCTAGCACTGGAAGTATCACCAAGAGAGGGACAACTGCTATGTCCTGCATAAGATCACAAATTCATAAAATGGTGATATAAGGCTGAAAGCCTGCTTTACGTTTCACCGTCGTGGAAAATACAATCGTAACGATAGCAAATAATCAGTTTATATAAGACTTAAAAATCTACAAGTGAATGATCATGAGAAATTTTTAAAAGTAACTTAATGACCAGTAACCTGGACAGATTTGAATTAACCTGTAGCAGAAGAATCCCCAACGTAGCCGAGCCAAATCTTGTTGGAAGCTCACCCTTCTCAGCAAGAAGCTAAAAACAAGTGATTCGAAGACAGTCAGGATTTCAAAGCTAAATTTACTCGGAATATGTTATAAAGCAAATGAACATCCAACCAAGTCAAAATCAACATTCTCTTGGAGGATAATGGATGCAAATTTGATTTGCCTAATCTTGTTAACTTTGAAAATCTTTTGAATTCACAGTGAAATACTGAAAAGAGAAGGGAAATTGATGGAGAGTATCTACCCTTCCTTAAAGTAAAAGATCATCATACTGAATCTAAAACTTACCAATTTTTCATTACGATTGGGTAAACCCTTTGTTCTACCCATTTGTCTCAAGATACAATGATAAAAACTATGGTGTATATAGAAATTACCATTATGAAAATTGAAAATACTAATTCTTGCGAATCTAATGTCATATATTTTACAGTCTTTAGGAAGAACTGTAGCTCAAATGCTAGCCTTGACAAGAATAGATGACTTGTATAGAGAAGCAAAAAGCGTAGAACAAAGTAGTGAGCACGTATTTTCAACTAAGTGGTTCTAAAAAGTTGGAGAATTTGATTGCCAATTACCTGTAAAACAAAGGCTGAAGATGACAATGATAGAGCAGCACCTATGACTATGGCCTCATCTACACTCCTGATATTAACCTGTAATCAAGTCCAAAAAAAATGTATTTTACAGCAGCAACCAACAAGAATTAAAGTTAGCATAATAAGTTTAATGGAAGCCATTTTAGCAAATAGTCATGCACACAGGTATTTTCCCGTCTCACATTTGATATTTTTTCATATTTATTCTCATAATCTAATACATGCAACTCAGTAATCTTGATTTGACTATTGACCATATTTTACAAAGCTCGTGTTTATAGTGCATTTGGAATGGTAACACACTAATCTTAATGGACTCTTGTCTTTTGACCATATTCCTTTTTGAGTGTCTAGAGCACTACTTGAATTTAAATGCTTGTATCATATGAGTACTATTTCTTTTGAGGTACACGAAAAAGATGCTGGACTGCACTAGGAAATCTTACGTGCAGAGGTCAACAATTCTCAGAAATTTGAAAATAAGTTCATGTAATTTCCTCTGATCCTTGTTTATTTACATATGCATGGGAATCATGAAACAGGGGTAGAATGACCACCCCTGAAAAGAATGTAAAAGAACTTGCGCATCAGCCGGTGTATGGAAAATGCAGGCCGAAAGTAAGAAGGCCAAGAAACTAGAACAGAAGAGGTTAAAGAAATTTCAGAAGGAATCTAAGCTTTAAACATAAACCGTAAACCTAACAACTAACGTACACTTTAGTAGAATTTATTCAACAGCAAGACGCAAGTATATAACTAAGACTTGACACAACCGAATGAAAATAGAGAACACAGGCTACATACCAGATCAGGTCTTGAATGAAATAAAAATTCCAAAATTTTTGTTCCGAGTGCCCCGTTTGGAGGAAGCTCAAATGCTGCGAAAGCAAGCGTGGACAACAGGACCTAAAAGAGATACAAGCATGAAAAACAAAACACAAAGAGTACAGGGACTTAACAATGCTGTGCAACATGCCTCATAGAGGTATTATACACACAAAATGGAGTATGGACATAAAAGTCCTGTTCTCCAACATGTAAATAAAGAAAATGCACAGCAGACAAGAGAGTTTTGGCTGTTTCAATCTTTTCTTCTAGAGTTTTCATATAAATTCCAATTTATATTGGCAAATGAAGCATGCAAACACACTTATTTTACATTCTAGGATGGCTTCAAATAAAATCTAGTCTGTCATAGTTTTAGTAGCTTATATATGTCTCTTACATCCACGAAGAAATGAAAGCTTTATGAGGTTATATCAATGAAAAACAAGATGAGAATGCAAAGAAAAACAATAGAACAATGGCACGATGTTTTTATGATGTATCTTGGATACCTCTTTTTCAACAATGGTTTTATTTATGATTTGGATTCAACAATACAAATATAAATATCCCCCTATCTTGAAAACAAACTCTCAAGATCACAAATACCAATTCAAAGAAAGAACACTCTTAAGCTTGTTTACAAATGAACTAGCTCTCTCTCAGTTTGAGTTGTTTGTGGTGATTGATTCTATGAATGATGTATGCATTATATAGTAGCTCATACATCATTCAAGAACCCTTCATAACTCAGTAACTCACCATTAATAACATCACAATAATGCATAGCAATAAACATTACATTAAACATAGCATTAACCAAGAGTTAAACCACCCTTTCAATGCCTCAACGTGCAAAATCTCTCAAACGAGCCCTCACTATGCTCGAACGAGCAGCCTTGTTCTGCACCTACTGACTGCTACTGCACAGCCTGCTCAAACGAGCCAGGTCTTGCTCAAACGAGCAGCTACAGCTGCCCGCATTCTGACTTTGCTCTTGTGTTGCCTTGTTTTAGCAAGTCACTTCCCATGCCAGCCTCGCTCAAGGCATGGTTCCTCACCATAGTGAAGCCTCAAACGCCTCACATCGATCACCTCATGGATCGTTCCAAACCTCATTCACTACTCTCGACACATCCTTAAAGTCCTTCTCCAAAGTACACGATAAGGCATGTTCGATAATATGTTAAAGTCATGATTTTTTTTGGCACTTGCACTAACACAGGACAATCTGCTTAATGTTCAAAGCTGACGGACACCTACTATTCCTAGTCGCATTACTTATGTATCAACAAAATCATTATGCCAATGACTCTAAAAAGGCTCCCGCACAACCAGAGTCATGAAAACAAGATTCTATCACTCATTGACTCCTTGATGCAAACACAGCGACTACTAGGTGATGACAATTACTAAAGCTCCTAAAAGAAGGGTAACATCTGCAAAAAGCCACTAGGTTTTACAAGAAGTACCTGAGGAAATCCCATGCCAAAAGCAAACTTAGCAAGAGCCTTCAAACGCGCAAGTGAAAGCTCTAGACCCATCTCAAAAAGCTGGAAACAGAAGACCACAATAAATCAGCTTAAGGCCATTAAAAAACATCACAAAAGGTTAGATAAAGGGTAGAGGTGCATCATAATCTTCAGTGCTTGACTTCTATTAGCAACTAACTCATCCAAATTTATTAGGCATTAAATAATCGAATTACATGTTGTCTCCTTGTCTCATTGTTATCTAAAGCAACATTCCTAAAACCGAAATGAGGCATACACAACAGAAATAGAAACATAAAAGCATAGAAAATAAAACTTACCAGAAAAAGGATGCCCCATTCTGAAAGAATTTTGACATCAGTAAGATTCCTAATGAGACCAAATTGATTTAAAACAACACCAGCAAAGAAAAATCCAAGTATCTGCATGGAAAAAGAAACCAAACATAATTTCCAAGCCATATTGACATTCAAATTTAAAATAGAAAATCATCGTATATTTGATATAATTCATCTCCTGTATGCAAGAGAAGACCCTCAAGTCAGGGATAGTGCAGGAGTTAAAATATCTTACAGGGCTAGCTTTTAAAGCTCTGAGTGCAGGGACGATCAAGACAGTGACACCCAAGAAAGTCAAGGTATCCATACCCAGGTCATTAATGACATCAACAGCAGCGGCTACGTCAACCACAGCATGCAACTGAAATTTGTTTCTATCGGCTGCTCCAGAGCTCGAAAAGAATAATTTCTTTCGACCAATACATTCAAAATCTGCTGTAGCAAACTTGTTCCACACGGCCCTTGGAACATAAGATTCTCGTAACCTTAGATAGAAGCTATATGATGGCTGATGGGCCAAACGATCCCTAGAATGTGATAGGCAGAAAGAACACCTACGTATATTCGAAATCTCAAGGTAGGAGGTTCTATTGAAACCCTTCCTATAAGTGACTTCAGAACCCTGAGAGTTTACAAAAACAAATCCATAAGAAACACTGTTTTTAATAATAACAGAGAAACATCTGGCAGGCAGCTTCGCTCTATTAGTCTATTTCAACCCCGATACATCATATCCAATATTGGTTCAAGGTTATCATACTCACTCATAAAGGATGACTGTTATAATGGTATCAAACTCAAAGAGTCAACAAAATACTTTATCCAACAACTTCTAGTGCATTCTGTATTTCTTTCATCCGAAAGAAAGTTATAATCAACATCAATATCAATAACAAGAATAACAACAATGCCAAAACCCTTAATCCCAACAATAATCACATAAACATGTCTCTTAAATCATAATTGTTGTAACATCGATCATGAGTCGCCAACTTAATCATAATTCATACCAAGAGGAAAAGGTCAAGGGTTAGATTTATATTGCTAATGTCTCATAAATCTTGGCACAATATCCATTTTTCCTATACTCTTCTTTGTCATTGCGGAGACGTACGCATTAAATTTCCGCCCATACATGATTCAGTACCAAGACAAGCTCTTCCTTCCATGTTCATAAACAGAAATTTCAATGCTAAGGTACTCGTACATTATGTCTTTTGTTGCTATACACATAGCCAACCCACCAAACGGAATATTAGGTCATTGAACCTCTCATTAGAATATTAGCAGATTTGTCATATTTCTAATATTTTCTACATGCTTCTATTGATCATCCAAAACCCCAGCTCTCCAAGAAAAGTTCAAGTCTTTCAGCGAACAAACAAAAAAGGGATATACTATCTAATATTGACTACTTACAAAGTTACTCCACCGAACCAAATTCAACACGGCAGCATTCTATTTTTCGAGAAACAACGACATTAAAGTTCACAATGCATAGCAGAAAACATTAGTGCTGAAAACAAAATTTCTGATATACTAAGCCCAAGTTAGAGCGTCCTTCTCCCATTATGATTTGTGAACATCATAGGAGCCATTACACTAATCTTAATCAAAATTCACACATAACACATGAAAGAGGATAATAACATTAAAATCAGCAGCATATCAATAAACCCAACTCAGCATAAACTTGCAGAATGAACTTACCCTAATATCCCATTTAGTCAAGTACATAAGATTCAAACTTTATTAAATAAAATACACCCCCACAATCAAATGTTGGTATAACTGACATAAAGTAGTTATATTACTCAACAGACTTTTCAACTCAATTATGAACAACAACTATGATACTCAGACTCAATTACCCATGTAGGAATCTAGGAAGACCAGCTAAATTGCCAAAAAAAGCCCAAAAGTAATTACAAAATATAGAAGAAAATCAAAGAAATAATACCTTAAAACAATGGGTAAAAACCAAAGAATCTGCCATAGTTCTTATATGAGCAGCAGAAAATGCAATATGATTAACTCGTTATTTTCCTCATTTGGCAGTAAATTCAAAATTGATTTGTAAAAACTAGTGATTGTTTTTTTGGGATTAAGGGCAAAGAAAGAGAAAAGTGAATAAGTGAAGTGTGTGTGTGTGGAAGAAATGGATAATCTACGTTGGGCAAATCGTGCCCAGAAAATAGTATGTGGAGAACGCCAAATTCCAAATGGGGTTACATTTTCAAGTTTTTAACTTTGAACAACAACCAAAGATTTAGTACTCTTGTAATTGAATGGTCTACGTGGATCTGTTGACATCAACTTCTTTGTTATCTTTTTGGATCATGATAATCTCATCATCTTCAATTTCATATTTTTTAAGGTTATATTGGTAATTTCCTTTTATCTATTTCAAACATTTTGAATTTGCTATTTAATGCAAATTAAAGTAAATACTACCTCCTATTCAACCCATTAGTCCCATTTTATTTTTCACACTTGCCGAGACAACATTTTAACCCTTAATATCTCTAATTATTTTTAATTAAAAATAGAAAAAGTAGATATTAATAATCTTTATATTGAAACGAATCAAACAAGATCTCACATGACTATATTTTAACTTATAGATTAAGAATAAAATACAAATTAAGAGTGATAAGTGAATAGTGAAAAAAAAATCAATAGGACTAATGGGTAGAATAGGAGGGAGTATTTTTTAAATGTTGTAAAAGGACGGATAGAGTGTAAGTGAGTCTATTCGGTTTGTCAAACATGAATGTCGTCTCTATAAGTAACGATACAAGTTTTTGAATATGAGGCTATCGGAATATTGGGTTGATGAGTAAAACTGACTATTTTAAAAATTATGAGATCAAAAACATGAGTGGACAATAGTTAACGACTTAACGTTGATACACTATTTCCACAATTTTATTAGTTACTCCAGAGTACAGTTCCGCACTCCTTCAAGCCCAACTAACTTCTACCTTGCAGCCAAAATGGGGAATAATGGACCTTAAACGCAATTTAAACGCGTTTTGCGCCAAAAACCGCTGCAAGCAGGTTGTGATCCAACCAAGGCCAAACGCAAAGGCAACGTACTTTTCCTTGGTCGTTTGCTGATTCATGAACAAAACATGGTTTGATCACATTTATGGTGCAAATTAAAAAAATTTTTTCCAGAAAAATGAGCCCCGACCTCGAGGCTTTTCTAGCAGTCGAGTAAGCTGGGTGTGTTGTGTGGGATGGTCAGCATCGGACAATACCAGCAGCGAAGTCGGTGGGTGTGCTGTGTAGGGTTGTCAGCGTTGGGCAATAGCAGCAATGGAGTCGGACAGTCAGTGGGCGGGCATTGACAAGAGCATAATACCCTAATCACACACAAGCAATTTGCCTTCCCACTTGGGTTACATTCATCATCCAATATGGTTTTGTATCGAATCAAAGGAAACTACATGAAAAACAAACCCAATAAATCATTAAAGTTATAAGATTAGATCATCATGAAACTGTAAATTCTTCTTATAGTCGATGATCGATCATTCCAAACAGAAGCAGTATCACAGTTGTTAAACGAGTCACATGAAGTTACAACCACACAAATCACAATATACACAATGTGATCCCTCTAAATTAAAACATCGAGAATTCTTGACTGAAAAAACACAAAGACAAGAGTAACAGTACACTTATTCAAGACCTGATTAAATAGGCCATAAAATCACTGAGGAGCAAACTTTATCGAGATGCTGTTAACACAATGGCGTTCATCGGTAGGCGTTGGAAATCCTTCACCTTTGAAGACGTGCCCAAGATGTCCGCCACAGGCTGCGCATGTGATCTCAACCCTTCTTCCATCAGGGTCGGGCTGCAAATCAAAGCGATGTTACCAATTTGTTAGATTTAAGTCGCACCAATTTTGCCGTTGTATAAGGAATTACTCCATAGTTTAACTATAACTGAAGGACATATATAAAAATTACAGTGCGGTTTATTGCTCCGGGAAGTCCCTCGTAGAAAGCTGGCCATCCACAACCAGAGTTGAATTTTGTTGTTGATCTATAGAGAGGAGTATTGCATCCTGCACAATTGTAGACTCCGTCCTCAAAAAATTTGTTATATTCTCCTGTTCCTGGGTATCTGTAGAAGTAAAAATGTCATAAGCATATTATGAAAGCACAATGCAAAGTTTTGAAGTGAAGAGAGGCACCCTATGTGGTATTGGAGCGTAACGGAAAACAGCAGGAGAATGTTAGAGAGCCCTTAAAATTTTGGCAGAGAAATTCATTTCAGGCCCATTCTATGCCACAGCTGCCTGTACGTTCAGTGTACAGTGACAGCACGGCTTGATTGTGCTAAAGGGAAGGGTAAGTTATACCCAGCTTCTACGAGTGCCGTTTGGCTTCCTACATACATCTAACATAATACCCATTATGATTTGGAGAGTTTGTAAAAAGTGATTCACAACTGTCTCTCTCTCTCTCTTATACCGTGATAGGGGTTTGTGGATGCCTGCTAAATGCATCCAAAAACACAATAGAGATTCAACAACAACAATGCCAAAGCTGACTCGCAAAAAAATGAAGCTGACAGCATAAACGAATAAAATAGACTATCAATATCAATGGTCGTCCACACGAATTTTCCTAAGAATTTATTTTGGTCCTTAGTCATCGTCAACTGATTTACGTATATCACAATAACTTGGAATGAACGCTTAGGTTTATATTTGATGGGGGTTCATGGATTACTTGGAGCCATACGGACATACGGCGACAGTTTTGACATCCAGATGTTCAATTCATCAACGACTTTAGTTTGTAAATCAAAAACGTTGAGAACTATCATTGATTCAAGATGGAGGACACCAAAAAGAGGAATGTGAGAACACTAGCCTCCACTATAGACCAATCTGAACAAAATTCATCAGATACATATACCTACAAAATTGTATGTCGGGCATTTTTGAAAGCTGTAAAGAACCAAAGATCAATTTTGGTTCAGAGCTTTGGTCAGAAATCAGAATTATAACAAAAACCAAAAATGGATAAATGCTTTGTTTCAAAGGTTGTTTGCGTTAGAGGCTTCATCTAGTTAAGAGCAGTATGGCGTAGGGTCTCATCATCATCATCATCATCAACCTCACTTACTTAGTATAGCCCACTCATGGAAGTTACGATCAAGGGTCTGGGGTGGATGGAAGTCAACTGGCCATACAACTAAGCAAATATAATTAATTGGCAACATTAGCACTGCAATATAGAAAGAATTCACATCTCATTTGAAATCTATGAATCAACAAAAACACCCATTAGTTTACATGAACTTATCTAGAGACTAGAAGCAGCAATATTCAAAACAAGGCAAAATCTTTTAAAGATAAAACAACCCATTTTCTGAAAAAAATTCCTTCCAATTATCCTTCAATTTGAATGCCAACAATCATATTGTTCAAATAGTTCATCGACCAGAAAAACTAATACATAGATTATGAACAATCAATCACAAAATAATCAAAAAAATTGAAAAATCAAATCAAAGATTAAAGAAAACGCAAGAGCATACTCAGTTCCTTTCTCCCTTAGAATCCTGAATTGCTCAGGAGAGAGAATCGCCCTCCATTCTTCCTCTGATTTCTGCACTGAACCAGGTGCTGCGGCCATGGTTGAAACCTTCAAACTCCTCTTGTTTAATTGATGCAATTTCCCACAAGACCCAGTTGATAAAAATGGGAGATTATATGACTTTGATTCTAAAGATTGAAACTTTGATACGTTTAAGCAAGTGGGTATTGAATATTTTGTGGGATTGTTAGGGTTAGAAGAACAATTTTTGGGAATCAAATTTTTAGTGGTGGTGGTTATGGATGATGAAAAGGGTGGGATTTTGAGAATGTTTGAGCCCATTTTCTTGGTTTTTCTAGAATGCAATATTTTTGAGGGATAATCTATTGTTACTTTCCATATTTGTTGTTAGAAGGTATATTTCCAAGTTCCAAGATCTATGGATAGGGCTAATGAACCTGTCCTAACCAAGTGGGTGAAATACATTTGTATAGTGATCCATTTGTTTTGGCTAGGAACTACAAAACTCGATTCAAATTGTTACAACCATCCATGTAGATTGATAGCGGATTCGAAAAACTGATTTATCAATGAATTTGACCAGTTATTCATGATAAAGAACCGTTTAACCGGCTAATTTCCCAAATACTATTGTTTGATGGTTTAACCACACAATTATCTATAAACTATTTTATCAAACATTCTCATATATTTCTTCCTATTAGACTAATTTCATAAATGTATTTTGTAAAAAAAAATTAAATCAATGTGTGTTTAAAAAAGAACTATTCCATGTTTAAGAGTTCAGCTCGTCTTGTATGAGAGCGTCTCACAATGAGACGGGCCCATATAATTAGCCTATTTCTTTAATTGATTACTTTAAAATCGTAAGTGATCGTTTTAAGGTTATATGTAATCACCCTAAGAGATCATCTCTCACAAGAATTTGTGATAAAATATTGTAATAATTTTCAGTTGTTTATGGTAAAAATGGTGGAATTTTTTTGGCCTTTTATTTGCGTGCCAACTTTTTTGGGCCTCTTATATCAGGCAAAGCCCATCCTGAAAACCCATGAATCTCTTGAACCAGATCACGTTTACTACCAAGACCTTTAATCAGCAATAACTTCTTTGATACTTCCTCCGTTTCAAATTACTCGCTACATTTCGATTTTGTGCACTATTCATCGTTCAAGCTTATTTTACATATTGCGACTAATGTGTAAGTAAAAATATAGTCAAGTGAAATCTTGTTTGAATCGTCTAATCGCATACTTTCATAATATTAAATATTTATAATTTTTAGATAAGTGTAGTTTAAGATATTAATGATCAAAATTGTGCATTGGATTGCGTAAAAAAGTGAAATGTAGCAAGTATTATGGAACGGAGGAAGTATTACAAGAGTAATATTTTGTATATTTTGACCGCTTAATTTCCAATTCTAATTGGGTGACCCATAAAGGAAAATATAGAATAAAAGTAAGAATTAAACTCTAATAGACTAGGCATGAGATAAATTGCACATGTAAATAAAGTACACATGTAAATAGATAAATGTACACATGTAAATTGCAAAAAATCTTAGGGGGCAGAGCCCCTAACCACCCCCAATAACTATGGTCCTCCTCAGAGTGCATAGGTTACTTTAGATAAAAAATTTAATAATAATGATATTAAGTTTAATAGAAGATATCTTTTAAATAGATAAATGTAATACTATTTATAAGAGTAAATGAATAATTTCAAATATAATTATCAATTTATTGTCTAAACCTATACCCTACTGCATAGAAAAATATATCAAAAAATAAACACCAATTTACCAAGAAAATCAATTTAATGTATAGTATTCTTTCTTTAGAGATAATTTGAAGGTTTGATTAATTTATTCAATATAAAAATATAAAAATATAAAAATAAACCTATAAATGTAATACTATTTATAGGTGTATTTTACACTCGAGTGTACGTGTTAGTCTATATTATGCATGAAAGATAATTGATAAGTACTATATATTCTTTATTTTTGTTTGGTTTGTCAATATTTTAATTATTTTGGATCATTCTTTTTTATCTTGTAACAATTTTGTTTTGATAATATTTTTACCATTTTTCAAAATTCTTTTTGTATACTTCTTTCCTCTGATTCATATCCATACTAGGATTATGCCCCTGTAATGCACGATGTAAGTTTACTTTTGTTTTACATAAATTGTTTTGGTTATAAATATATAGGACTTTTTACAAAATTCAATAAAGTCCTCATATAGAATCTTTCACCATTGCATGATAATACATGATAATGCATGATAATTATTAATCAAGCATTAGCAAATTTATACTAATAATACTTAATTAAAGTGCTAATGGTGTTATCATGCATAGTGATATATAGTTGTATAGTAGTATAATTGAATATTACCTCTTAAATTGGATGCTAGAATTATATCTTGGAAATGAATACGTAAATTAGTGAACATATGTCTTTAATGACCATTAAAAGTAGTAGAAGTTGAAGAATCAATTATACCTTATATGATGACTCATTTGTTGTGAATTTCTAAGTTAAAATTAAATTGCATGAGTTAGTTTCAATGTATACTACTTTAACTTTATCAGTCTTCTTTTATAAACTCTCAATTTATATTGCATTATATTTTGCAAGAGGGAATGTGAAGTGAGTGGTTAAAAAAAATTCCTTAACATTGATTAGCCTTACATCAATTTATGAGTTATATTCCCTTATAAAGTTAAAAACAACATTATTAATATTAGTATGAATATGAATTTGTAGAGACTATATCAATATCAAGTATTCTATTACAATTAAAACCACTTTAAATAAATTTTTTCATTGACAATTTAGATTGCATTAGGGAAGATAAACAGATGAATTCCAAAACAACTATCCAACGCTATTAGAGTGACACTTGGCAAAGTGTTTTTAAAATACATTTGTGTAGTGACACTTGACACAAATGTTTTTGAATTAGTATATGTATGATAATTTTAAGGAAAATTACCTTGAATACTCAAAAATTTTCATGATTTTCCTATAATAATTTCACCAACCATAAATAATCTTAATTTTGAATGATATTTTCCTAAAGTAAACCCGGTGCCCTCATAACTTGCTATATCAAGTTATATTTTTTATAAAAAAGATAAATTAAATAAAATTTTGAAAAATATGTTAAAAAATGTTTAAAAAATTTCTGGTTTTTTAATTGTTCAGAATTTTTTATGTAAATTTTTAAAATTTCTCTAATTTTACATTGATTTTCAATTTACTTTTTTTCTGTGATTACTTTAGGCTATAGCAAGTTATTCTAAATAAATTAACCTGATTTTTAAAATTTCTGCTATAGCAAGTTATTGGATTACCCAACTTTACTTTAGGCTAAAAATTTGAGATTATTCGTATCTAATCAATAAATGTGATTATTATAGGAAAATAATGAAAAAGTTGGATTATTCTAAATAAATTTTCCTAATTTTAATATTTTATCACTTTTAAGCTTTGTGTCAATTCTCATTTTATCAATGTTATACTTCCTCCGTTCTGATTTATTTGCTACCATTGCATGGACACAAAGATTAAGAAGTTACTGTGCAATAATGACCAGTAGGTGGAAAGTTGCTCTTTTGGAATTTTTAATATTATTTGTTGAAAAATGAAAAAGAAAAAATAGGAGTAACTAGATATAGAGTAGGATAAAAATAGGAGTAGGTATAACTTTAAATGATTGGTTTTTTACTAAAAAAAGAAATGTAGCAAATTTTCCAAAATAAAAAATATAGCGAGTATTATGAAACGGAGGAAGTATGACGGAAGCAATAATAAAAACTCACGTACATTGGCGAATTTATTGGATTTGTTTGGTATAACAAGCGTATATAAATTATTGGAAGTATAATAAATGCTCGAGCTGTCAAGTTCTTCAACTCTTTGGGGTCCTCTGATGATCAGTAGCATGTGATCTTGAAGACTGCCAACTTTTTTGCCTTGCTACTTCATCATATTTTACTACAATTTATTTTTTATTTTTTGATTTGATTAAGCTAGTATGTTTCATGAATTGTCTCATTTTTTTTTCAATTAGCTGAAAGTATAAATTAATTATAAAAATATTTGGTAAAAATTAATTAATTTTTATTTAGGAAAAATTCTAACATGTTAAAAATTAATTAATTTTCGTGAATTGTCTCGTTGTTTAAAAATTGAAGTAGCTGATTTGGTTTAACTAGTTGAAAGTATAAATTAATCATAGAAATATTTAGTAAAAATTAATTAATTTTATTTAGGAAAAATTACCATGAATAATACAATATTCTACTTATTTTTTTTTTACAGTGATTCTAACTTTTGATTAATCATGAATAATGTTAACTTAGAGGGTGTTTTTTAGAATATCCCTAACATGTTAAAAATCAAATTACTATTGAAAATTATATGACAAAAAAATTGGTAAATTAGTTAATAAACTAAAGTTGGTACTGTTCTAGAAAAAACCCCTAAATTGGTGTTATTCATGATTAATCAAAAGTAAATATTATTGTAGGAAAGTTAATGAAAAATTATATTATTCACGATAAATTTTCCTTTTATTTATTGATTGTTATTAGAGAAAAATAAATTAAAAAGTCTAATACTAATAAAAAGCTACTTATAATACCTTTTTAATTATAACAAATCAAAAGTGACATGCATGAACTTCACCTCTCCAAGGACCTGACCAGGGATAGGGCCAGTTGGTGGCGCCTTATCCACGTCCTAAATTACTAAACCTGTCCTTTTACCCCCTCATTCGTTTTTGTTCTTTGCCTTTTTGTCGCTCTTTACCTGTTTCTTTGATCTTATCTTTGTATTTGTGTGTATGCTTTTATTCTATTTGTCAACTGCAGGTTTCTCTCTCTAGAAGATCGTTCTCGAGTCGGGGGACTCTTAGATCACACTCTCCTTTATGGGTATGAGCATGTCATCGTTCCTCTCTCCCCAGACCCTAATCATAGTTATCTATGAGCAGGATACACTGGGTATGATGATTTAATTATAACAAAACATTCCAAATATATGGCTTAGTTGGAAGTCATGACATACACATCAAAAACTTCATAATTCTTCTTCAAACTTAAATTCTCAATTTCTCTTTTATATTTTAACAATTGACTCATCATTAACCCAATTTTCCAAACAAGCATTAATTAAAAATAAAAGATACATTATCTCGTGTTACCCTTCGATACATAACGTAAAGTACTCCTAACAATTTACATTACATACAATATGTATTTTATGTACACTTATCAGTACACACTTTACGCCTATCGTTAATTAATTAATAACCAGAACACTTTATCAATCAAACTATTTTTTTTTCTTGGATCACAGGATAGACCGAGGAAGCAAATTGATCTACATAAGAATTGAACTCATGATCTTGCCCGGAGAAAATAATTATCGCTCCAATTGAAATAACACCCGATTCTCATCGGCAGACAGAACTAGCTAGTTGAATTATTAGAAGCAATACCAATTTTCTTGGGTTTAAGGCACAAGAAATTAGGAGAGTACCATGTTAAAAGACTGAAGGAGGAAATGGCAGAAATGAGAGCCAATAGGATGGAAGATACAAAGGCACAAGCAACAGAGCCACCAAAATGAAAGCAGAAACGTACAAATTTGCTGCAAAGTTTCATCCACTCCAGTTCATTGTTGCCGGTTAGTGCTAGAAATCCAATCTCAATGGATGCGCATACTATAGCAAATACAACGTACACTGCAACCTTTATAATAACCACAACACCACATCGATCAGTATTTAACAATATAATTATTGTAATTTACAAATAACAATCCTAACTATTTCATATTGCAATACTAAATGTTTAGTATCTCTTATTAAAAATAGTCGCGGTGCTTATTGGGTCATGTTTTACGGGTCTATTTAAAATCGAGTTATGTGTCCATAATATTTACATAGTTTTGATTTCATTTTGAAGTTGGGTCAAGTCGAGTTCAGTTACAAAGTCGGGTTATTGGATCTGTTTTGAACATATCTAGAAGTTGGGGCGAAGCTGTATATTGGTTTTTTATGGAAAAACAATTACTCAATGTATGAGTTCATACATTTTTATGTAAAGTTTTTTAAAAAATTTAAATTAGTTATACATATTTTTGTTTTTTGAAGATAAATTAGTTATACATATTTGTTGTAATAAAATCTTTGCAAACTTACATTTTTGATAATGTAATAAAAAAAATTTGTTTGTCACGCAATATTTTAACTGTAACTTATAAAAAAATTTCATTTGAAAAAGCTAAAAAAGTCCATCGTTTCAGTTCTTTTATTAAATTGTATGTAAAATGAATTGCTCGTTATTGATGATAATCGTATGAATAACAAAAAACTCATACACTGAGTAATTTCATTATTTAAATTTTTTACCCTTACAATTATTAAATAATATAAATAAATAAGTTTAGTACACAATTATTAATTATTACGCATTACAAATTGGTTATTTAAACTAGCAGTATATTATTCTAATTTAATTTGTAAAATGTCTCTTAAGTACAATCATAAAAATTTATATTAATTATTTTGGATTTATGTAGATGATTATATAAGCTATTTGTATCAAAAAAAAATCAGTGAAAACTATTTTAATTCGTCTAGGAAATTTAAAGGGAATTTTTAATTAAGCAACAAAAAAAGAACATGTTCTTATTTGTGTTTTTGTTTGTTTTTTGATATTTTTTTATGTTATTTTCGGATCTTTTAAAGTTTGATGTAATTTTATATTTTTATCTCATAGTATCGAATAATCATAGTATTTTATGTCTGTTTTTTCGAATTGTGGTGTAGTTTGTGTTTGTTTTTTTATTTTAATGTTTTCATTTATGTGTATTTTAATGTTATTTTATTTTTCGAATTTGTTTTTGAGTAATTTTTGAATAATGTTATGATTTATGGTATAATTTATGTTTAATATTTTCATGCTTATTAATTTTCTTATATTAATGTTTATATGTAGAGAAGGTGTAATTTATGTTTAATTTTTTTATGTTTTTATATGTTTTAGTTGAAAATAATATTAGGGTTTAATATAAAAATTATAAGTATGATGAATAACGATAGTTTCGAATGGGCAAGCAACATCCTCTTGCAGGCCCGGTTCTGGGCCCATTTCGGGTAGCCGACCGCCTAGGGCCCCCAGAAATAAGGGGCCTCAAATATTAAATAGTGGTATTAGAAACGCAAAATGTAATTGGAAGAGTTGGTAGAAGACTCATATGTTTTATAAAGAGGCCTGGGATCAAGTCTTACTAAAGACAACTTTTTTTTTGGAAATAAATTATGGTGGGCCCCACCAATAAATCACACCCAACTTTTTTTGGTAAATGCAATCAGTTACGGTATTGGAGTATGGTCACGCCAGTCATGCTTCATTTTTTTCCCTCTAAGGCTCTAACCTTTCCACTTTTCCAAAACTCTATTAATTTCTCCATTTTACAAAATAATTTTTTCTTTGGTAAATCAATTTTATTTAAGATGGAGAATTTCCAATTTTATAACTGATTTCTTTATGAAATCATTTTTTAAACCATTTAAATTACTTTATAACTCCATTTATTTGTTAAGATTTACAATTTCTAGAGCCCAAAGTTGAATTATCAAAGAAAAAATTACATCATATCTTCAACTAAGGGTATTTTATTTATTTAATTTTGTTTTTATTTCTTTGTTGATAATTGATTATAACTTATAAGATTTAATTTTCTGAATATTTTTTATTTTATTAATCTGGACTTTATGAATCATGATTATTATTTTTTATTTTTTGATAGAACGACCCATTTTGAAGAGGTCGCGAATCGTGATTATTATTTTTTATCTTTTATCTTTTGATAATTAATTTGTTGATAATTGATTATAACTTATTTGAAGAGGTCGCGAATCGTGATTATTATTTTTTATCTTTTGATATAACGAAGGGCCCCATTTTGAAAAATATCGCAAAAATAACTAGGGCCTGAAAAATCTTTGCTCCGCCCCTGTGCTCTTGAATAATAGTATGCCCAATAATAATGTGGAAAACACAAACACAACTCAAGGTGTTGAGTAATGTAAATACTCCTAATAATTCTGTAAATAACATGCAAGAAGATAGTGCAAACAATCCTCTTCCGAATCTTCTATGGCTTGCAAACATTAACAAGTAATTTTTTTTTTAAATTTTAACAACATTAATATATTAATTGAATTTCCATATCTAATTTTTTTGATTATTATAAGATTCGATCTGGTGGAAGGAAGTTCCATTGCGAACAAGATAAGAGCTACCTTCAATTTTAGACAAGATTTAGAAGGTAGTAGTTGGAAGGGTGTCACCAAACCAACTAGGGATTTTTATTTTAATGAGTTTAAGGTAAAATAATTGTACACTAATTATTTTTAGATTTTTGTATATAAATTATTACAAGTATTTTATCTAATAAAATATCTGTATTTTTATAAAGCATACAAATGGGACTGTCGTCTCGATCATTATGTTAGGAAGGAATGGGAGAAAAAGGCGGCAAAGCGATATTCAGATATGCTTACCAAAGCGCGCTCCAAGTTAAAAACCTCACCTAATTATAAGTCCGGTTCTATCGATAGTGAGACCTGGGCACGATGGAAATCTGATTGGGAACGCGCAGAGCATAGAGCCATATCGGCTAGGAATTCCTCTAATCGACGCGGAGGAAGAGACGTAGCTGAAGCCACCCACATAGGTGGCTCAGTCCCGCATGCCAAAACCATGCGGAATTTGGTATAATTTTAGTAGTTTTTGTAGTATTATTTTGAATTGGTTTATTATTGTTTTTGGTAAATTTTAAATTATTTTTTGTATTTCAGGAAAAATCGATGGGTCAAACACCCACGCCCTATGAAATTTTTACAAAAACTCATGGGGTCTTTGACGCAGAAACTGGGGATTGTTCCCCATGGACGAATAAAAAATCGCAAAAAGTTCATGTACTAATTCTATATTCTTTATTTTTAATAATTTTATTTTCATCTACTAATTACTTATTTGTTTCTAATTAATTTTTGTGTTTTATTAAAGGCTGAATATCGCGCTTTGTTAGAAGAGCATCCAACCCGCGATCCAAATCAAATGTGATTGGATGCAATTAATAATAGATGCAGGAAAAAAGAAAAAGAATAAGGAGATGTTTGGGGTTGGGTCTGCTACCCATATTATTTATCCATCTGAGCCGACAAATATGTCGTCTTATCAGCCTACACAACGTAATTATTTGGCTCTTATTGAAGAAAAGTTTAAAGAATTAGCAGAACGGCAAACGATATTTGACAATCGATTAGAGGAATCGCAATGTGCCGGAAAATCTCTTAATGAGTATGAGATTCATCGGGCGTTGACCCAACAAATTTATGACGAACGAGAACTTTTTATCAGATTTCTTCAACAACAAAATTTGTATCATCCCCCTCCCCCACCTCCTTTCTAATCAATGATTCAAATTATGTAATTGCATTTTCTTTATGTTTAATATGTTTAATTTTTGTGCAAGGAACTTTTGTGACTATTTTGTATTTTCTTTATGTTTAATATGTTTAATTGTTAAGTTTTATTATGTAATTGCATTTTCTTTATGTTTAATATGTTTAATTTTTGTGCAAGGAACTTTTGTGACTATTTTTATCTTAATATAATATATATTATATAATGTATATAATCTATATATATATATATATATATATATATATATATATATATATATATATATATATATATATATATATACGAAAATTTATTAATATAATATATACGGAAAAGAACAAAAACAGTATTGCTGAAAAGAGCTTCCAAATGGCGATGGGACGCTGGTCGCCAGTCTGCCAAAAGCTGGCGTCGGGAAAACGGACGTCAAGTAGTCGCCAAGTACCTTTTCAGATGGCGTCAACTGGTTGGACGCCACGTGGTCGCCCTTTTGCCTTTTCAGATGGCGTCCGGATTCTGGTCGCCTATTCGCCTCAGTTTTCATGAAAAATGGCGATGAAATGGCGTTCGGTTTTAATTTAGCGTCCAATGTATTGGCGTCCGGCTTCTAACCCGACGCCACCCCGTCGCCAGATCCGTTTTTTGACCAATTAGCTTCCAAATGGCGTTGAAAATGGTTGTCGCCATTTTATCATTCTTTTGTAGTGACAATAAAAGTGATTAATCAAAAGGAGGTGCAAAATAATCATTTATAAGTAATAATAATTATTATTATAATATAAAATAAGAAATAACGTACCTGATCAAGCAAAAAATAAATCCATTTTAAGATATGGTTGGATAAACTTAATTTATCGCCCTTTAAATTAGTAGCAGTAAATGCCAAGCATCGAACTAGTTGGAGTAAACTGTACCCAGCACCAGTTGCATAAACGTACATCGATGCTCTAACAAAGTAAAATATATAATTACTCTTAATTAATTAGAAATACAAAATTATACTCTAAATTAAATAACCCCTTTAATTGTTCATTCTTATTTTATTGAAGACATGCATGGAAAATTAGTTTTTAATCATATAATTAACTAAAAAAATCAAAAGATTTCACGTGAAATTCTACTTAAGTTTGTGATACGAAATGACCTCATTGATTAATTATATCGACAATGCGTTGATGTGGAATAACAACCTGTATAGGTCATTTAATAAATATATTTTTTCTAGAATTAATAAGGGAATAATTTCCTATTCTACAAATAACTAAAAAAATAAAATTTGTTGCAATATCCATTCAATTCATTACATAAATTAATCAAAATTAAAATTTTGGCTGTATTGATAAATTAAAAAATATTACATAGATAGTATTATAGATCTTAATTTTTAGCACTTTTAATATATCACGCTTTATATGAGATTTAGAAAGTCGCTTATAAGGTTGCTAAAAAATTGACTTTTAAATAAAAATAATTGTTTTTTCATAGAATTTTGGATTTTTTTATCCATTTTAAATATTTTCAAATAACAGTCAAAAATTAATTTTTATCGAATATCTCAATTACAGCTGATTCATCATTAATTCCATACTTTTAATTGATCAAACCAACTACAGTCAACAGTTTCTACCAACAACCATTTACTAAACAATCTTTCACCGTGAAAGAAAAAGATGTATCAAAGAGAAATAGAAAAAAAAACTTACTTGAAAATGGTTGCGACCTTAAAATTGACAGTCTTTTTATAAGCCCCAAAGTATATCTTAGTTTGTCTATCGGTAGCCATTACTATGGCAGCCAATGACAGTGTTAAGAAAGCAAAAGATCTCAAATATACTTCAACTTTGATTAAATTTTTACTTGTAATCTCCATGTTTGGACCTTGTTGCACTACTTCAAGTTTGAGATGTATGGAAGAAAAACTTAATTGAATTCGGTTGGCTTGTATTCTTCTATATTTAAAGCTCAATTAGTCTAGTGGGAGTGAGATAGTAAGTGTAGTAGTTGGAGGATGTAAACAATCCACGATTTGCTTAGATAGGTGCATTTATTTTGCATGTCCTATTGTCCTACCACCTTGATTTTCATGCAACCTTTGGCCTCTCTTGAGCTTTTTTTGTTTTCTTGAAAGGCCATCTCTTGAGAGACCGTTTATAGCATAGACGCCTCTCAAAAGAGCCCAGCCCACATTCTCAATAATTGAAAAAAAAAAATCGAAAAACAAACGCGTGCGGGTAAGCCTATTTCGAGTTGGTGTTATAACCTATTGAAGTTGGTGTTATAACCTATTAAAGTTGGTATTATAACCTATTAAAGTTGGTATTTAGAGTTGGTGTTATAACCAATTAAAGTTGGCATTGTACCTATTTGGAGATACCAACTTTAATAGGTTATACTACCAACTCTAAAAGGCTATAATACCAATTTCAATAGATTATAACACCAACTTCAAATAGGATTACACAACGCACATTTTTTTAAGTTTTTTTTCTCTAAGTAATAATGGCCAACACATTTGAGACGCGTCTCTTGTAAAGACGGTCTCAAGTAAGAATTTGTGTTTTGAAATATATGATACGTCAAGAAAGTGGAGGGCTATCTGGGTATCTTGCTTGAAAAAGATGATATATACTTGCTAAATTATTATTATTGTTATCACACCCAGTGTATCCCACTCATAAAAATCTACAACCAAGGTCTGATAAGGAAAGAAAGACGACAACTCATACCCATAAAGAAATATGTGGTCAAATAATCTCTCGGCTAGAACGGTCCCCTCATAAAGAGAGATTCCTTTCTTCCAAAGTTCACAACTTTTTAAATGAGAAATTTTTAGTTAATTACAATGGTTTATTAATCAACCTATAAAGATAAAAAAAACAAACAATTAAAAGTAGATAAAGAAAACCCACCCCTTATTATAGCTCAACAAACACATCCTGCCTCATATATTCTCTTTCACCAATTATCTAAACTTGTAGGGCTAAACAATGGACCATATAGTGTTCTTGACGTTTAAGCAATACAATTAAACCATCTAATCTTGCGTAAATACGATGGTTTTGCATTTAATTACATGCTATTGACCTATTATATTATGTCTAATTCAATTTGATAATGGTAACTTTAGTAGTGATGTGGAGTATAGCTTAAGGATAAATTTGCAAATAACTATGTGCATGCAATGGTTGTAAATTGAAGTTGTGTATTAACTATTTGTTAGTTGTTAAACTAACTGATTAAATTAATTGTTATAAAAAAGTTTATAGAAATTAATCATTGACTCTTAATTATTTATTTTAGAAAAGTAGGTCAAAAGTCAATCAAATGAAAAGGCGACTAAAAAAATTTTTTTGGGCTTAAAAACTAGATTATATTAGTTAACTCAAAATCACTTGCTAATTTTTTTTTTGTTATTTAAAAAGCCAATTTAAAAAACAAAAAAAAACGTTATTTTCCAAAGTCCAAACACTAATACTTTATAACAAAAAAACGTTATTCTTCCAAGTCCAAAGTCCAAACAATAAATTTTGAATGTAAAGAATATTCACAAAATCTCATTAAAGAAGTTTTATTGTGAGACGATCCTAAATATTTCAAACAAAAGATAAAGTGGACCAATAAAAAGAAACAAAAAAAAAATAATAAATAACGTAGCTATTAGCTATTAAATATTAAATCGTATTTTTGTATATAAGTCATTAACTTATTCCAATGAACTAAAATGGAACATATTATGTATACTGTTTTTATTAACACGCATTTGTGAAATAAGAATATATGGTAAAATGACGTTTATTATTGAGTACAAAACTTATAGAAAATTACAGTTTTGGGGAATATTAGTCTATTTTTTTATTTAATTTAAAATTAATTGATAGATAAAGCCTTAAAAAGCAATATAATAAAGTTGGAAAAATGTTGCTTGTCTATAACGTTCTGAAATTACCTAAGTAGACGATCACATTGAATTAGAAAATGACACAAACTCAACTAATAATGAAATATGGAATTATTAGATATCTACTTCTATTTTGAAAGAGATCAAAATATAATTGAATTAGTCAACAAAACACGTCGTATAGTTCATAATAGTCGAATACCGGCCTGCGGCTTGTTTACTTAGTGATATTAAATAGCGGTAATGAAAATGATTTATAGTGTAAAATTTTAACAAAAGTTCTGTCTGTATAATACTACATCTCTCAATGGCAATGCATTGGAATAAATTATATGAAGAAAATAAGATGATTGAAGTTTGACAAGTATAACCATCAAAGTAGCCAAGAGATTTTTCAACTAAAATTACACTAATTTTTCATTTCTATTACAGTCGTTTATTACTACCTACCAAACTTGGCAGCAAGATGTCACATCTTCTATTGAAAATTGATTCTAATATACTCTTGCTCTAGCGTAGCTTACATTAAAATATAATAGGTTAAAATAGTAAGATCATAAAAAAATTATGAAATTTGGCTATTTTCTTTTGTATTCATTTTATTAAATTTATTTTATTTTTATGTTTAGTTATGACTTTTTTATAAATTATGTCAGATGTTATGATGATATTTGGTACTTGGTATCATTATTAGTTAATGAGTTTTTATTAAAGATAAAACAAGTCAAAGAGACAAAAACTAATGAAAAACTATTTTTTGATTTTGGCATAAAGCCTAACTTTCCACCAGGCTTAAAAAACATTTACTATCAAACATTTTTTATTACGTTTGTCAAAAAGACTGTATTTGAAACAGTTGACTAAACTCGTTGGTTGGAATCTAAATGTATTAATCGATAAATCACCTGTATAAACTAACTGTTAATGAAATGTTTGACAAAAATTATTTACAGACTGTTTGTTTATTAAAAAAAATAAGCTAAAATTAACTAATAAAAAAGCTACTATAAATAACTTTTTAATTTTAACGGCCTTTAACTTAACCCGCTTTATTAACAGGATCTTTCATAAGTATGAATTTAACTACGTAACTAACGCTAATATCTAAGTGTTAATTAATAGCTTGATTCTAATTTTGAAATGACAATAATAAATCACAAATTAAATCACACCTCCATTTTTTGGTCATATAATGCAACCACCTTATCCCTACAACTATTCATTTCCATATTAATATGATAATATATTCTTAATTATAATTCTAATAATAAATTGATGACTTTTTGTCCATCAAGAAGTCCAATCTATTAGTGTAGCTTTCAGTGATTAATTCTTGGCATCGCCAAATACAACTTGGAAATTTTTTTGAATACCTACTTTTTATAGATTTACTTATGAAATGGTCACCAGTCACCACTAAATTTATTACTTTTCCCCAATCATATCATAATTTTAACTAAAAAAACTGAAAAATTCCATATGGCATGCTCACAATGATTTGCCACATGAAATCATACTTACTATACTATTAACTAAAAGAACTGGAAAATTCCATGTGGCATGCTCACAATGATTTGTCACATGAAATAATTTTTGGATTCTTGCTATATTTATTAATAATATGATTAATTAATTGCTATATTTATTAAACTAAACAAGGTAAAGTTGATTTTATTTTATTAAACTAAAAAAATTTCATATGGCATCCTTTCAAAGATTTTCACATAGAATAAGCAAATTAATTAATTGTTATATTTATTAAACAAAATTGAATTGAGTAAATCAATAAAATGCATTTAATCTTGACCAATATCTCTACCATTAAATTATCTTTGAGTAGCATTTATTTATAGTTAAATTTTGAGTAAATTAGATAATATATATATCTCATCATATATTCTAGAATTACAAATTTAGTTTATACATATATTGTCAAAATTGAGTAATTTCCTACGTAATATATCAGACTTTATTTTTTTAATTAATATATATACTTATATATGCCGATGCTAAAAAAGTCGTACATTGTACGAGATTCTATACTAGTAATAATAATTATTATTATCATTATTATTATTATTATTATTGTCAAAAAGTTTTGAGGGAGCGATGCCCCTGCCGGCCTGCCCTATCTAAGTTTGCCATTATTTATATCACTCACCGCACACAGATTCACAAATCGGTCTTTTATAAAATAATCAAAAGTAACACTCAATAAGAAATGCAAGATTAAATATTTTTAAATTATAAAAATATTTTCTTTTTCCGGTATTATAATAAATTTATATTTCATGTGTTTTTAAGTTGCAATATTTTATTTTCCAATTCTAATACTCTTTATGTCTAGATTTGGTTACTGATCAATTTGTCACAAAATGTCTATGATTCATGTGTTAAAATTTTGATCATAAAAAACTTTCATGCTTGTACAAGAAGAGTCTTATTTGCATCTCACCTTGTATACCTTCAATATATTTTTAATTGAGCTAGTCGGCATACCCTATAAAAACATGCGATCTTCGGTCCACATGAAAATGCACCACTTTTAATTTTGGTATGTCCCATGTAATATGCACCCCTTTATCCGAACACGTGGTACTTGTTCACCAACTGAGATAAGATCCGATTATTTCCTAATTAATAAATCTTATGCATGACTTTAATATATGTTTATCTAGAAACCCTAGAGGAATATTAATTTTCAATGTTATCATACATTCAAAGCATATTTGATATTTATAATGGCATCCAAGAACAATTTTAGATACAAAATAATAAAAGATAAACTCCACTACACAAAATATGGTATCTTTTTAGTAACAGTTCCTACTTTTATATGTTCTGACTTGTAAATGTGTAAAATGGAATATAGCAGCTTCATTCTAAGTTTCTAACATCAATGGCTGAAACTGCACCTAACAGTAACACTGCAGAAACTGTTGATGCTTCAGCTTCAGCTTCAGAGTGTTGCTATACATACGACGTTGTAATAGTAGGGGCTGGGATAATAGGATTGAGCATTGCTAGGCATTTTTTACTCCATTCTTACCTCTCAGTTGCCATTGTTGATGCTTCTACTCCTTTATCTTGTGCTGCAACTGGTGCTGGTTTGTTATAATACTTCCTCTATTCTAAATTTTGAATTCCTATAACTTATTGTGGCCTTGTGGGTCTTTGGAGAATCATGTTAACAGTTAGTGGTTGGGCCGTTGGCTGTTTGTTGTTTGTTTATTCGACCAGTTGAACGTTTTGACTATTTTTGTTGGTTTTTAAGCTAGTTGGTTGAGTCGGATATTTACAGGATGTTTGATTAAATTAGTTGTTGGTTTTGGCTTCAAAATATTGTTGCTCAAGATATTATATTATATCCGAAATTCATTCAAACATGTATCCAAGTTAACACCTCTAGTTTTGACTATCGTATCTTATTTTGGCCTAAATTCGACTTAATCTGATTTGAATCCTAATTAGCTAGAAATATGCCATCTTTCGGATATGGAGTGGTCCATGATAAGGGTAATTAAGTCTCTTATTAGCTAGAGATACTCTTTGTTACATACTTTTTATGCATCATTATACCATAACCATTTATGATTCTTGTTGGCAATTGTTTGTCTAAGTGATACTAATTACTAACAATGACTATACATAACCATTTGTAGGGCAAGGCTATTTATGGATGATAAATAAAACTCCAGGAGCTGCTCTCTGGGACCTGACTATGAGAAGCCATCAACTTTGGCAGATGTTTGTTGATACTTTACAAGATCAAGGCATTGATCCTCTCCAAACAGTTGGTTGGAAGAAGACAGGTCATTTATCCGAATTCTTTATTTAGCTGATGGTCGGGGCCCTATAATATATTATATACTCTAACACGTCCCTCACACGAGAGCCCGTTGGACCAAAAGTGTGGATGATACACAAGTCCTCATCATACCTGACATTAAATATTCCACTTTAAATGAGGGGTGGTTGAGATTCGAATTCGTGACTTCTTGTGCGTTTGCTCTGATACCGTTAAGGAATCAATCCAACCAAAAGCTTAAGTTGATGGTTGAAACCCTAGAATATGTTATATACTCTAAGTAACAATGAGGGGTGATTGAGATTCAACCCGTAACCTCTTGTCACACTGGTTCTGATACCATGTTATTGAACCAACTCAACCAAAAACTTAAGCTAATAGGGTGTGTAGATGATTTGGCCATTTGGGTATGTTTATGTGAATAGAAGTGACTTCATGTTGTCTCAGCAGGGAGTTTATTAATTGGTAGAACCAAGGAAGAGTCAGATCACCTGAAAGAAAGGGTGCAGCAACTATCAGCAGTAGGACTCAAGGCAGAATACTGGCCTAGTAATAAATTACTGCTTGAAGAACCAGAACTTGCTATCAACACTGAAAGTTGTGCTGCCTTTTTGTCAGAGGATGCTCAAATTGATGTGCATGGAGCTGTTAGATTTATTGAAGAGGTTCATTTCTTAATTTCAATTTACAAGTTATTTAAAGCTCGAGAACTCGTATCCGACATGGGTAGGGGTGAAAATCGCTTTTTGAATTTGCGATCCCTCAAAATGGCCCCAAATTGCCCAAAACTGACTATGATTCACTTAATTTTCGATGAAATTAGCGAATTATAAGACACCGAGACGTGTCTAACTGTCAGATCTGAGACATATATTTGAAGTAAAATGGAGAGTCGGAGTAACAGGTATAAAGTGAGTTACAATTTTGTTTGGCATTTACGATGTTGGTTATTTTTGTGTGGTTTTGTTAGGACAATAAGTTCTTCATACCACTTAACAGATATGCAGAGTTTTACAATGATCCAGCAGTATGTTTATTAAGGTCAGGAAATTTAAATTATTTTCAGTTATAATCCAATATTTTTACATGAACTGGAATTAGACTTGATGGTTTTTGTGCAGATCAAGCAAAGATGGAAAGATTAATGGGATCAAGACTAGTAAAAGTAACATTTTGTATGCTAAGAAAGCCATTGTTGTTGCAGCTGGTTCATGGACTGGATCATTGATGAACAAATTAACTAAAGATCTTGATGTCAAGATTGATGTTCCTGTAGAACCCAGGAAGGTAAAGAATTATTCGCTAATCTCCTAGCAAATTGAATTAGTTGCGAATTATGTTACACTAAATTTGCAGGGTTATCTACTTGTGTTTGAGAATTTGAAGTCCATACTTAAACTGAATCATGCAACTATGGAAGCTGGTTATGTAATTGACCAGAAAACATCAAAATCAGCTGATTCTGTTTCAATGACTGCAGCATTTGATGCTAAGGGAAATCTTCTAGTTGGTATAATTATTAAAATTTTTCTTTTTATGTTTCTTTGAATCTTTTACGATCACATTTTGATCAACAACATTTCATCACATCAATGCCGAATTGCCAATAAGTGTGCGTACGCATTCTCATTCTCAATCATCTTAGAGATGAATTCAGAATACTAGGAAAGGACTATAGGGTATGTCGAACACTAACCACTATATATGTGTTTAATCAAATCGGCCAATATTCTTTTGTTTAAATGTACTGCCAAATGTCAATGAACCAACTCAACTAAACATTTAAGCTGATGGTGGAGGCTGAATATTTGTTTGAACTTGTGACCTCTTGTTACTTGTCACGCTGGCTTCTGACATTATGTCAACTGTCAAGAAACCAACTCAACCAAAAACTTAAGTTGATGGTTGCGGTCCAAGGATATATTATATACTTTAACAGTTACGCAATTTAACTTTAATAGGGTTTTAATCAAATGATCCGGGCGTGACCTAGGAAGCTTATGCTTTGATTTCTCCCGTCTATATAACTAAAGATCGTATACTCATATAGTCATATCTTACACGATTACGTATTTAAGTGTGTGACTTGTCTTATTTATGTCTGAGTGTCAGAAATTGAACATGGGTAGTTAGGTAAAGTGAAGAGTCGGAGCAACAGAGACGATCAGTACCAAATATTATTCTGCAAGATGATGAATTGTTTTGTTGTTGCATCAGGGAGTAGCAAACAATTTGTTGGGTTTGATGAAGCGGTAGACATGAACATTGTTGAACAAATATGGGGTCGTGTTCAGGAGTTTTTCCCTGCTTTGAAAAAAGTCTCCTTGGAAAGTCTAAGCCAAGAAATGAAAATCAGAATTGGATTTTGTCCTTACAGTAAGTTTTTACCAGAACAGACCATTTACTTAGTTCTTATATAGTTCCATTTTCATTACCAATGTCTTTAAGTGACTTCCACCTTTGTTAAACATAATTGTTTGCATTTTTATGGCTCCAATTATCGGGGTCCCTAAATGTTCCTGTCTAAAATCTGGGGCCACTAATTCTAGATTGAAACAATCAATGAACACAAATTCTTACTTGAGACCGTCTATACAATAGACGTCTCAAGTTTTGGGGTTGGCCCGTTGGGCTCTTGAGAGATGTCTATGCTATAGACGATCTCTCAAGAGACGACCTGATCAATGAAATAGTATGAAGAGGGGTAACCTTGGTGGAAGTGGTTTGAGTGATGAAATTGCTATCTTCTAGTCCATCCCTTCCAAGTTTCCAAAAAGTGCTCCAAAGTAGGCCGGAGAGGAGTCTCCGGTGGGCTCCTCCGTGGTGGTAGGCTGGTGGTTTCCGAGAACCTACAAAGAACACCATCACCCCACGGTGGTCCCGAGGGGGTGCATTTAATGCCCAAGTTAGTACCAAAGTATAGAATAAATGTGTTTAGTTTAGCGAGAGGGGAGTGTTTTTGATTTTGTCCAATATGGTCAAAAGCCACCTACCTACAAATGACCTCATGGGAGTGTATAGAGAAAATGATGGAAGCTTCCCCCCACCTTAGTGGGCTATCATATTTGGGGCTGAGCGAGGCCTATTTTATGTAGAAACAGTAATAAAGATTTTGATATTTTTGTTGTTTTGTGGATCGCATTATGAATGAAGCGCTTGATGGAAAGCCGATTATTGGATCAGTTCCTTCCATGCCGAATGTGTATCTTGCAACGGGACATGAAGATGTAGGAATTAGCATGGTAAATCCTCTTTTATGTATTGATATTAAGAGATATATCAAAAAAAAAAAAGATAATTAATATTTATATTGCATAATGAAATTTTGGAGAAATAATTTACATATTAATATGTATATTTTCAGGCACTAGGTACAGCTGAAATGATTGCTGATATGGTATTGGGAAAGTCCTTGGAAGTTGATCCTGTCCCATTTGCTGTGGAAGGTCGACGTTGATGAATATGTGATGGCATTGTTGTGATACTAATTTAACAACCTCTTATCTTCAATAAACTGAATTGTGAACTAAGTCCATATGATTGATGATCCAACAAAGGTTCATATCATTAATTTTAATGCTTTTTTAGTTTGGCTGTTTAAAGTCAAAATAAGAAAAAGTGCTATAAAAGTATAAATATTATTTTATTGTCTTTTTTTTTACCTTTTTTATATTATACAAAATTATTACTCGCTTATCGGTCTATATTTCTCACTAGTCAAACCAATCCACTTTTATCACCAACAATTGAAAGTTGTTCAAATGACATCTTTCAAAACATTATTGTCTTAAACTTCTACCTAGACATGTCAAATTAACCTAATTCGAAATTGATTTGTAAACTAATCGAAAATTAGTGGGCTATGCTCTGAATATTTCGACCCGTAACTAGGTCGAAAAAACCACAAAACTAGGTTAAACTCGACCGAAACTCAAACACACCGTTTTGACACCTTTTAAATTCAACATCAGCATTCTCACTTCCACTACATTATTAGTTGAAATTCATGTATAGAATGATTAGTCTTTTTCCTACAAAGATACACCTATATTTTTATAAATGATATGATCATGTAGAGAATGATTAGTCTTTTTCCTACAAAGACTATAATGTACATCTAATAAGTAATATCTCTGGAATTTTAAGCCCTTCAACTGCCTTATTGTCTCTTAAGACTCTTTATACTACAGTTGATCAATGTATGCAACTGATCTTGTGATTTGTGAGTTCATATGATGATTCTATATCATGGTTAGAACAATTTCAGTTCAAATCGCTCATTAAATTAGGTCCCACTTATTTACGTGAAGTTACAAGTAACATTTACTATCAAACATCAATAAAAAAAAAGCTAATAAGCATCAATCGAAAACAATCTCTATTGTCGTACAGTCGTCCCTTCCAAACCCCACCCTACATGGATTCATGGAAGAAGAACAACAATTGTGCATATTATATGGACTAATCTCAAATCTCATAAACCCAATAGAAAAGAAAACTGTAATACAAAAACATTTGAGGGCAAAAAAGAGAAATTTAATTGATAATCAATATTTCTACTAATATCTACAAATTGGGGGAAAATTGAAAACCCTAAACAAAATTCGTATTCCCCCTGATAATCAAAATCAAACAATTCCTTCAAACTAATTTAAACCTAATGATCTGATGAAAACCCCTTTATTATTTTCTTCAATGTAGGAAGAATTGCATCAGAATTAGAACTAGAGTGATCTGAACTTTCAATCTCCTCAGAATCCTTAGAAACAAATTCATCAATCAAACCTTTAACAGATTTTGGTGATAAAGGATGAAAATTCAAACCCCAATAAGAAATAAATTCTTTAACTAAACCCATCTTTTCATCAGTATTAAAATTCTTCCAATTGTTCTTGACATCTTCTGGGTTCATATCAAGGTAATTGCAAAGATCAGAAAAAAGTAGTTGCTTACTCCTTTTCATTGCGTTTTCTCTCTCCTTTGACTGAGTATTCAATCTGTGAACTTCTGCTGCAAAATCTGAAGCTAATTCTGCATCACTGATTTTGTTGTTGGGTTTTCTAGGGTTTCTGCCATGGCTGCAACAGAAAAAGGTTAGGGTTTGAGGATGGAAGGAGACAGAAACAAGGGTTTTGGGGGATTTTTGAACGTAGGTTAGATTCGGGAGAGGAAGATATGAAATTGGTGAGAAGGAGAGAGACATCGATTAAACTGGATTTGAAGATATCGTGATTTTCCTGGGTTTGGAATTTGGATGAATGAGTTAAAAACTTAAAATTGTGGTTACTGGAAAATGGGGATGAATGATAATGACATTCAAGAGGCTGAAAGGAAGTATATCCAATAAATTCAAGCCTATTGAAAAAATTTACAAAACACCATCTCATGATGAGCCGAGTATTATAAATTGATCCAAATTAAATTTTAAAAAAAAAT
Organism: Amaranthus cruentus; assembly: GCA_019425755.1. Lineage (NCBI taxonomy): Eukaryota > Viridiplantae > Streptophyta > Magnoliopsida > Caryophyllales > Amaranthaceae > Amaranthus > Amaranthus cruentus. Next base: position 34,018,053 of record CM033450.1, on the reverse strand, counting down.
TATTTTAACTTTAAAGTATCAATAATGATATCAAAGTGATTATTTTTAATTTTATCAAAAAAAAATGATTATTTTTAATTTAAAGTAAATTAATTAATTAAAATAAAAAAAATTAATTTCGACCTAAAAGTAAATGAATTATTATTTAAAATAATAGTAAGTAGAAAACTCTTAATTGTGAAATATTCATCCAAATCTAAAAAGTTAATAGAATTTTAATACTATGTGTCTTTAACTTGAAATATATAAATGAATCACAAATTCACAATAGTATATCAAATTTTTTATAAAAATTCAAATTAATAAGGTGTGAAACCGTAAATTGACTGGAGTTAAATTAGATATATATATGAGTCGAATCAAAAATTAACATTGCCAATTGAAGTACTTATTAATCTTTATCAAACTAAACTAGATTTAGGAGTACATCATCTATACTTCCTCTGTTCCATAACTACTAATAGTGATATTTTTTCATATAACATGTCACACTCATTAGTAAGTATTATGAAACGGAAGAAGTAATTTGCTGCCTCTTAAAATATTTAGCAATACCCCATAAAATTGTTTAAAATAACTTAAATATTTATATAAGACATGTAACAACAGTAAGATCATCTCATAGAAGAATTTGTAAATGTTCAAATATTGGACAAGGTTCAACTCATAATATACTCCATTGCAATTATGAATTGACAAAGACATCAATTAAAATTGATGGGCATCTTGATGGCAGCAGCAGGAGAGGGTTGGGAGCAGTTTTCAGGGACCATGAGGGGAAGGTGTTGGTAGCAGCTGTGAGAGTCTTGAGAGCAAACCTGGGAGTTGAAGAAACGGAGGCAGCAGCAGCTTGTTATGCTTTGGAGGTAGCACACAGGATGGGCTATGACCAATTATTTTGGAGGGTGATGCACAAATAGTAATCAACACTATCAAGAGGAAAGCTACTGGTCTTTCTCCTATATTCTCACTATATGATCTTGTGTATGCTCTTAGTGATATTTTTGTAAATTTTGATTGTAACCATGTTCGTAGATGTGGGAATACATTAGCTCATATGGTAGCGAGATGGGATACGGGGATAGCCAATGAAAAAGTATGTATGGAACCTTTTCCGACTAGCCTTCGGCCGTTAGCCGAGCTTGATTTAATATAATCTACAGGGTTAATTTCAAAAAAAAAAAGACATCAATTAAAATAATATCACAAAAATATTTGGAAGCTCAGATGCGCACATCAGCTTTCTTCTGGTATGATGATCAGAAGATGGTGGCGGACCCAAAGTGCCACATTATGCACAACATTCATCACTGCAAACACAAATATATTTGCACCAGCCGGGAATCGAACCCGGGTCTGTACCGTGGCAGGGTACTATTCTACCACTAGACCACTGGTGCTGTTGTGAACTTTATCGTTTGTTTACATAATTATCGATTCTTTTCATAAGTTAACTTATGTTTTTTCTTGCAAGTATTCTTTTGTCATTTAATCATTTTTAGGATGGGTAATGATGACTGGTGCTCTCTTAAGAACCGTCTTTACAAAAGACAGTGTCGAGAAAGAATTTGTGAATGATTATAACCCGATGAATCTCAATAATAATCTTTATCATTTAATGTCTTCCTTCTTTTATGAAGTTACCACAGAAAATATTCACGAATTTTTTTTTAAAATAGTATTTTTTTATAGTGGATATATTATTTTTTTTAAAACGATAAATTTGATGAAGGAAAAATATGGACTATAAACATTTTAAAAATATCAAAAGAAAGTAAGTGGAAACAATATGATAGCCGCAACTAATAAAAAAATATTTTATAAAATTAGTGTAAAATATGTGAAGAACATAAAGAATATAAAAATACAGCTGGTCTCCTGAGAGACCGTCTCTTTAATTGACATCTCTCTGGCCCAGTCCATTAAAGCTTAATACTCACTCTTACTCTACATTTCCTTTATAGGCCGACCCAATTAGAGATGGTCTCTCAAAAGACCGTCTTTCATAAGAATTTGTGATAAAAATATTATAATAAAGTTAGTTGAAGATATTTAGGGACAATAAGTATTATTAAAATATTAAAATAAGAATAAACATAGTTTTTTTTGTTCAAAATTTGTGATATAGTAAATAAAAATAATGAAATATCCCAAAATTACCAATCAGAATTTCTCTAAGAAACGTAGGGGATATCATTTATCATTGGTAAAGATTTGCAAAATAACATAGTTACAATTATAATTGTAATTTGTACTATAAAGTAAATTACATTGTTGAAGTCATAAGAGATTAACAATATGCTGTTACTTAGTGTAGCCTACGAAAATGCCCTCTTCAACAACCCTAGTATGAATGTGTTTACATTTTCTGGGTAACATTACAAAAATGTGATTTCAATGAATGAATGTTCTCAAGTCTAAACATATAAACCATTTAAAGACTAGTATCCTACTGCTAAAAACAACTCTCCAACACCACAACCCAGATCTCGAATGAGAATCAGTTCTTCTGCTCAAACACGCTTCAGTCGATGAAAATGAAACCCGTATGCCAAAATGAGGAATATTTCAGATTGCTACATCTTTGGACATCGTTGGCATGATTAATACCCGCTTGACGATACTTTGAATCTGCTTGTGAATTGTGATTGCAAGCACCTTATGAAAATTGATGCAGTGTCGCGAATGATTGAACTGCTTTTGTCAAAAAAGTGGTTCACAGTTTTCGCGTTTATCGCTCAATCCTCAAAATTGTAGCGAATCAATTCAGAAAAAATGTCAACCCAAGTGTCGGGAACACCAGGAAGGCACCAATGCATGCAGTCTTGGCCCCAGATGGCAACCGCATCCTTCTTTCCTAGCCAAATAGCGGGATGAGCATCTGCTCGGTATTCACTTAAATGAGACAACTCGAGGATTTGAATGTCGCTTCCTTGCAATGCCTTTTCAATCACTTGATTAAGCTCTCTCGCTTCTTTGTTGACTCCATTGTTAACGGGATCAAACCACAAGTCAAGCTATATGGGTATTAGTCCTTAAATTCCAGGCAAGGTAAAATGGAACCACAAGAATGAATGAAGACGGTAAACATAAATTCATTTAAACAGCAGCTCAATTGTCATTGTTAATCAAGACCCGTAAGAATTCATACCTGTGTTTCTTCAAGCGGCTCATCAAACAAGCAACTGCCATTCTGATTCCACTCTCCGCCAAAAAAGTGTCTTGGTGACTGCAGCCGCCAAAACTTAATGGTAGTACTAGGCACTTCCTTCTCTATGTATGAGATCATGTTTTTCAAAACAATTCTAAGCCCATCAAAAAAATCAAGGGCGGGAAGAATAGGCTTTCCGTTTTGATAAAACACAAGAGGCGTCTCTTTCGGGAACTTATGAGGACCCCACCTAATCAGAATAATATTTGGTGAAACAAATCACATTATTACAAAGAGGCAGAGCAATATAAAAAAACAAAAATGTAACAAAATAAAACGATATAAGCAACAACAACAATGTCAGAGCCTTACATAATATAGTATAAAATCTAAACGGTAGATAAATCAGAAAAAATGGATTTACCAATGACCAGTATTAAACACAAGGACGTCATAAAATTTGGTGATCTGGACCCAATCATCAGCAGGAGTATCGACGTCTACCCTGTAAATGCCTTTTAATCCATCCTGGTCAGACTGTTTTGGCTGCCACCTATATTCCGTAGCAGTCAGAAACACGAAATACTTTTACATCGTATAGTAACTATACAAAAAATCATGTTTTGATAGTTAAAAACAGAATTGACTACCTATAGTCAATTGCCAATCAACCATTGCAAGAGAACGAGATAGTTCAAGTCCAAAATATTTGAGTAATTTATGAGTGTAAAAATCTATATTAGAAAAGCTTTAAAACCGCCCCAATGCCACCATCTACAACTTCAGCTTTGATCACCTTAACCACCATTGACCAACCCCCAGCCACCATCAACACCACCATTTTCAGCCCCAATTCCACCATCCACAACTCCACCTTTGACATCATCCCCACTACCAACATTCACCGCCATCAGCCCATCACAATCACATGACCACCGCAACTTTCCAGCATTGCACCCCGGTCCTGGGTTATCAGCCACCATTGGAATTTAAAATGGACAATAGTTGAAACCACTACAAGTCTACAACTATGCAACAACATCCAAATCTACCACATACCACCAAATCTTAGAGGGGGAAAGAGAAGATAACTAAGAAAACACATCGTCACTATTAAGGAGCAAAAACAATGGCTGGGCTTAGACAAAGTTTAAGACCTTGAAGACTTCATAGTTCCCACGGAAGTACTCCTCCGTCCCACTAAGATTGCTACATTTAACCCTAAAACCTCTCACATAAAAGGTCACAAGAAGCAATCTAAATGCAATAGAGGATCACTTGACTCTAGACCCTAGCAAACAAAATATAATTAAGGGCTCCATTTGACCACTGCCCACTAGTATGAGCGTTGAGAGAATCATGAGTGATAATGATAAAATCCGGTAGTCAGCACCAAATCAAATTTACTTGCCACTTTCTGCCATTGAAAGTCACACAATGATTTAATTGCATCCAATTCTTCACAAGCATCCTAGTTCTTCACAAGACGATATTTCTCAACTATGCCACCCATCCTCTAAAAGTCACACATTGTCTCAATTCATAAATTCCATAAATCTTGAATCTTCACACCCATCTTGGTTCTTAACAAGACAATAAATCAAAAAATGAAATCTTTTCTACACAAGTCACATGCTTTAATTAGTTGCAACTTGCAAGTGCTTCACATCACAACCATCCTAGTCCTTTGCAAAAATAATTTTCTTTGATATGCCTTCCTTCTTCTAAAGTCAATCATAAACATCAAACATGTATGTATAAGCAATATTAACATAAAATCTTCACCCTAATAGCATATCCCACAATTCTTTGAATGTCACCCAACTAAGATTTTGAGCTTCATATCACAATAAAGTTCATATTGCAGATATTAGATGGTTACGCACGAAATTTCACTCAATCGACTGCAACCCACATCTACATCCAATGTCCAGTAAAATATCAACATCAGCTGTGATAATATAACCAAAAGGCTGTCATAGTAACAGAGGACTATGTATCTCAGTAAGGTTAGCTGCCATATAGCTAAATCACATATACACATGAGGAAAAAAGCATCAATCTTGCAAGTTGCATCATACAATTGTCATACTAGATGCACATAAATCAAATCACAAACTTAATCTCTTCATGAATCACTTAAGTTAGACATTTTAAACACATCTTACCAAAAAGAAAACAATCAAAGTTAAAGAAGTTTTCCAGGTCATTAGCAACCAAAAGATAATAAGCAATAGGGACAAACTAACATTATACTAACAAGAAACCAACTGAACGTATACATGAGAGAAAAACATCAATATGCATCATAGAATTGTCATATACAATTATAATCAATTTACAAAGAAAATCTCTTGATGATCCACATTCCACACAAGTCAAAACCAAACAATGAAAATATATAAGAGATCAACAAAAAGAATCAATCAGTGTGAAGGAAACTCTTACTGGTACTTAGCAAGCAAAACAGCTCTATGATAAGCAACAGTGACATTATACTTGGGAAAATAAGCACCTCTCCAAGAACCCTTTTTTTTCCACTTTTTAGCTCCAATATCAGCAACCCTCAATACACAAAGAAAAGAAACCAAAAAATTTTCATTCAGAGAGTCCCCAACAAACCCTATATTCTTATTTCTCATAATACCCAGAAACATAAATGGATCAATTCGGCTCAAACTGCAATTCTCAGGCACCCATTTCCAAGAATTAATTGTACCCATTTTCTCCCTCTTGTTTTTAAGGCAATTCCAGGCATTTCGATGAAATGGGCAAGATTCATCATACAAGGATTTGTGATTTGGATCAAAAACCCAGTGACCTTTGAAGAGATTACAGTGATTATAAATGGAGGAAAAGTGGGAATTTTTGTGGGGTTTGGATTGAGATTGTGAGAATTGTTCGGGAGGGGAGGGAGAGAGTATGGAAGAGTAGATGTGTAGAAGGATAAGGGACGAGATTAGTAGAAAAGTGAAGAGTTTAGTGGAGTTGTTTGAAGGCATTTTCATGGTGATTTTGTTACCATATGGCGGGGTCAGCCATGAGCCATTGATCCAGGGGTCGGACGGGAAGTCGGTGATTGTAGAGATGAAAGACCGACCTTTTTCAGTTCATGCGACTTGTTGCGCTCAAAACTACAATGTAGATTATGGATATCAAGACAACAATTGGCTTTCGATAGGATTTTTGTTTTCTTGACTTATGTATTTGAATATATGGTACGTCAGAAAAAATAATAATTAGGTGAAAAATTTTTGTTTTTTTTTTTTGAAAGTATAATTAGGTAAAAATTAGATCAAGGAAATTTGCCTAATTTGTACGCAACTATTGATCTTATAAGTCTAACTCACAAGTCACAACTAGTAAATTAAATGGAGTATAATTTAGTCCAATTATAGCAAGTTTAATTTGTTCAATTTTGTTTATACTATGTTTGGGAATGATGATTTCATTTGGAAATCTAGCATTGGGTCAAATTAAGTGTTTGACAAATCAAAAAACTTTAAATTTGAATTTGAGTGAATTTCACCTTTGTTTCCAAAGTAGTTAAAATGGAGAATTTGAGAATGACTTGTCAAACTTTGTCATTCTCAAATTCTCCATTTATGATTTCATAATTGAAATTAAGAATTTAAAATGAAATATATGTTTCCAAACGTAATCTTAACAAATTTGTCCAATTCTTAAAGTGCCAAGTTGCCATTTCCAAGGTTTGGGCACTAATTGTAATTGGAACAACTTCATGTACTTTCTATGTATGATCATAAAGGATCTTTTGCTTTCCATTTGAGTGTTACGACTTATGTACTTAAGTACACACATCTTTGAATGGTGAGTTGGTCTTGGTCACTATCTTTCCTTAGCAGGGTCAGTCCTAAGCAAGGATAAGGCGTGCCTACGTTGAGGGCCTCTCAAAAATTTTAGTTTTCAATTAGTGCTAAAGTTTGAACTTTTCTATGTATACAATAGTTTAGGGACCCATAAATAATCTTTCGCCCTGAGCCCCTAAAAATCTAAAGTCGACCCTGTTCCTTAGTAGTATGTGAATCTTCTATCTAGATATTTTGATGTTTCTATGCAATTGCATACAAGAGTAGGTTAAATATAAATTATAGTTATATTTATTTTTTTATTTAGTTATTTGGGTGAGATTTTTTCATTGATATATAGATCAAACATTGAATAAAATAGTTTAAAAAAACTTTCTAAAAATGACACTAATATATTCAATAAAATTGTAAACATCTTGATAAAAAACAATATTAAATAAAACAAATAAAAATACTCCATCTATTCCTTGATTAAGTTCCACAAGAAATGTTCACGGAAACTAAGAAAAATAAAATGTCTTAAATAGAGTATATATTATTTTATTGAATAATAAATTTGATTATGGTAAATTGGGGACGATAAATATCAAAAAAATATTTGAAGAAAGACAATAGAAAAATATGGGACCACAAGTCCACAACTAATAAAAAATATTGTTATGAAGCTAGTGAAAAATATGTAAGACTATAATGAATATAAAAATGTTAAATTAAAATTAGTGAAAGTTATATGGGATTACAAGCATTATTAAAATATTAATGTGAGGATAAATAAAGTTATTTTTGTCAAAAATTTATGATACAAATCAAAAGATTTTTTATGAAAACAACAAATAAATCACCTTAAATAACAAATAAGAACTTCTAAGCAACGGAATGAACAGGCAGTACACAATTTAACATTTTGTCACCAATAAGCAAGAACAAAAACAAATTATTTGATCCCAATTTAATGGATCACATTACAAATACAAACACAAGACAAAGAACAAATTCTTTGGCTACCAATTACCATCCATCGATCCAATAAAATAGTAGATTTTACATAGACAACAAATCCACTTGTTAATTATTTACAAATAGTAAAATGACCAAAGTCTTTTTCAGTTTTCAGCATCCCTCTCCTTCCACTACTCTTCCTCTTTTCCTTCTTAAAACAACAAAACCAACATCAATTTCCTTTACTTTGGCGGCTGTTCATCTTAGAAGACGACTTTCTCTTCCATCAATTTCTTCATCTTTATCTTCTGGTAAGCTTTTATTTTCCCTTATTAGTTCATTTCCTTTCTAAAGATTCAATCTTTTTTTTGTTGGGTTCTTCATTCTGATTTGGATATTCAATTTTTTCGTAACTTTTGTTGTTGGGTTTTTACCATTATTGCTGTTTGATTACTGGGAAGTGCTTTTTTATTCAAGATTTTTGTTGGGTTCTTCAGTTAGATTTGGAAAATAGAATTTTCCCATAATTATTGTTGATGGGTTTTTACCATTATTGTTTTTTTGTCAACTAGAAAGTGCTTAATTTTATTGATTGTGTTAAAAAATTAAAATGTGTCTGTTTGATTGTTTGAAAGATAGGTATGATATAGTATAATAAGCAGATTTTGATGATTTAATGAATTTGTCTGTGAAAGTGAGGTGCAAAGTTGTAATTACTTGAAAGAAATGTGCAGGAAGAGATGGACCATATTAATGATTTGGTGAAGATGTCCTTTTCCCCCTATTGGTTTTATGAATGTCAAAGATGTGGATTTTTAAAGAATGGAAATGGGTTTTTTCATGGGACTTTTTTTTTTTTTTTTGTAATCCAACAACTTATATTTCGACCAAATTGATGGAATGTCGAAGTTTAAAATGCATTTGTGTGCAAAAGTGAGGTGAAAAGGTATAATTTTTGGAAGAATATGTAGGAGGAGATGGACCATATTAGTGATTGATGAAGATGTCTTTTCATTATTGTTTTAACAAATGTCAAAGATTTGGCTTTGAAAATAATAGAAATGAATTTCCATTGTTAGGATCATCGTCCCCAAAGGAGACATTGGTGTTTAAATACTCGGCTGATTTTTGGAACGGAATATGAATCTGCAACGATAGACACTTTAGTATGATCATAGATTCATAGTGGGTAGAAGTATAAGCTTAATCAAACTGCCTGTTGGATTCCTCGTATTCAGAAATGACCTTTAGGGCAGTTCTTCTATAGTCTTCTGACGGGAAGGATATGTACTATATGACCTAGCTAATAGGGATTTCTTTGAATTACCATGTTTTGGATTGTCCATCAGCCATCTTCTTTCCTTTTTATTCCTTCCTCTCTATTCCAAAGTCCTTGTTGTCATCATAACTCATAACCTTCCTAGGCGTTATAAACGGTAAAATATTCGTGTTTTGGGCCGTATCAAAAGATATCTTATGGTTTTGACCGATATTTAGGTGTTTCAATTACTGCATCACCATTCCGTTACGACGATCGGGACTATTAGCGCATTTTTACACTATGTTCCTCAGTCATGAAGTTGTAGGAAGTTATGGTTTTGAAAGCCTTTGTTATTGCTTAAAAAGTTGCTTTTCTTTAACTATTATAGTCACAAGAAAAATTGACCTTTTGGTTGCGTCAAATTGTCTCTGGAGCTCATTGGGTGTTTTTCTTTATTATTAGAACTTTTATATACAATATTTCTGAATCTTTTGGTTGCATCATGTGTGCATGTTTGGATATAGTCAATGTCAATGCAAGTTGAACAACTTGTTCTTTGTAAGTTTGCTAAAGTTGAGAATAGCTAAAAAATTGCTCTTTAACTCTTATTCTTTATACCTTTTCTCCAGCGATGGACAACATAAGCAGTCCGAGTATATATCCCATGCAGCACTGCAAAGTTATTCACCTGGTTCGTGTTGTTTTAGTATTATAGTTGCACATCATACATCATGCCATCATGAGTTTAAGGATGCAATTTTTTGGCTTTTGGCTTTTGTGAAGTCAAGAATGTTCTCTTGCTTTTTGTTTGTGGTTTCAAACCATTTATTAGGTAAGGCATGCGCAAGGTGTTCACAATATAGAAGGCGAAAAGAATTACAAGGCATATAAGAAACCTGAATATTTTGACGCACCCCTGACTCCATTAGGTTGGCAGCAGGTAACCAAAGTATCATGTATGCCATTTATATTAAGATGTATTCTTGTTACTTGCACACGCAAAAATGTTATCTTTGTGAACTCTAAATTGTACCGTTTTATCTATGTTACTTAGACTCGAGTACTAATGTTGGATACTGGTACGTGTCCAAGTGTCGGATACGTCTAAATATTCAATTCTACGCCTAAATTGAAGTGTCTAAGTACCGTACCAATGTCCAAGGATCAAGGATCAGACACGGATACGCGAAGCAAATGAAGTCCGAGTAACATAGGTTCTAACAATTTACAAAACATATCTGATGTATCTCTTGCTATTCGCAGGTTGATAATTTACGTAAGCATGTTCATGATTGTGGCTTGATTAAGAGGGTCGAACTAGTTGTAACATCTCCTTTGCTAAGGTACAACCTTTAACTCTTTACTTATTGATGCAATATGTATTTTAAGATGATAATTTATATCTTTTTCGGTTTCCTGTTTTCTTAAAGTAAATGCTCGTCTGACTTGTATGTTCTCAAGTCTAATTAGCTACCTTTGTTTTAGTTTTCAGTACGGCAAAACTACAATGTTTTAGTCGTGTAGAAAAAGATTGAGGTGAATAGTTAGAATTTCCTATTAATAGTCATGTCTTAATGTTTATGGCATGTGAATTAGTAAAATTGCCCAGTTCCTTAAGTCAAACAACAATGATTAATCCTGACTTAACATTTTCTCCCCTTGTGCTTCTGAATTTTCATCCGAAGTTTGTGTGAAAATGGGGTGAGCATTTACATATTTATATCATGTATAAGACGTATATGAGAATCTGAATCATACTCTGTATTCGTATGCAGGACTATGCAGACAGCCGTTGGTGTTTTTGGTGGGGAGGGCTATACAGATCGGATGGACATGTTGCCTCTGATGGTAGCCAATGCTGGAGATAGTGATCGTGCAGCCATTTCAAGTCTAAACTGCCCGCCTATTATGGCTTTTGAGCTTTGTCGTGAACATCTGGTATACACCACTTTTTGTAGATATTTTTTTGATTATACGTAATCTTTCAGTTTCTTGAGAAATGGGATAGTAGAGTGTAGGAGTTATATCTTTCGAATTCTAATTTCAGGGGGTTAATCCTTGCGACCGGAGGAGAAGTATTAGTGAATATCAATGTCTTTTTCCTGCAATTGATTTTCAGCAGGTAAGCGCTCTTTAGGATCCAATATATTGAATAGGTGCAGGCTCTGATGGATCTTTGATACCTTTTATGCTTTTAGATAGAAACTGATGAAGATACATTGTGGAAGGCTGATGTCCGAGAAACAAAAGCAGAAGTTGCAGCTAGGGGGGTGAATTTCATGAATTGGTTTGTACATGTACTAGTTTTTTTATTTTATTTTATTTTTTTATGCTGCTAATCTGCTATTCTACCTACATACATCTCGAGTATTGCATCAATTACGCCAATAATGGCCTTGTGCGTGCAAACTTATTTGATTCTAGATTATAATGAACTATCGTAAAATGACTTATAAAATCATTTGCTTATTTATGTGAAGTTGCAAATGATGTTTGCAATCAGGGGCTAATTAAAAACGGTAACTTTGTTTTTACAAGGGTAAGGTCGCATACATCCATTGACCCGAACCTCCTGCTTAGGTGGGAGCCACTAACGGCATTAGAGAAATGGAATGTTTTTGATTTGTGCAAATTTAGCAATCTATACATTGTACTAACCTTGTACTTCCTCGTACAATTTTGTTTTTCCTTTTCTTGGGATTTGCTTTGTTATCTTGATCATATGAACGGTTAATGACTGCTTAATTTCTTCACTTTTGAGTTTTGATGATTTAAGTTCTATTTCTAGGCTTACACAATAAGTATAGCGAACCATATAACGTATAAGCATTGCTGATCATTAGTTTTCTGGAATTCAATTCTGTTATGCCCTCAACTTAGGAAATAATATGTGTAACACCCCCGAATTTCCTCCCGTCATGTACGGTTTTGGTTTCGTATAAGGGGTCGGAAATTCAGGGGGTCGGAAATTCAGGGGTGTTACAATATGCCTTGATTGTTTTACTAATTATCGCATATCAGAAACTTTTTTTTTATTATGCATACTACGCCACAAATGCACTCTGCTTCATGGCTTGTTCTTCACAGGTTGATGACTCGGAAAGAAAAGGAAATAGCTGTTGTTACCCATAGCGGTTTTTTGGTTCATACTCTCACTAAATTTGGAAATGACTGTCTCCCTCTAATGAAGCATGAAATGAGTACACGGTATGTTTCGTCAAGCCTTTTTATTGCACCATTAGCACAATTTTGGTTCAAATACCACTTATATCAGCTTCGTAATGCAAAAATGTAGTTTTGGAAACGACTGCGGTAACGGTCACGATAATAGGGTAATGGAGGTCGTACCGCCAAAATATTGGCCGAGACCATGAGATATTCTTAAACCGGACTAAAACCAGACTCGTGGATGATATCTATTTGATAAATACTTATATAGACTCGTCTATTCTCATTGACACTCTCAGACATTGCTGATACTCTGTCTTCTGTATTACAGCTTCAAAAATTGTGAGCTCCGGACGATGATCCTCGCCAGTACGAAGTAAGTTTTTCTTTTCAAGGCGTTACTTCAAGCTGACTCTTTGGTAGCTAATTATAGCCTGGTTTTCAGTGTTACAGGGTCTGATCCTCCGGTCACCAATTATCCTGGTAAGATACCAGACGGGCCAGATATTCCTAGTGATGTTAATGATGTAAAGGAAAACAACCATTGTTGAGTATGAACTTATCCTTGATGATCATGGAGTTTATTTATCCAGCATTTCGGGATTGTGATGGCATTTGAGTCATGAAACTTAAAAGCTGTACGAGATGCAACGTTTGAGATTTGCATAACTGATAACAACGAAATCTTGTTTGAGATCACCATTGTTTTTGCATACTCGTTTCAAATATTCTGCTCTTGTGGATCGGAATCAATCTCTTGTCATGAAATTTGGTTACGATTTATATTAGCCATGTAATTTTACCAACTTATATGGAGTATAATTTTCTCATAATAATTTTTATAAAAATGTTTTCCACTTGCCTTTACCTGGTCGAGCTGATCGGTTTTGGGTTCTAATGTTAATTACTATAGATAAATGGAGTTGAGTTAACCAAATCTTAACACTTTTAATGACAAAACGGTTGTTTTGGATCAAAACTTGATAGCCGGCGTCATTTACAACTTCATCGGAATATCAAACGCACGCATTATAGTAAGGTATTGTCATAATTCGGTCCAGATTACTGAAGTCGTGGTGCTCAAAATCAAAATTATTTTGGAAAGATGTGTAAAACAAATGATATTATTTATGATATTACATGATAGTGTGTAGTTTTCTTGTAAATATAGATAAGTACAATAAGCAATGAACAATGAACGATACTAAAATGCCCTCTTCTAAAGAGGTAAACCAATGATAATCTATACACTACACCCGTAGACAATAGGGTGTACATGAGATCTTACATAGCCTAACCACTTGAGAAGAACTAGATCAATCTGAACCTCGAATTTTGTTTATGTACCTTTCAAGATATCATAGTACAAAGCTGGTCTTTTCTTCGTTATCCCGTATGATTCCTATCCAAGAATAAACTTGTTACAATCTGTAAAAGGCAGCGATCAAAATAGAGTTTGCATAATTAGATATATATATATATATATATACCTCAATGCAAAATGCCAAACGCAAGAGCGTTGCTTCACCCCATGGTCGGCCTATAAGCTGTAAGCCGATGGGAAGTCCTTGCTTATCATAACCAATCTGGAAAAAACAAATGTTTATCACTCGAATTTTATGAAAATCACTTTTGATCAATAACGATGAAGCACCTATTTGTTTATCTAGATCCTAACACATAATAAGTATCAATAGAGTAAGCAAAATTAAATAACCTTGTTCCTGAAGATAAAAACTATCGAGATACTTATCTGAAACGTCTTATTCGCTATCACTAACAAGGGTAAGGTTGCATACATTTGACCCTTCCAAACCCCGTCAAGGTGGGAGCCACTTGATGGAATCGGGTTATGGAAATGATATTTAAACTTTCAATAACTAGAAATTTTGACTAAACCCAAAGAGATGATGTACCGGGATGGTAATGGCAGGGAGGCCAAGAAGATTTCCAGCCACAATAAATCGCATCAGATAACCTGTTAGTTCAGAAAGACGATGATTCACTCTACGAGGGAAAAATCTCTTTAAAGTCGGACAAAATCAGCACGCGTAAGATAATATCGAGATCTAACTCACCTGAGACCTGTAAGTTTGACTCCCCACATTTAAGAGCACTGGAAGGTATAGCTGGTGCTGTCATGCTGTTTAATAATAAACAAGGCATCAATGATTCTATACGTAATTGTTTTCTTCGACTACAAAATTATAGCCTGGAGTCTGGACAGATGCTCCGTGCCAAAAAGCCAACTGTTAAGAAGACGTTCCAACACATGGTACAATCGAGAGAAAATGCAGAAGATGAGACGGGCTTAGCATCGGCTTTGCTCATCTCTGCAATTGATACGCAGCGTAATAACAAAACGGCAAACAGCAATACTAGCAATAATGACGAAGCGTACCCAGTGGTTGGAGTTACTATGACGTCCACCTTCTTGAAGATCTCCATGTGGTAGTGCATCATCCTTCGCCTACATTAGAAGCCGATTACAGTCATCAAGTATCATAAGTTTTTGGTACCATCAAGAATGGATAGATTCAATGCAGGATGAAACAAGAAATTTCCCATCAATTTTTATTCACATTATTTCCTCACCTAATCTTTTGGGCTGCAACATAGTCCGTAGCTGAAAATGAACGAAAAAGTGCCAGATTTGTGCGAGTGTCATATGTCAACTTTGAATTTTTCCTACATAAAAGAACATTGCATTCCTGATATGATCACATGTAAAATTATGAACACTATTGAGTATCAGTGCTTTTCCATTCAAACCACCAATACCAGCTAGCAATTCTAAGTTCTACTTGGTTTGTAAAACATTCGGAAAAAAACAGAGCATACCCGTCTTCGCAATCTGGATTTAGTGAGCACAAGGCTTCAGTTCCAATAGAAACTATATGAGCAGTACGCATCTCACTCAGCTCAGGAATAGCAATTTCCTCGGTCTGGCAGTTGCGCACAAGAAATTTTAGAAAAACATACTGGGAATATGGCAAACAAATGTTCACATAATATGCTTTAAGTGCTTAACAAATAGATCCTTTACTTGACAATTATATTTTTCGCAAAGCCAATTTAAAACATCATCGCACTTCTGGGAGATTTCACTGGAACACACGTCGTTAAACCACTGCAGCAGCACAAAACAATATAAATGTAAACCTCTTGATATATCATATCAAATATGAGATTGTATCACTGAAATACCTCGGTATACTTCCCAAGCCGTAATGATCCTACAATCTCGCGTCGTACTTCAGATGCCAGATTGGGTAAGCAAGGCGGTGACTGAAAAAAAAAGTCCAGAAGCCTTATCAATAAATCTGTGGCAATACCATACAGCTCTCAATTTTTTTAAGAAACGAGAAAGTGAAAGGAGAGAGGTATCCTAGTAGCTCACAGGTTTCATGCTAATTGTATCGGCAGGAGAGGAACCCAATACCGCTGCATACCTTTCGAAACATTATTGACATTGAGATCATTCGAGAAGTTTCAGGTCAGTCTTTAATGAAGTAAACTTATGCAATGATAAAAATTCAAAAATACAAGTTCTTTCACGAATGGATGTACTAGTATAGCAAAGAGTTCAAAAATCACTGGCGATCAAAACCCGACTAATGAGTGAGTATAACAAAGCCAGTTTAGCCTTCTGGCTAGAGTAAGTATAGCTAAGCTTTACCAAAAGATGGTCAAACAAACAGTGGCAAAAACTATCCTATCAGATGATAAGCTGTCAAATGAATTTATGAAACTAGAGAAAAATGCAGGCTGATATGGTAGCATCAATTTCTTACACAAGCATCATATCTTCTACTGATGACGCTATTGGACCAACGATTTCCACAGTTCCATCACACATTGCCCTGGCAACACAAAAACTCAGAATATTACTCCATAGAACCCACAGACATAGGTCATTATCAGAAACTCTCATTACAAACAAACTAGTCCCTCTTAACCTCAGTTGTCGCTAGAGATGTCATGTGAGTAAAATTATACGGGATTCACACCGTATCCGCTCCAGTTGGGACGGGTATGGGTATGACTTAGGTGGGTAGTGGGTGGATATAGGTATGAAAAGTCATACCTGCCAGGGGTAGTGAGTATTAGGTGGTGGGTATGATGTTTTACCCGCCCCATATCCGCACGTCCCATATCTACAATATACTACTTTATATCAATTTTGTATATTTTTATTGAAAACTAATGACAAGAAATTAAGGATATTAATTTTATTTTATTACATTGTATGGTTTAAACAAAATTAGATGTACAACTAGATTTGTAAAGATTTATGGAGTATATAAAGCGAACATAGAGTAAATGTGAGCCGGGTATAAGGTACATATACCCATGATGGGTATACCTCGTGGCTAGTTGTTTATAGTGAGTTGGGATGTGATTGAATACATACTTAGGTGGGGCTTGGGTATGAAAATTTTACCCACCATGGGTGGTGGGTATAGAAATTTTAAGTGTATATGAATATGGGGGAGGCCATACCGCATTCACCCGCTCATTTTTCCATCCCTAGACTTGTCGCCTTTGTTTTCAGAGGCCTAACTCGACTACAAATTATTCCTCCAACCCCCTGATCTTGCTCCACATATTCCCCCAATTGAAAATTTTTCCATCTGAACGCGCAAATTCAAAAGGGTGGAGGATTTATATTTAAAAATACTTCATAATATAATGAGTATTTTATAGTTCTCAAACCTTTATTTTTGGAGAAATTATATATGTTGTCAAAAGAGAAAACAAAGACCAAGAAAAACGGTGATTACCGACCCTCTCTTATCAATTCTTCCATAAGTCGTCTTCAGGCCCACCACACCACAAAGTGACGAAGGAATACGAATTGAACCTGAAGTAAAAAAAAAAAATCTCTTGTTAATTACCAGACTAACATTCCAGCTGAAGATCTATTACGCTATCAGAAGCAAGAAATGTTTATAATTACCTCCACCATCTGTCCCAAGAGCAGCTGAACATAGTCCAGAAGCTACAATTGCTGCTGGACCTGATGAAGATCCACCAGTGTACCGATCATGTGCATGTGGATTTCTCGTTGTTCTGAAAAAATTAACCACACCATGGTATAAAGTAAGCTGAAAAAAGAGATTTCGTATTGGCAAGTATATACTGGCTACTGCATTAATGATTGCTATGTAAGTATTCTATATGATTGAGCCTCTACTTATATGTCTGTTTGTACATAAATTTCACTGTAATGGAATTTAAAACTTACCCATAATTGGCATTGTTTCCGGTTGTCCCAAGACCTAATTCATGCATGTTTGCCTTCCCAATTAATATTACACCGCAACTTCGCAATTTAGAAACAGAAACTGCATCTTTCTTCACAGATCGAACTTCATGATACCATGTTGTAGCACCTAAAACATAATGTTGAATGTGAGCATCATGCTTAGAGAAAGATGAGAAATTTTTCTGTCATTTTGACATACCATTCGAGGGATATGGGTAACAATCTATATCATCCTTAATAGCCATGAAAATTCCATCTAAAATTGATAAAGATTTCCCTGCAAATACACGTCAGCCAGTCAGTGATACTTTGACATAAGTGTTTGCGTCTAACTTGTCTAGCAAATAACTATAAGAAGACAAACATACAAGAGTGTAAAACTACAACAGTCCCAAAGCCTTAACCTGAAGAATTCGGGTATGCAAATACATGCCAAAATCTTCATATATGAGCATTACCTTCTTCAAATCTTTGAGTAGAAGCAGCTGCCTGCGTTCTTACATCCTCGGCATCAAATGAAATAAGTAGGGGGGTGGTGGGATTTGCTCTATTGAACTCCTCCAAGGCTGAAATTATTTTTTCAGCAACCTGCATTAATAAACAGTATCACATGTCATCTAATTCTATAGTTTTATAGCAGTGGAAGCTTAATATTAAAAACACAGTTATTGATGAGGTTGAAGACCATGGATGGGGTAGCAAGCTTGGTGCGATAAGCATATGAAAAATTGCGTATCTTCCAATAACGAAATGATTTTGCCAAATCACCATCACAATAGCCTGAAGGATCATATTCAGAGAGGCACTTCAAAGCTTGTACCACACGCTCCTCAGATTGGCCAGCATCCTCCACAAAAGCAACATCCTTTTCTGGTTCTAAAGAGAAAAATTCAAACTTGATGTATTAAAGGTGGTTCACATACTCAAATGAACAAAATACAACATTTGTGACGTATCACATGCACACCCTACTTGAGCAGTGAGCACATAACAAATAAACAGAAAATAAGTAAACAGCCTTAAAGAACAAGAAATAACCTTGAGGAGGGTACTCGGGCTTAAACATGGGGCTCTCCGGAATGACAGTGTTTTTCAGTAGCTGTGAAAAGTTTAAAAAAAAATTTAAAAAAAAAAAAAGATTTTTTTTTTATTGTGTTACCACTAAGCTTTAAAAGTAGTTTAAAAATCGAGATATACAGGTTGTCTACAAGTAACAAGGTAACAAACCTCAACCATTTTATTCTTTTTTCTCATGTAAGAAGTAATCACAGAACCTATTACTGGAGCTTCAAGGAGCCAAACAAACAATCTCAAAGTTGATCCTGTGAGATGTGGAGCTGTATGCCAATGAAATTATAATATGTAAGCATTAAGGTTTCAAAATGGGCTAGGACTTCATACGGAACCGAACTTAGACAGCCAATTACAACAATACTACATCAAGACTATTGAACTCTAGTATGATTGTATGATTGTATCTATTGAATGTTAAAAAAGATGGAGTCGATTCCATATCATCTAAGAAATCCACATGAAACATAATCACACACAGCACTATAAACTATAAAACAATTTTTCAACTCCCACAATATCAGCGCTTCTTTAAGTGTAAACCTTTAGACTCTTCCATGGGTGCTATCGCCCAGCCAAGATTTCTTACTTGGTAACCATTAGATCAAGGCCTAACTAGAGGCGCCTTATATAATAGAGATCATTTTAAGAACTTGAATTACTTCTGTCTATAAACACAATTTGTAACATGTATTTATTAACGTGTTAGAACACTAATCTGAAGTTTGGAGACAAAGTCTCCAAAACAGATTCAGTGGGAAGTTTTTGGTTCTAGTAATAAGGACCAAAACAAAAAAGATTCATATACACAAAAAAAAAAGGCTCAAGCTACTAATCGATGAAACACTCCCTTACAACCCCCCACAACCCAACACACTCACACAAGATACAACCAGTATAAGAAGTTAGTGTTCGTGTACGCGTCTCAGTGTCCAATAACTTCAAGATTCGTCGAGTCGGACACTTAAAACCCATGCCGGACACTATATATGTGTCTAGGTAAACAGATGTTTAGTGGGTAACTCAAATGAAGAGTTGCGGCCGGAATATATGGCATCGAGGTGTCAGTAAGATTAAAAGAAAAATTCTACCACTGTCATCAGACTAACAATACTTTTGATCAAAACGGTAGGCTTTCATAAAATCATTATGGGAAGGAAGGGGAGCTAAGAGTATGCATGTTAAAGATGGATGAGTGGACATAATCTAAAGGATAGAATTTGAAATGAAAACATAAGAAAGGGTCTTAGGGTCATAAAAAATTAAAATTAAAAGGGATAAAACCGCTTATGTTGGTTTGATCATATGCAAAGTATACCAAAAGGTTTGTAGGTTAATGAACTTGAATGTTCGAACCAGTGAAACATAATTCGTTAGTTAGTTCGCCTTTTGAATTCGCGGTTCGCTCAAAATGATTCAGAAAAAGCCTAAAATCGACCATAATTCCCTTTTTCCTAGCAAATCTTGGGACACTAGTTCGAATTCTGAGAAGACTAAAGGAAAAGCCAAAGATAAACATGATTGAAGAATGACAAAAAAGACTTAGGATTTGTAATAAGGGATAATGAATAGGGATGAATGGAGAAATATATGTCTAAATGATCAAAGAAAATGACTTTCTAGTTACATGTTAGTTTTCAAAATACCGTCGAACAAATTATGCTCTTTGTCAACACTCAACAATCTCTAAGGTTGACACTCAAACCTATATTGTTGAGATGAACCGTGAACGCTGTGGCATCATCGTTGTTGCTGTATTCAAAGCGAATTTTCGGGTGCATATGTGAGCTCATAATTAAAAAGTCTAACCAAAACTATGGACATTGTTTCGTCTAGTCGTCGGATAAACAACTCATTACTAATAAACATAAATAAACAATAGGAGTATAATCCAATTCAACAACAACAAATATATTTTATTTATCTATTAGTAGCAGAACGGGCAAACTAAGTTTTTATCCAAAAACTACAAGTCTACAACCATGCCAGCCTAAGTTAGCACTCTTAAAAATCCAGTATAAACTATAACCCGCCATACCCAGACGACCAAATTTCATAAACTCCATTAAAAGCACTAATTGGATCATGATATGGAATAAAATTACTCTTAAAACAGAGATGTAAAGAAAAAATAACAAAATTAAGCAACTAACCATCAATTTGCTCATACTCATACTTGACTGCACTCAAATCAATTTCATCAGCAGGAATCAAAACCGTCTTCTTCCCCATCCCTAAAATCAACAACAACAACAACAACAACAACAAAAAGAACTATTTTATCGTCAAATTGTACCCAAATATTTTCAACTTTTTGTCAAATCATAGCCATTTGAACCTAAAAAGAAAGTAAAATTTGGAAAGATAACAAGTTTACCTGAATTAAAATGCTAAAAGAAATCCAAAGCTAAACCCTTTTGTATTAGAAGAAGGGAATTATTAAGACCCAGTTCAGAATTTCTTACAAGAATAATTGGGTATTTATTTAGAGAAGATGAAATTGACGAGATGGGTATTGGGTAGTAAGATATTTAGCCGACCAACCTAGACTGTATGTTTGATTTGCGTCGTTAATTGAAGAATTAAATGCATTTTGCGTCAATGTTTGGTGGGCAGTTCACAGTTGGACAAAGGTCTCATACTCCGGTCTGTCACGGAGACGACCTTTTTTTTCCTAACTGTATTCTCTACAATCTACATCAGCCTTGGCATAATGGCATTGATATTAGCCGACTCACCCAACTACAACTACTGCCGTTTCCGATTATTTTGTAGGTTTTAGGCAAAATAAAAATAAAAAAAAGTTCTTGTACAATCTACCACCTTTTTGTTCCTACTTCTGTTCTCTACAATCTGAAGTTTCGATTTTTTTCTCCAATTATGCATGATGTACTTTTGTTTTTTCCATCACATTAATATCAAATAAATGTAAAAATATAATATTATATAATGATAATTTACTTATGCGCAAACTAAATTATAATAATAAGGATTAACTCAAATTGATTCCCTTTATAAGTTCGGCCCTAGGCGGTTGCATCTTAAAACAACCCTTAGGAACGAACAACTTTAACCCCAACAACCCAACTAGTGTCGCTGTGTCGGTCTAAAAGAGACTTGGTTGATTTAAAAATGTTTGAAAAAGGCTAAATACGCATGTAGTATGTATTCTTGATCCAAGTACAGTCACATGAATTTCTTAAAAAACATTTTAGATGGGTCAAAATCTCATTTCATGTTGGCTTAATAGAACTAACAATATCATGTCTAATCCAAAAAAAATATTGAAAATCCTAATCAATACAAAGACATAACTGGCCACGTATTATCAACAATCAATATTATATGAAGGTGGGTGAAGAGACGACTATATTAAAATAGTCAAATTATTAAAAATTATTTATTTTTTTGCCTTAGTATCAAAGTGATTAGAGATATTGGGGAAAATGAAGGATATAAGCCATAATTCTTGAATTAATAAATTATGCAAAACTAACAACAATCAAAACTGAATATATGTGAAAAATTACTAACAAAAATAACCTTTCCTAAAAATCAAAGCAAGAGCAAAAACTGTAATAACGAACTCAATCCTCTGTCCAGCAACACAAGTCGATTTGTCTTTTTTGAAATTTTTAGAAAAAGTCGATTCAACTTTCTTTACTGCCAAGAAAGTCAAAGTCAATTTTTATCTCTTCTTAGGTCAAATGTTTTGGACCCCTTCTTGTAGCTTGTATTACTAAAGTGTAGGCCTATAGCCTCATCAAGAGTCTTGTGGAACCCAATTAGCAACCCACAAAACTATCACACTATTTTATACATTCATTAATGTCTTGGACCATAAATTCACTTGAACCGTTCAATTACTATGATAACAATAGTATTAACGGGTAATCGGGTATGGAGCTGAATATGTGGACTATGGATTGTCAAATACAATGTTCAAATGAATTTATTAACCAAGACCCAAGTGGGGCATTTTACACATGGACTTGGGTCCAACGGTGAAGAGACTCATTAGTATATATATGTTATGTACGATTTGAGAGACGCGTCTAATATATAAGTTAAATAGTTAATTTTTTTTTTGTCAAAATTACTTACTACAATAGTTTTAGTTGTCAAAAGCTACCACTTTACAAATTATATACATTTTACCATTAATGTGAAGGTCAAAAACTATAAACAATAATACATGTGTCTGTTGAAAATACTTATTAAGTTTTATTTGTTTGTCAAAAATTGACTACTAAAATGCATTTCTTTGTCAATTTTTTTTACATTTAACAAATATATATATATATTTAAGTAGAAGCTATTTTTGTAAGAAATCGTCGCTGGGTGAGATGACCTCAAACAAAAAGCTCATATTTTCATAATATGTATTAGATGAGCTATTTAACCTATGTATAACACACGTCTTTCAATGACATGACCTTATACTATAATTTGTTTTTATTAGTTAGTTTTTGAAAAAAAAATGTAGTTTAACGAAGTATAAGTTTAGGCAAAAAAAATAATCAGATAAATCATCCCATAATAATTTTGATAACTAAAGTGATTTCCTGATTTGAAAATATCTAATTTTATGAATCATACAATTAATAAGTGTAGTTCACTTATTTTGAAAAGGACAAAAATGCAAAAGAAATTCAAAAATAATAGTTTGGACTTTGTACTAATGACAAAATTTGAAAATAATTTGATATAGACCATCAAGTTTAAAATTGACTAATAACTAAAACAAACACCTTTAAAATTATTTTGAGTTATTTATTTTACTTAATACAAATAATTTAACAATTTATATGAAGTACATGATTAAAGTATGAGAAGGTCTTAATAAATAATGGTTATTTGTGAGGTTCATAAATCACCCTTATGTGGTAAGATGTGATAGGGTGAGTGTTTTACTATTTTAATTTATCTTTTTAAATTTTATTTATTTTAATATTATTCTTTTTGTCTTTTTGTGGTGATTTATAAATTACGGTTATTGATTAGAAATTTTAGTTAAAATATATATCTAAATGAGAATCTGGTCGGGCTAACCTAATGTGGATGAAGACTTTCTCTTCATCTTTATAATTGTGATAATTTATTGGGTTCAATTCTCACTATCTTTTTAATTTGAATTCTATACTAAATAAAAAATGTATATTTAATTATTAATTAAAAAAAATTTAAAAAAAAAAAAAGAAAAAAAAGTGGAGAACACATGCATGGAAACAGGGAAATGTACAAAGAGAGAATATAGGCGGGAATGGTGTGATTGTAAAGGATGACCCACAACTAATTTAACTGTAGCTGTATTTTTTTTTTTTTGTGCAACTGTAGCTGTATTTTAGTTGGCTTTATTTCTTTATTTTTTAAATTTGTTAGCTGGGTCCAGCCTGCATACTTGCTCCACCTAATGCACATTATCCAATAAATTTAATTAAATAATATTATTATTTTTTGGAATTATTTTAATGATGTTGGTAATCCACTCGTAAAAGAAAAAATGGACTACTAGAGTTTTTTTTTTCAGCTAGTCTTTTAAGAGATTGTATTTTTGAGACGTTTCTCATATTGCTTATATTTACTCTATATTTTTTCTAATAGGCCAACTCAATATAAATGGTTTCTCACAAGAATTTGTGTTTTTTTTTACTTTCACTTTTGATTAATTGTTTTTTACTCAAAGATGCATGCATCATTAACATGTAAGAATATGATTGTAAATTTTGTCCTTAACAATAATGATTACAAATGTTTATGGAAAAATCATGCCTTTGGTTAGTTTTAATCTCATTATTTGTACTATGTTTTGGAATCTTCCACTATAAATATATTTTTAATAGAATTCTTAAGTATAGTGTAATAAAGTGTACTCCAATACAACAAGATAAATGCAAAATACTTTCAAATTATAAGGTTCAAAAAATTTGAACTTAATTGAAAAGCATCTAACCATTTGGGTCTTATTTGAGTCAAAGCAAATATAATATTTTTCAGATAAGGTTATGAGTTCATTCTCATATAACTCTTTTCGCCAATCGACCTACCATTTAATCTAAAAAAAATCATTTAATATCTATATGCATTGGATTGATGAATCACAATTAGATGTGTGACGACCTGGGAAAACGGTCGGGCGGGCGGGTTACCGGTCGGGTCATTTTCGGGTCGGGTCACTCCCGGTTCCGGGTCGGTCGGTCTGACCCAACGGGTTATGACTTACAAAATTTAAAAATTAAGTTTTTCATTTTTTATTATTTATAAAACTTTTTTAATAAAAAAACTATTTTTAATCCTTATGACATTAATCCACATATCAATTGACACAATATTAAAGCCTTATGTGACTCAATTCAAGTTATAGAAAACTAGTTATTGCGACGCTCGTGTTCTAAACTTTAAATCTCTATGTATAGTTGGATTTGTGACATACATGTCATATGAGAGAAATTAGATGTACGATTTTCAAAAAATTGTTGGTATGCTGGGTTCATTTGAGTGTAAGGATAATAGGAGAATTAATACTTATTTTAAAAGACTTGTAAGATACGCGCTTCATAAAAGTTATTGTGTTTGACTATTAAAGTTGTAACGTTAGATAAAAATGACGCTAAATATCTTCTCATTTCCTAATAAAAATATCTTCACAATTTACATGTTAGAAAGATATATAAATAATTAAGTACTTATTTTGTCTTATAAGATACGCGTTTTATAATTTAGGGTTGCGACATTCCTTTTCTGAAAAGCTCATTCAAATGTGCAAAACGTTTTTATAAATTATATTGAATTGCTTCCTGAAATGTAGAAGAATTAAAAGCTCATTTGACTGACTTAACAAGATATATGTATTCAATTAAGATGATTATAACGTCTTTTTTTAAAAGAAAATATTATGATGGATAAAAAGACGCTAAATGCGTGTTTTTTGAGATTTATTGATGAGTTTTAGGGTTCAAGTGATATACTCAATATGTTGAGATACTTTGAAAACCAAAATTTTATTTGAAATGAATTCTAACATTGAGATTACTCTAAAAACTGATATTGGACCTGTCAAAACGGGTCGGTCGGTTGTCGGTTGTCGGTCGGGTCATTTTCGGTCGGGTAATTATTGGGTCGGTCATGTTTCGGGTTAAGTCCCTTTCGGATCGGTCGGGTTCGGATTTTACCGGGTCGGGTTCCGGGTTTATTTTCGGGTCGGATCAAATTTTCCCATGTCTACGCGTAATTGACTTGAGTTTGAATAGGTAGGATTTTAAGGGTTGTTCATAAGTTTTTAATGTTTATATTTTTCGATTATTATTCAAACTTAATTACATCTACAGATAAATTTTTAAAAAATTATGAAAATTATTGATTTTAACTTTATACATCGAGAAAACTCTAAAAATATCTCACATAAATATATTTTAACTTGTTTATATTTATGAAAAATCATTATTTAAAATTTTTCTCTCCATGTAACAGTCTTATTCATTTATAATTATAGTTAAAAATCTACTCTCTCCTATTCACTCAAGTAGTCCCATTTAATTTTTCACACTTGCTGAGACAGCATTTTAACCCTTAATATCTCAAATTATTGTTAATTAAAAATTATAAAAAGTTGATATTAATAATCTTTATATTGAGACGAATCAAACAAAATTCCATATGACTAAGTTTTAACTTATAAATTAAGAGTAATAAGTGAATAGTGTTTAAAAACAAATAAGACAACTTGAGTGAATAAAAGGGAGTACGAAATACCAAAGATCTCAAAAAAAATATATGAAATTATAAGAGTCTAATTCATTTATTAAAGTTAGCAATAATAAATTAGATTGAATCAGTAAATTCAACAGATACATTACTGACGTACTAGGAATCTTACTACTAGCTAGTAGATTAAATTAGTTCGAAAAGTATTTTGTTTGTTTCTTTTTCTTCTGAAAAATATATTTATTTAATGGAGTAGTATTTGTCCTAATCAAATTGCAATTGATACCCAACTGATTTTCTATACTATACATAGGTGTATTTGTTAAGTCTCTTTGATTAGTTGATAAAAAATGATTCTACCAAATTCCAAAGGGCATTTTCGGTGTGATTTAGATTTTGTTACAATAAAATGTGTTGCTTTATTAATTAATAGTGAATATTAGGAAAGAAAAAAACAAATACATTTTTAAAAATATTTGAATAAGTTATCAAAAAAATAATAAAACTATAGATGAAATTATGAACAATGTATGTAATATAAGTAAGTGTTAAAAATTAAATTTTTATTCTTACAATTTTTAAAACGCCATTTGACATCTGTAATATGTTGAAAAAGGAAAATTGTTTAGTCAAATATATCATCATCATATTCAGTGTATCCCACTCATAGAACTATGATAAAGGGGAAAGGAAGAATAACGACAGTTCATACCCATAAACGAGATTGCGGTCAAAGAGTCCCTAATTAGCTTGAGAAAGGTCTTCAAAGAGAAAGAAACCTACAAGTTACAAGTTAAATAAATAGAATACGTACAAATAACTAAAAATAAAGATAATTAGCCTAATTACACTTATAGAATAGGCTTTATATATTACAATTTCGGATCACGTAACGATATATTTTCAATTGATTTTTAAAAAAACTTATTATTCGTTAATGGTATATGGAGAATTATTTTCCAACCAGTAAAAAGTCGATAGTAATTAGTTTTTATCAATTTTAAGGGAAAAGAGTTTAAAGATATAGAGATATAAGAACTCAAAAGAATAAAAATAAATATACTATTTTTTATGCTTTAAGAAATTATGAGACTCTTGCAGTGTAATTTGTCTCTTAAACTGTATAATACTTCTATATAGTGTTTTCAGTAGCTAGCTGGTTAATTTTTATCTACATATTTTCTAACACTTTTAATCCTATCCCTACTAATCAGTGTTGGTATTAATTATTTATATTTATGTTAATTATTAATATAGGAGGCAGTGAAGCAGTTAAAAGAAGTTACACCAAATAAGGGCAGAATGAAAGGTAGATGAGAAAATTCAGGTGCTTTTGAGTTGTGAGTGTTCCAGTAGAGTATACTGTGGGCTGGAGGAGTAGGGGATGCCTTGAAGCCTGTGTTGAACAACAAAATCTAATCTAAGGCTGCATCTACTCTGCCTTTGTCTTCATTTTCTGACATTTTTTTATTATAAATTAGTATTAAATTACACAAAGACTACGTCTAGAACAACTATTTATGCTAAGTTTCACAGTTTGTTGATTTAAGTGAAATTCTAAATGGAAATAATAGGTTATGCATACTTACCTAGTACTCGCTACAATTCATCACTAAAATCTCATTTGCTTTAACACTTTATCCAATACACTTATTTAATTGTTAATATCTCTAATGGCATATAATTAAAAATTATGAAAATTAAAGTTGATACAAATAATCCTTGCATTGAAACGAATCAAACGAGATCTCACTTAACTATGTTTTAACTTATAGATTAATAATAAAATACAAATTAAGAGTAAGATATGAATATCGTCAAAAAACAAATAGGAACTTAGTGGTGAATGAGAGGGAGTAGAATGTACATTTGTTTTTTTAACTAGTGAAAACAAATTGTGGAGGTGAGTGAGGGTAGTGAGAATGTGACTGTAACTGATGAAAATAATTGAATTTTAGGTTAAGTGGTTGAAATTTTTGTGATTTGACTTAAAACGCAACAAATATTGATATTTTGATGAAGACTATAATTTTCATAAATCTAAACAATAAAAATGTAATTTGCGAATATATGGTACAAGGTATTCGATACACAACTATTCGAAAAAATGCCGGATGTTCAAATTTAATAATTTGATATCAAAATTTAAATATTCAATATAAAATAGAATTTCAAATCAAATCGGATTTTCGATTTTTCATGTGGTTTTACTCTAACAGTAATATAAATACACCCACGAACAAGAACAAGAAGACGAACAAGAACAAGAAGGCAAAGTATTTCTTTTATAGCAAAAAAAAATTAAAAAAAATATATATTCTTTCCTTAATTTAGATGAAGGTATTATGAAGCAATTAAAAAGTCATAATTACATTAGATTCTAAGTATGGTTGGCTAATCTTGGAGAAAGTTGAGTTTTAAAAGGTAGACTAGGGTACTGAGATTCCTAGCTAGCTACTTTCATAGAAGTAGTCCAATAATATCCAATTCATTTATTATTCTAATTCCTAAAGGATAAAGAAGATGCCAGACAGAACGACTTCACGCGTAAACACTAACCCATTCTTTACACTTCATATAATTAATTTATATTTCCCAATTCTAGTGTTTTTTAAGATTTCCCTATAATTCATATCCCTTTTTAGTGTTTTTTAGGATTACCATAGCTTAAGGTCATATTGTACGTCTCCAACTTATAAGAAAGCTTTGAGATATTTTTATAAAAAATAAAAGGTAAAGCCGTACAACCTAGACTTCGGGTGGAATTCTTTTTTTCCTGAAAGATGCAGACAAACATGCATACTCGTACTCTCAATGAGAGAGTACAGAGAGATGCACACAGTCAAGAAATCCTCCAATTGATACATGTACCGACTAGTAGCGATCGAACCCTAAATTTTATGCCTCGCATGCAGATGCTCTATCCATTGAGCCATAAGCGCTAACAAATATTATAGTAATAAAAGTAAAAATGATAAAAAAAAATTTTAAATTGTGACTCGAGAGCACATAGAATAGGATTTGCCAGCTATTTCATAGAAAATGACTTTTACCTTTTAAAATATAGGTTTTGTGTTGCATTCTCCATTACTATTTTGCGAAATCATATATATATATATATATATATATATATATATATATATATATATATATATATATATATATATATATTTGTGAAACTATTATAGTTGTTAATTGCTATATAATGGATTGCATTAGTCAAAGTTTTTTTTTTATTCTTACGAGAATCGTTGAATTCTTAGCATGCAATATAAAACTAATCTTCTACTACAAAAGGAGTGTATTTTCCGATTTGGTGCTTTTGTGCGAGATCAATGCTAAATAGGTAAAATTTTAACGCTAGAGGCCCGTTTGATAGGTGGTAATGAACGTTGCTAATGGGAATGAAAAATAAGTGTAATTTTGGTTGAAAAATCTCTTGTTTACTTTGATGGTCATGCTTATTCAACTTCAATCATCTCACTTTCTTCATAAAATCCATTCCAATGCATTACCATTGGGAGATGTGGTATTAAGTGGTAATGAAAATTTGTAAACAAAAAAACTTTTTTTTGATCAAAGTTTCATTACCATGAGAATGATACGAAACTTTTGATGAAATTTTACACTATAAATCATTCTCATTACCGCCATTTAGTACCACTAACCAAACGGGCCGTAGATGTAATAAGGATTATCTTACTCCTTATTTTAATTAAAAATCTTATTTTTAATTTTGACATAATTATCACATTTTTCTTGCTTTTATTTTTCTAATAAACACAATATGCATGTACAAATTTTGTCTAAAAATATGTGTTTTGTAACCACTTTAACGTAGATGGCTCATTTTTTTTATCGGAATATATTTTTGCAAAAGCACAAAAAAAAAAATTGCAAAATACTAAATTGGTTATGTTTCTCTAATATACTAATGAATACCAAATAACATTATAAGGAACTAATGTTAAATAACAGTGTGGGACTCAGGCACACCACACCCACTAGGCCACTATTTATTGAATCAATAATTCGATACATGCATGCATACTTAGTTATAAGTTATAACTAATAACCAACCACCTTCGGAAAATATGTTATTGAAGCATATAATTGAAGAGCTATATTATATTACCTTCATTCAATGACTTTGTATTTATTATATTTGGTTTTTGACACTATTTCAGTTAATCTTAATTTATATTTTATTCTTAATTTATAAATTAAAATATAGTCAATTGAGATCTTGTTTGGTTCATTTCAAACGTAAAAATTATTATTATCAATTTTTTATAATTTTTAATTATGTACTGTTAAAAATATTAAGACTTTAATATATTGTGTTTTCAAACGTATCTAAATGAAATGAGACAAAGTCATTGAAATAAATGGAGTTATGTAATACTTCCTCTGTCCTCTTTGATTTGCATCAAAGAGAAAGAATGAAGTTTTTAAGGATGCAATGTGGTAATAAATAAAGGGAAAGAATGAATTGTGTCGATAAAATTAAAAGAAAGCTAAAATGTATTGATGATATGAAAAGAAAGTGTGGGCCATCATCTAAAAATAAAAATGTTTCAAATTAAGTTGTACGGACCAAAATAAAAAATATTGCAATTTTAATGAAACTGAGCAGTAATACAATATTCTTAGGTACAAATTAATATTTTATTTATATAGTATGATAAATGTCCATTTGAAGTGGGCCACATGTAAGTTGACAAGTTGAAATGTTTTCTCCTCGAACCTGCGAAAATAACGTGTATTTGGGATTTATTTGCAACTCCCTTTGTCACCTCATATATTAATAGGTAATAGCCTACCCTTACCGATGGAAATGAGAATTATAACTATAACACAAATTCTCGTAAGAGACGGTCTTTTTAAAAGATCATTTCTAATTGAGTTGATTCATTAGGAAAAATGTAGAGTAAATGTAGGCAATAAACTTTAATGGATTGGACCTGAAAGACGTCTCTAAGAAAGACGGTCTCTCAGGAGATTAGCTGTAACTATAATTAAGATTTAGAATAAGACTTTGAAATGAGACTTGAATTGAAACTTTGAAAATAAATGTGTCACGTCCTTATTTGATAAATGAAAAAAATAAATAAGAAATTAGATAAAAATTAATTATTTATAATATTGTCCTTATATATCGTACTTTTCTTTACTTTCATTAATGCTAAAAATGTCTTTTTATATATTTCTTAAATCTCAACGCTAAAATAAAAAAACAGATCAAAATAAAAATATTAAATTATTAGATGAAGAAGAGTACTTGGCACTTGGTATCTTGCTTGCATCTTGGTGTGGAAGGTTAGTTCACCATGGCCACCACCTCATTAAATTTAATTTAAAATTTTCCAAAACCATTTTGTTCTTCCTCCTTAAAGTCCAAGTCTAAATTTTCAATTCAAGTCAATACATCACTCTCTTATCTCAAAAATTTTGTGCCTAATTCTTGACCCCACATTTTTAAATTGTTTAGCCCTAATTTCCTCCCTTAGGAGGTTAGGGAATAGGGAGTAGATATTTCAACATTGAGGTGTGCTAGCTAGTATAGTGGCTACGTGTCTACTCGAGTTTTGATAGGTTTGATTGTGATGTCAAGTTTGATATTTTTCACAATTTTGCTTTTTGTGTATCTAGTGTTTCATGATTGATTAAATTTGGGAAAATTACTTATAATAATCTAATTTTTTTATAATTTTTTAATAA
The DNA here is from genome assembly GCA_019425755.1 of Amaranthus cruentus. Lineage (NCBI taxonomy): Eukaryota > Viridiplantae > Streptophyta > Magnoliopsida > Caryophyllales > Amaranthaceae > Amaranthus > Amaranthus cruentus. The sequence goes on along the minus strand of CM033450.1, from coordinate 33,985,939 downwards.
TAATTATATATATATATATATATATATATATATATATTAACCATGAATAATTTTAATTTTAATGGGTGTTTGCCTAGAAAAACTTAGGTAATCCGATAACCTACTATAATAGGTAATTCACCAAAAAAGTAAACTGAAAATGAATTTAAAATTTGAGAAAAAATTTTAAATTTTACATAAAAATTCTAAAGAATAAAAAAATCATAATTTTTTTGAATATTTTTTCGTTATTTTATTTTAATTTATCATTTTTTCTAAAAAAAATTAAACTTGCTATAGTAAGTCATCTGGTTACCTGGTTTACTCAAAGGAAATACCCCTCAAAGTTGGGATTAGTCATGATTAATCAATAGGTGAGATTATTATAGGCAAATCATGGATATGTTGGATTATTCTAGGTAATTTTTCCCTTTTCTAGTAGCTTTATAACCTGATTTTGAACACACTATTAGCTATGAATTATTTATTTAGATTTATTATTTGTAATAATAAATTGTTCCAAACGACTAGTTTAGTAAATACTAATACTTTCTCTGTTCCATAATAATTGTTACTGATTGTGACATTTTCCCACACAACATATCACACTCAGTAGCAAGTATTATAAAATGGAGTAAGTATTATATGATCATATGTTAAGTTATTTCAATAAACTATTTTACCAAACAATCCAAAGGATTTCAAAAGCATAAATTATGCACTTATTCTTAAGCTAATTGGAGTAGGCTAAATTCATTTTTAATCCTTTTAAAAAATAAGAGTACCACATAACATAATTTTTATATAATGGCAAAGTTAAAAATAAAAGTGAGGATGACCCAGAAAACTATACAATAGTTGTTAGATTGGACAAAATTTATAAAATTCGTACATTATAATATTTTAGTGGATGATAGTTGTTGATTACTCCCTTCGTCTCTATGAGATAGTAGCAAAGAGAAAAATAGTGAGAATTAAGAAAGTGGTAATAAATGAAGAGAGAGAATGAATTGTGGGGATGAAATTAAAAGAGTGTTAAAATGTATGGATAAGATTAAAAGAAAGTGGTGGACCATAGTCCAAAACTAGAAATGCTGCAATTTAAGTGGGACGAACGAAAATAGAAAATGCTGCAAATTCATAGGGACGGAGGGAGTACATAACAATATTTACCTAATTTAAAATTTATTTTTTAAAAAAATTGGATAAAGTATTTATACAAATAGTATAGCAATACTATATGTCAGTCTAACGACTCTAACCTATAATTTGATACATTTAATTGAATGAAAAAGTGATGTCTTTGATAAAAAATTTTGAAAAAAATTAGTATTTAATATTTAATTTAAAATCATATATATTCAATAAATTTAATCATGATAATATATACTTACGTAAGTTATTCTTTAAAGTTATACTTCCTCCGTTTCATTTTAGATACACCATTGGGTTTGACATATTTTTTAAGGGCCGTCAAATCAGTATGGTAAAAGTAAGGATGATGTATGATTGATGGTAATGTGTGGGGTAGAAATTAAAAAAAAATATTATAAGTAGATAGTGGTTGTGACTTGTGGGTAAAATAATTAATGGGATGATGTATGATTGATGGTGATAGTGTGGGGTAGGAATAAAGTGAGGATAAAATAAGTAAATTATTTTTGCCAAAAATAGTATTATTGCAAGTAATATGAAACTTCCAAAAACGGTAAATAAAACGGAGGAAGTATTTTATATTTTTAAATTCGTACATTATACGTATTTTTATACTATTTCTCCAAATGTTTTTCCATTCAAATAAAGGAAATCTTTCATCGTCTCCTATCTCATCATTATGTGTAGTTTTCCCCTCAGTTACTATTCACTGCCATTGATCAAACAAACTTTCATGTTAGTGGTGAAACTTCTCCATAATACTTGTTATATTTCACTTTTTTACGCAATCCAATGCACAATTTTGATCATTAATATCTTAAACTACACTTATCTAAAAATTATAAATATTTAATATTATGAAAGTATGCGATTAGACGATGCAAACAAGATCTCACTTGACTATATTTTTACTTACACATTAGTCGCAATATGTAAAATAAGCTTGAACGATAAATAGTGCACAAAATCGAAATGTAGCGAGTATTTTGGAACGGAGGAAGTATAAGGTGGGAGTGCGACAAGATGTCACCTCTTTGAATTTACTTTTAAGCAAATTTTTTTGGTGTTTTATTTTTGGATTTTAGGGCTATTTGCCTATTTCATCTACTCAATTTTATAATATTTGAGTTTTTGTAGTATAATTTAATGTATTAATTTTTTTGTTTACGCAGTCCAATCTACTAATTCAATCGTTAATATATCTAATTATAAATAATAAAAAATTATAAAAATTTGATATTAATAACTTTACAATGAGACGAATATGAGAGCGGATGAAGTACATTATATTTTTAATCTTCCAAGTAATTTTAAAAGATTTATAGGAAACGTAAAATAAGGTGATAGAGGAAATGTATACGATTAATAGTTCACTCCAATAATAGCACTAATACACTCCTACGCCGCAAACAACTTTTTAAATTGAAACTTCCCCTTCTCGTCTTCACTCTTCCATCCCTCCTAAAACAATGCTTCTCTAAACCCACTTTATTTCTCCCTCTCTGTCCTCCTTTCTTTCTCTCTCTAGAAAAAATGGAGAATTATCCTTCATATTCGTACCCAGATTCCGGCGACTCCTCTCCTCGTTCTCGCGAAATCGATTTCGAAAATCCACCACCGTCATGGGACGAACAATCACAGCAAAATCCACCGCAATTATCAAACCAGAAAGTCAAAGTTATGGTTAGTTATGGCGGCAAAATTCAACCTCGTTCTCATGATAATCTCCTCTCTTACGTCGGTGGGGAGACTAAAATCCTCGCCGTTGATCGGAATATCAAATTTTCGAGTTTCTATTCGAAACTTTCTAGTATTTTGTATTCTGATTCGAATGATTCTGTTTCCAATTTTAGTTTCAAGTATCAACTTCCCGGTGAGGATTTAGATGCTTTGATTTCAGTTACTAATGACGATGATTTGGAGAATATGATGCATGAATATGACCGGCTTTCTCGCGGTTCTTCTAAACCGGCTAGGCTTCGTGTTTTTTTATTTCTGGTTCAGAAATCCAGTTCTTTTGGATCTAGCGCATCGGATAAAATTGAGCGTGAGTCGGACCGGTTTGTTGACGCGCTTAACTCTGCTTCATCACTTCCACCTCCTCAACAACAGGTCAGTAATAATGTTGACTTTTTATTCGGTTTAGAAAAACCTCCGGTACAAATTCCGATTTCAGTGCCGGTTCAAGTTCAGCATGAACCGGATCCGCAAATTGATGCTCGGATTCAAGAATTAAACCGGATACAGATCCGGCAAAAAAGTGACGAGAATCCAAACATGTTTACCGGACCTCCGGCGAATATGCCGGTGCCCGTACAAGTTCCGCAAGGTTACTGGCAGCATGCTCCGCCGGTGCCGCATCAGCAAGTACAAGTGCATCCTGAACAACAACCAACGCCACCACCGCCGCAAAATATTCCACCTCAGCAGAACTATCAGCAGTTTAATCAACAAAATCACCAACAGCAACAACAATTACCGCCACCACAGCAACAGCAGGTTTATATGGTGCACGCGCCTCCGGTACCAGGTGTATTTCACGCACCTATGATGAGACCAGTTTCTAGCCAACCGGGCCAAGCAGTCGGGGGTGGATACTACCAGATGCAACAACGGGTTGTACCTGAGCAGCAGGTTTATCGCGAACAACCGCAGCAACAGCAACAGCAGCAGGTTTATCGCGAACAACCGCAACAACAGCAGCAGCCTATGTACGGAGTGGGGCCGGGGAAGATGGGAGGTTATTCAGATGGAATGGGGGTACAAGTTCGACCTGTCTCAGGTGAGAATGCTGCGTATGCGCATGTAGCGTATGATAGTGGAAATGGGAGACAAGTTTTCTATCCTGCACAGGGTGGAGGAGTTACGGCGCCGTTTCCGGGAGTGACGGTTAGTGGAAGCGGTGAGATGAGAACTGTTGCTGCAGCTGAGAGTAAGATTGTTCAAAAAGTTATTGGGCCGAATTCTAGTGTGTGATTTTTAATTTTATTTTTCAAGGAAAATAAGTTAATTACAATCAGTAATATTTTCATAGGTGTATTATTATTATTATAATATTATATTTTGAGTTTTTTCCCTTTAATAATGTCTGGATATTTAATAACAATGGTAAGTAATTATTGTTTGATACATTAATTTATTTAATTGCTTTATTTATGTGCATCTTGTTCAAGCGCAAATCCGCGACGTACACTATCTTGATTAAACCAGGCTGTTTAATGGTTGTTTTTTGTAATGAATTTGGATTTGGACAAAATATTTTTATCATAATTTCAAATTGATACCAGATAAATGCAAAAACCTAATCTTTAGGTTTTAATTGAATAATTGTGGAACTTCCTTGTTTACCTTCAATAATAATTGCACAATTTTATTAGAATATTTTCACAAAACAAGTAATTTGATTTCCTTCTAAATTACAAGATGCCTTCTTCACCCATCGATCACTGCGAAAACGTAAAATATGGTTATTGACTTTTAATTGGAGTGCCTTAGCTACCCACTACTCCTTGTCAGCAGGAATGGATAGAAACATTGAAAGGATAGTAAAAACTAAATCATGACCTTTTGAGCAACTTGTTGAATGGTTTTGGTTGTAGCTTTAGCTTGATGATTAATTAAGCGAGATAAAAAATTTGTTTTTTTTTTTTTTTTTGAAGTTAATTTTTATAGTCAAGATAAAAAATTTGTTGTTTAAACGTGAATTAATTTTTATAGTCAATTACTTTCACCATCTCACTTATAATTTAGTATTTTTTGTTATTTTGATTGTCCAATAGAAACTTATGAAAAGTATTCCACCATGATATTGTTGTCATTATATTCATAAAATAATTGAGCCTTTTTCAAAATTCAAAAACTAATAATGAGAAAAACTTAATTTCTCGTTTGTCTGTTCACCGATAATACTAACAAAATAAGGAGTTGGAGTATTACATAAAACCCTAAAACAAAACATATTAAATGATATTTTTATACCTTACAACAATTCTTAATATTTATTTGCAAGACTAAAAATTACGTCATATTATATTTTAATACGTTATATTATATTTGTACCTAATTCTTAGGAGTGCAATAGTACTATGTAATTTATGGCTTCTTTTTTCTTTTTTTTATGGCTTCTTTCCATGAATTAATCTTCTAATTAGTTGCATTATTAGTTTTCTTCAATCATGGGTTGAGAAGAAGGCTTATCTTATCATATCTTAGTTTACACATGACTAGATCTAAAGTTTTTCTTCTACAGTCATATGTAATATCATATCAATGCTTTATTTACAATTAAATCACCATTTCTCTAAATACTCTTGTGACAATTTCAACAAAGATACACAGCAAAAAAGTTTATAGGAGCCAAACTAAAAAAATAAATAAACCACAAATTCTTGTGAGAGACGATTATTTCTTATTCTTTGCCACTGCATATATCCTTTTCTTAGTTATTTCTTTTACAATTACAATGTTCAAAAACACTTCATAAGCACCAAGGGTCACTTTATTAGTACCTTAATTTGAAGTTTATTGCTTGGATTGGATTTTTTTCTCATGATCTTTGAATAAGATCAATGGGTAATTGAAAAGTAGAATGTAATGATTGAAGGAAGTAAAAGACACTTCAAAAACTATTGGTATAAATAGGAAAATCAATAAAAATGAGTAAAATTCTAAAGAAATAAATATATATTTTTTAGAAAGTGACAAAAATATATAAACGAGATGAAAACTAGTTAAGTTAAATGTGTAAATATGATAAGTTAAATGTGTAAATATGATAGACAATTCTATCAGGACAGATGAGTAAATATTGTTGCTTTTAACATGATTATTTAACATTATTGATGACATTTGTGAGACAAATTACTATGATAGGCAATTAGATCATCTACTAGTATGTGATAAGAGTCGTGTTTGGAATGGATTGCATACTTGTCACTTTGTGCAACCTCTCCATTTCACATCTATGATGTTTTCATTGTGCTTGCTTCTTAATTATTATTTTCCAATGTAACTAGTGCTTGTTTTTATTGACTTTTACAAATATAATTTGATAGAAAATCGTAAATAATAATGGCGATTTGCAACTTATTATAAAAGATAAAATATATTATCTCCTATTCACCTTAGGTGTCCCATTTATTTTTGGGACACAATTCATCTATTATTCTTAAATTGCATTTTATTATTAATCTATAAGTTAAAACATAGTCACGTGAGATCTTATTTGATTCGTTTTGATGTAAAGATTATTAATATCAACTTTTTATAATTTTTAATTATACATAACTCGATATATTAAGGATCGAATAAGTGCATTGAATAGAATACATAAAGTAAATAGGACACTCAAGATGAATAGGAGGGAGTATTATATTAAAATAATAAAAATAAGAAAAAAAAAAAAAATCTCAAAACACCTTTACTAAAGAATTATTTATTTTCTTAATCATTTTTATTGAAATATAAGATTCTTTTAAGTTACTAAATATATCTATCTTAGGTTTTTGCTAGGATACAATTTTAATATAATTTTTTCCTTGCGTCATTTCTCATTTGTATTGTGTGTAATATTTTTCTTCAATTTTTGTTCATGTGTGTAGGCCGTAGGGTGATGTGTTAGCAAGTAGTTGACTAAACTTAGGAATAAAAACTTTATTAAATGAGGATTTGGTGATGATGGACCAAATTTGGTTTGATTAAAGCTAAATGGTTTCGGGCGCAGTCTCCTGAGAGACCGTCTTTTTGAAAAACGTCTTTCAGGCCCAATTTATTAAAGCTTATTGCCTACATTTACTATAAATATTCTCTAATGGATCAACCCAATTGAGGATGGTCTTTCAAAGAGACCGTCTCTCACAAGAATTTGTGAAATGTTTTTGATTTGGAGGTCATGGGCCTTCATTCTTCTTTATCTGTTTATCATATTAACTATTCTTTTGTGTCAATGAATTTATCTCAATTATTCATTTTAAGTTTGTTTCATTGAATGTTCTACATTTTAATATTTGGATATAGTCCCACCACTTTTATTCTTTGTATTCACTCGTTTTTACTCACTATTTTAATCTAGAGTCAAATGTTTCTTGTCAAGTCAAAATTGAGTATTTTGTCCTTATTGGTCATAGTCGATATCAATTATAAAATCAGATTATATCAAGGGTCAGGTCTATTGTGAACATCCCACTATACCGAATTCACAAATTTTCAAATGAGACGGTCTCGTGGTGAGACTATCTCTATTACTTAGGTTGACTTGACCCATGTATCTATTGGGTTGACCCATTTGTATGTAGAGTGTTAAAGATAACTTTTAATTTTAAAATAACCAATTATACAAATAGACTAATTATACAGACGATCTTTTAACAAGTCGGTCTCTTACAAAATAAATTGTATCTAATTTTATAATATACGTGCCAAAAGAAAATCAGCCAGTCTCCTAAGAGACGAGGGTTAATTTATTGGAAGGAGGAGTAATGGATTCCCGTGGGTCAGTGATGGTACATTTCCATCAATCATGGGCGAGAAGGCCTACTGGAACTAAGGATCATTTTGGGCCTCCAAGCCACGAGGCCCAAAATTTCAATGTAGCTCTACACGAAATTTTGAAATGAATAAGATTATAAAACAAAAAAAATCATCAATCAAGAGCCAAAACAAACTATTCCAAAAACTAAGCGTCTACTAGGTTTGGACAAAGGTTTGGAGCTGTTCGCAGTTCCTAAGTGCGAACAGAAGAGAAGATTTCAAAAAAAAAAGCCTGGGCTGTTCGCAGTTAGTAACTGCGAACAGGTCAAAATGAGTCAACAGGCTGTTCCCACTTAGTAAGTGGGAACAGCCTGTTGACTCATTTTGACCTGTTCGCAGTTACTAACTGCGAACAGGTCAAAAAGTCAGCTCACCTGTTCGCACTTAGTAACTGCGAACAGCTCCAAACCTATGCTTTGGGAATTTGACGCTTATTTTTGGATATAGTTTGATTTGGGTCTTATTTTTTAATTTTTTTATATTAAAACTCTTATTTGTTTCAAAATTTCGCTCTACACCCCAATAACAATAAGGGCCTAATTGTGTATTATGCTAACATATGAAAAATACACTTTTTTAATAAAAAAATTTTAAAAATAAAGTTATTAATTATTTTTCAAAATAAGCATCCGACGTCTGAACCTATGGTAAGAAATTGTTTGCTGATGGTAGTAACAAACCATTTAAAATTAACTTAATAATTGTATTATGTTACTAACAGTAGACAATTTTAAAAATCAAAACACAAAAAAATTGTGATTTATCAGTTATTACTAATGGCGGGCAATTCATGATTTGTTTTTTTCAAACATCCAAAGTAGAAAATCAATGAAATCCAGACACAAGCTCCTACAGCTTTCTCTTTGTTCACATCACTTTCGTGAAGGAATAAATTCAACCAAAATGTTATACTGGTGCTTGAAGTTCTAGTATAGATACAACATAGACTCTAATAAGGGAAGTTTTCTGTGTTTCTTTATTTAGTTTTTATATTTTTAGTGTTAAAAAAGAAATACCCTTAACTTTTTGTTAGTAGTTTTTAATAAAATTAAACAAATTAATAGATATAAAGTAATACCTCACATCCACCATCTACCTAATATCCATGACAGGGATATATAGGGTGAATGCGATGTCAACAATTTTACCTGTATGTCGTCTGGTATTTTTTATTATTATTAAGGAACTATACCATGAACTCTAGCCTTAATCAAATAGGTGAAGGTGATTTACTGTGATACCCCAATGAAAAAGGATTGATAGACTACTCATATCAACAAGGTACAATTCTTTTTATGGGGGTCCATTTGCTAAGAACTCTACAGTTAAGCGTGTTTGCTGGGGAGCAATTTTAGGATGGGTGACCTCCTGAGCAGTTTTCCCAAGTCTGCATGAGTGAAGCCAAAGTGCGCTGAAAAGACTTGTGTTAGTCTGTGGAGCTAGTCTACAGTCTCCATAAGTAGTCACGGGTAGTCTGTTAGACCGGGGTGTTACGCTTAGAAAAGAAAAGCATCAAAGCTTACCTTGATTAAGGGTTACCACAAGAGAATCGTATTCTTGATTAGTAAAGTATAAATGTACAAGAAATAGTAGCCTTTATTCCCATATCTTTAAAGGCAACAAGTATGTGAAAAGAATAAGTTCTAGAAGTAACACCTTAATTGTAAGAATTCCATGATTTTCAACAAAGACATACATGTAGGCCATGTGATGCCTTTCAAACCCATATGAGTTGATTATTAACTTATTTATTCATTTTATTTTCTTTCTAAAAGCTTTGACGGGTTGTAGTACATTCTAGCAATTTCATTTTTTTTTCTTGATTCTCTTTAATTTAGGATGTTTTGACTTAAAAAAAAACAATCTTTTTGTAATTGACATAGTATATAAGGATTTGTTAGGTTTCAGTTAAAAACATAATATTTGATGAACTTGTAAATTATATACTTAATTCAAACTTTTTAGTTTTAATCTCAAAATTAAATTATTGGTTAAAACTAGAGGTGTTCAACGGCGCGGGTCAAAATTTAAATGGGCCCGGTCAGGTCAAATGTTAAACGGGGCGGGACGGGCCAAGCCTGTTTAAATCCGATCCACTTTGACGCATTTTTTAAAAAGTTAATCAGAACAAATTTTTTTATTATATTTTATGACCCGTTTGGTCGATACACTTATGTTTATAATAATATTATTTTAAAAAAAAGTGGCAAATTTTTTTTCACAATTAATTCTTATAATGATCCGACCCGACCCTTTACACCAAGGCCCGCGAATGACCGGCCCCGATATTGACTCGACCCGCTAATGACTCGTTAAAATGTGATCCGACTCTTGACCCGTTGGGTCGACCCGCCCCGTTGAACACCTCTGGTTAAAACTAAATGATATCTTATAAAGTTGTCATCAATTCATTACACAAAACTTAAATTGAGTAATCTACTGATTGCTATTTTTCATTTATGAATTTAATTGTTACTTCATAATTACGATTTAAATATTTTGAACATTAACTTATTAATTAAAATTGTGATTCATATATATAACTGTCGCCTCGCCTGACCAATTATGTATCTTTAACTTTTATTTTTCAACATTGTCTTTACACATACATATACTTTGTTAAAGACTTAAAGCTTAAGGGAATATTGTTGAAGGAAGGTTACCAGTTACCACCGTATTCTTCAATGTTCGGCTGGTGTATATAAACTTAAGCCGCCTTCCAAAATTCTATTCTTCACCGCGTTATCGCTTATATCAATCTTACATATAAATATATCATTCATTCTTCTCTATGTATATTATATCATCCATATTTTCCTTACTTTGAATACTATTATACTAATACAATAATTCATAAATATCATATATAAAACTCATTATTTCGCAGAATTTAATATGAGTGATCCCAAGTATGCATACCCTGCTTATCCAGCCCAAGGTACTTTTCATTTTCTTCTTTTTCTTTCTCGTCCCATTCTAGTGATTGTTAACAAACGGATGATAACTTATTACAATGGCCGATTTGACCAACTGACTTCGTTAACTGGTTTGACCAGTTGATTTTGAACCCGTTGTTATAGTAGTTTGTTCAAAAACAACTTACCATAATAATTAATAAGTTGTTTCAACCTGCTAGTTTGCTAAATATTAATATCTATCTGTTTGATCATCAAATTCTCTATTTATATTAAGATAAGCTAAGATTGTGCAATTAACTATTTTGTCAAATATGGCCACAATCGATTCGTGGATATGTTAATATGTATTTCACTCGTTGAAATTGTAATTTAAATTGTATTTGTCACGTACATGGCCAGGTAAAAAAATAGGAAAAATTACCATAAATAATACAACTTTTTGCTTATTTACCTATAATAATACCAACTTTTGATTAACCATAAATAATACCAACTTATGAGGGTGTTTCACTAGAATATACCTAACATGTTAAAAATCAAGCTATAGGTGATTATATGACCAATAAAATTAGTAAATTAGTTAATAAACTAAAGTTGGTATTATTCTAAGGAAAAACACCCAAAAGTTGGTATTATTCATGGTTAATCAAAATTTCGTATTATTATAGGGAAATCAACAAAAGATTGTATCATTCACGGTAATTTATTCAAAATTGTAACATATCTTAATTATTACATGAAAGTTGAATTGATCCTTTTATTAATTTCATTCTTAATTTATTTATTAAAAATATGTTTGAAAAAATAGGTTATTATCAAGGTCCTCCGGTAATGGCACCTCCTCAATATCCACAACAATATCAGTATGCTCAGCCACCGCCACCACAACAACCAGTTCAAAAAGACCGAGGCTTTCTAGAAGGATGGTATGTTTCTTCTTTTCTTCTTTTACTTTTATGTCTATACTATTGTTAATATATAATAAATTCTTTCAGCTATAATTATCAACTTAAATTTTTCGTTAAGTGGATTTAGTTCTTTATATGGTATCAAAATCGATATGATAATGTAGCTAATAAATTCGAATTATAATCATTCCTCTTTTAAAATGGAGTATTGAGCGTCAGATTTGAGAACTACCTATGCTGCATCCGTATTTTTTACCCAAAGAGTTCTCGTGTGGAGAGACGTGGTAGAGTATATAACATATGTCTCAATCATAAAGAGACAACGATTTTTCCTTTGGACGAATAAAATCGAAATAAAGACAAAGTGAATGATTTTTCCTCTATATAAGTGAGAATGAATCAAAGAGAACAAGAGTGATTTTTTGGAAAAGTGAGAAATTATGAAAATTTGATTAAACAAAGAAAGAATGAAATGTATGCTAGAAAAGTATGAGAAATTATAAAAAAAATTGATTAAACAGAGAAAGAATAAAATGTATAGATGATATTAAAAAGGAGTTTAAGCTGATTTGAGATTCGAATTAAGATTGATTTTAATCACCTCTGATTAAAACTAATCAATTGAATGGTTTGTTTTGCAGTCTTGCAGCTCTATGTTGCTGTTTTCTTGTAGATGAATGTTGCTGTGACCCAACAATTATTTGCGTTGATTAAGGTTGACCCGCCCTGTTAACGAAATGTTGTACTTAAACTCCCATTTAATCTACGTATGAGGCGCATCTTATTCCCCATTAACAATTTGTGGACATCATCACATAAGAGTAGTGAGTAGTGAGTAGTGACTAATATATTGTATTGTATGATGAACAATTTGAGTTATCTTATGATTGTATTTTCTAATTTATTTTAGCACTTAATTTCTTTTAATTTCAATGTTCATGATTCTTTATCAAATTGGAAACAATATGTTTCTGAGTTTTCTCATCAACAAAGGATAATGTTGTGTACAATCGTTACTCTCAAACTCCACTCTAGGTGAAAGTCATTGATTCTTCATTATATTATGAACTAAGAATAATAAACATGGTTGACTTTCTCAGATAAAGGTTATGGATTTAAATCTTATTGAACTTTTCGTTTCTTCGTAACATGGTCTAGAACGAGTTAAGTCTTAGTTTTGCTGATCTTATAATCATGGTGAATCCTATTTTAAACTAGATCGTATTTTCAAGATTTGTTTTAGACATAGAAAGAGATAAACAATTAAAAAAAAACTCACAATTTAAACAAATTCAAAACCATTCATTCAATATTTCATTCATATAAAATAATTTCAAATGGTAAATCAAAATTTTCTATATTTTCAATCTTTTAAACATTAATTATATTACTTGATAAATTTTTTCCATTCGATAGTCCTAGTCTCCTAGAAAGTGGTTCGTATCCAATGTAGGGGAGTCATATCCTATGTTGTGATTGTGTCATTATATTACTAGCAAGTCTCCTGAGAGACCTTCTTTTTGTAAGACGCCTCTCAGGTCCAATCCATTAGAGTTTAATGCATACTCTTACTTTATATTTTCCTTTATGGATCATTCCAATCAGAGTTGGTCTCTCAAAAGAATTTGTGTTTACTTATTGTAAATCAAACAACAAATTTATACATTGGCCCATGGCCTGATGGCCCAACGTTCATTTAAAAGGTTAGATTGGCCCATGGACCATGGCCCATGATCAAATTTGTTAAGGGCCACGATTCAAGCAGACTGGACTGTCAGTGATGGCCCGCATCATGACAGTTTATACTCTTTTATAATCGGACCCTCTCTTGGGAGACCGTTTATAGTATAAACACCTCTAAAAAGAGCCAAGCCCACATTCTCAATAATTAAAAAAAGAAAAAATCTATAAACTAACGCGCGCGGTTGAGCCTATTTTGAGTTGGTGTTATAACTTATTCAAGTTGGTGTTATAACCTATTAAAGTTGGTATTATAACCTATTAAAGTTGGTATTTGGAGTTAGTGTTATGACAAATTAATGTTGGTATTATACCTATTTTGAGATACCAACTTTAATAGGTCATATTACCAACTCTAACAGGTTATAATATCAACATAAATAGGTTATAACATCCACTCCAAATAGGATTACACAACACGCATTTTTAAAAGTTTTTTGTAAGTAATAATAATGGACCGACCCATTTAAGACGCAGCTCTTGTAAAAACGGTCTCAAGTAAGAATTTGTGTTTTATAATTTGTATAAGATGGACTGTTTAACTTATTTATGGGCGCATTTCACAGTGAAAACGTCTCATATAACAATTTTTATAAGAAATTTGCTTTCACTCTCCTTATGTATTAGAAGATGCTAAATATTATTTTTTATATTTTATATTGGATTTTGAATATGTTACGAGTTCCTTAATAAAATTTTATATTTGACTTCTTTCAAATTGAAATTATTCCATAATTGAGTCAATCTTGAATTAATTTTAAATCAATTTTATTTTTCACTAAACACTAAATTTAATAAAGACCAATCTAAATTTGTGTTACACTGATTTAAAAAATTTATTTCGCTCAAAAAAAAATTGTGTTACATTGATTTAAAAAGTTTATTTCGCTCAAAAAAAAATTGTGTTACATTGATTTAAAAAGTTTATTTCAAAAAGATTTTATTCTATTTAAGCAAGACTAATTTTGACCCAAAAAAATAGAAGACCTATTCAAAAGCAACCCATATTTTGGCTACCTTAACAACCACCATTACAAAATGTATGAGCATATCCATAATCCCTTTGGTGTATTGCAAAAGTTAAACAATGAAAAGAAAAAGGATTAATAGCGACTAACTTGGTCCTATGATGTTATGTTGTCCATTTCAAGTTTCACATAATTCACTTATAAAAATATATGCCAATCTTTGATGTCATATGCCAATATTACTTCAATTTTTACTTCCTTTATTCTTTGGTTTTTTTTTTTTGAAATGAACATTTATACTATGTTTAGTGGAACTAAAGTCTTTTTTGTTCAGGAAAATAATTCACTAAATTACATACACCGATTTGTAAAATATTAGATAATATTTGTTATTAAGAGTCAATCGAAAATAATTACATTGTTATTACCAACAAAGTTAAGATTACTCATATATTTGACCTTTTGAATCCCACCTTAATAGAACCCATTAATGATTCTAGGATGATGAAATGTAATTTGTGTATGTATACATTATAAGTTACAACAAATCTCGTATGGTCAAAAAAAAAGTTACAACAAATCTTGTATTTGACTATCTTAGCTTGAGAAATGTATATAAGAACCTTCTTTTTCTAATAGATTATTTTAAAATTATATTTTTAATCTTATTAATATCGGATACTGAATTTACTTTTATAATTTGCAAATACTCTATCCTGACATTTATGAGCGTTTTCAATTTAAGTGTTGAATATTCAAATGTCGAACATCTGAATTTATATCCAAATTTTCAAGTCGTTATATCCAATCCGAACTAGAATTTCAATCATGTATACTACAATTCAAATCAATGAGATTTCGGTTCATCTGATAGTTTTGTTCCGCTATAATAATAATAATAATAATAATAGTGGTTATAATAAGTGTTAATCCACGATTAATGATCATTGCAAATATGAAAGCACGTTTCTGAATTTTGTATGTTGGCTTGTTAACTTTTTAGTTTGTTTCACAACTCACCAACTCAGCTTGGGTCAGAACTCTAAACTTTGTGACAAAACTATGTTAACTGGAAAAGAACATCTTCTTGCTGGACCAGCAAATCAGCAGCTAAGCACAGATTGTCAAATTCATCATTTGACACAAATGACTATTTTACTCACCTCTCATGTGAACTTAGTCTCTACTCTCTAGTACATATGGAAGAAGTACGATACCCGTCTCGAGTATGTAGAACGCTTTTTATGCACTCAAGCGTACTCGAGTATGTAGAACGCTTTTTATGCACTCAAGCGTACTCGAGAAAACGAAGAGAGTATAATCAAATTAGAGATAAATGTCACTTTCGATTATTTTTCATCAATGGAATATCCAACTAGAAATAGAGGTTTGCTCTTTTTTGATTCATAAATCTTCTCATGTATTTAAGCAAAAGGTGTTGTCATGTGTACAAAAGTATTCCAACTTTCTCCATTCCTAAAAACCCTCCTCTAAAAATCAAACAAAAAATAAAAGAACATCTCATACCTTCAATTCTAAGGTTCACTTCCTAAGATTTTTTTGGAGGGCCATCTAGCTTCTTTACTGACCTAAATTACTTGCCCTACCCTACAACTCTCTTTTTCCTTGTGTTTATGACCCTCACAAATCACTACTAGCATCTCTACATTCAGATTGTGAAGCATCCTCTTCTCAATTCTTCCCTTGGGCACAAAGAAAACCCATCATCCATCATCTGTTGATCTGTTCTGTTTCTTCCATGACAATCATATGATACCCACCAATTAATATTAGAGAACCAAAACTACTCCTTATAATTCTCTTCCTCTGTACAAATGAGTCTTTACCCTGAGTCTAATCTAAGCAAACTTCCACATTTCCATATCCATTGGTGGATTTCTAACAGCAGCAACAAACAACAAAAACATATTATGCTTGCTTCACCCAAAAACACAGCAATTGAGATCATTCAACAATATCCCCAGCATTACCTACATTCTCAATTCCCTACTCTATCAATGGGGGATATTCTTAGACTCATTGTCGCGAGATTGGGCATCGTCAACATCCAAATCACTGCCCGATGAACTCCCCGAATCAGAATCTGCAAATTAACATCATACAATAAGAATTCAACTCAATTCTACCACAATGTAGCAACAATAACATAACAAAACAAATCCAATTACAAGTGGGTGTTAATTTGACAATGTATGTTGATATACCACTAGAAGAGGAAGAATCACTGCTTGAACTGCCAGAACTACTAGAACTGCTGCTTGCACCACCGCCACCACCACCACCTTGATTTCTGTCGTCATCTTTATCAATCTCCACTGGTGGAAAGTCATGTACTGGCATTTCATCTCCAATGTCTACATCTTCATCATCTCCAACACCCCTCTTCACCGCCTTGGCAGTCTCCATCACTCTCTGGCTTCCTTCCACCTGCAACTACAATCAAAATCACAATTACAATCAATTATAAAGCCAATTGAACAGCAAGGAGAATGATATAAGGGACAAAGAATTTCACCTGATTGTGTTCTTTAAGATGACCTACATTGTTCTGCATATCCATTAAAGCTTGTCTCTTTACTTTACTAACCATCTTCTTGAAATTAGTAACAAACCTATCAAGTTCCCAAAGTGTTTCTGTATCAACAGCTTCAATATCCAGCTCAATTTCATCCCCATCCTGTGTCAAATGCCCATTCCTTTTTCTAATAATCTGTATCACTTGACTCATCTTCTCTACAGGCAAACTTTGCAGCCCTTCTCCCAATTTGTGCTTCTCTTCCATTGTCATCTCCCTTTTATTCGGTTCCTTTGCTTTTGGCTTTGGCAATTTCACACTCCTCACTCTCTCTCTCACCGCTACCACATCCTGTTCAGCTGGAGGAGGTTTTGCTTGGGCTGGCATTAGTGTTGATGTTGGTGTTGGCGCCGGAACAAGAACAGATTCAACTGCACGAGGAGGTACTGGTGCCGGTTCAGATTTCTGCACAGGAGACGGATTTTTACTCCAAGAACTACCCTGAGCTTCATCATCAACAATGACAAAATCTTCGTTTCTCGGAAATTCAGCATTTTCATCCCGAGTGAAAGATTGGGTCTTTTCCAATTGATACTTCATCGAAACAGGCTGGAAAAATTCCTCGAATTTCGCAAGAAATTTCTCAGCCAATGAATGAACTTCGTGCCCTTTAGGGTTGTACAAAAGAGCATTATTGAAAGTTAATCTAACATCTGAAGCAAATTCATCAGGATTACGATAAACCCTTCCGCTTAATTTCTTCTTAATTGTACCTAAATCCATTGGTTTCTTAACTATCTGATTATAATCATGTAACCCCATTCCAATTACATCAACAGGTTCATTAAATACATACCCTAATTTCTGTTTCATCATCCTCGCTAACACATGCGCGCACAATTTCATCACCTCGGGACTTGCCACTCTCGATAGTTCACCAGATTGTTGAACTTTCCCGCGTTTCGCCTCTTTCAATTGTGGTTGAAACGGCAACGGACGTTTCTTCACGTGACTGTTTAAAGAAACGTTTCGCGGATTCGAATTGATTTGAGTTGAAAGCGCCCGAATTCTGCCAAGATCCGATTCCAATCGAGTTTTCAACGAACGGATCTCCGATTTTGATAAACTCGAAAGATCGAAACTGACATAATCACAAAATTTCTCTTGGTTCACACGATGATTAAACGACGAAGCATCATCTGTAGATGTAGTAGATGGAAAATCTCCATTTTCATGATTCAACTGTTTCCTGGAAAAATGGTGCTGATTAGCTAAATTAGGGTTAGGGTAAGGGTTAGTGTTACGGTTA
Source organism: Amaranthus cruentus (assembly GCA_019425755.1). Taxonomy (NCBI): domain Eukaryota; kingdom Viridiplantae; phylum Streptophyta; class Magnoliopsida; order Caryophyllales; family Amaranthaceae; genus Amaranthus; species Amaranthus cruentus. Next base: position 33,967,898 of record CM033450.1, on the reverse strand, counting down.
GGGTTATGAAAAGGGCTTTTACCCATGTAATTGTTTGAAGATTGTTGATGATTGTTATGTGAGAGAAAATTATTCGTCTCATTTCTGCTCATTAAAATCGCCGACGTCATTACCGGCAACTATCCGGGATTCCCGGTCACCTTTGCACCATTAAACCCTTTTCCGATTAGAAATCACCGGAAAATTTTGGGGATTTACTTAATTTGGTTTTTTGTGGAGAGGGAAAAAAAAGGAATGAAATTAGGGTTTCCGTTTGATGAGAGCGAGGAATAAGTGAAGGATGGGAAGGGTTAATAAAGGCAATCAAGATCTGCCCGTGGGAACTCCGGGTAAATTATAAGTCGTCGATTTCCTGTGAGTTATGATCGGACGGTGAAGTTGAATTCTCTCACTTGACCGAAATTTTGCCCTTGACAGGTGTCATAAAGGGTTGAGATTGAAGTTGGAGGACACGTGGTCAGATATTAGGCGTTAGATGGTGTGGTTAAAGAAGTTGGGGTTTGGGTGAATTTGAATTGAATAGCATTTGCGATTTTTAGGGTTTAGAGAGAGAAAAATAATAAAATAATAATATGATTTTTTTGTGGGACCAGTTTGTAAAGTGGGGTCGGTTGGTGACGTGGGAAAAGTCCAAGTGTTTGTAATTGTAGCAAGTCTTGGGCGAGTCTTTGATGTTGGCCTACGCGCGTAGCGTACAAGATAAGAACGCGTCAATTATTATTTTTTTTTTACTTTCTCTCATTTATTCACCAATTCTTGTATTTATCGTGAAACGAGTCTCAATATTTCATACAAGAAGATGTACTTGTTTTTTATTTTGATTTTGAAATATAGGAAGGAGTCAAGCAAAGAATTAATGAAAGATTATATTTTATTAAAAACGATTATTAATTGAAATTAATTGAAATAAAAATAAAATATCTAGTAAAAATAAAATAGAGTTATAAATTTATAACAACAGGAAGAGTTCATTAATATGATAGAATCAAGAAATTTATGTTAAATGTAAATATTTGATGGTCTTTTTGTAAAATATGTATAGACATATATAATGATATTTTTCTTCATAAAATGTCTCAAAACAAAAAAAATCATAATGAGAATAACTTTGTGACATTTCTTTTTAAAATAAGTAAAACAAATACGGGGCTGATTATATTGAAACTTTATTTATGGTTAAAAATTGAAATCCCTCATATCCTGTTCAAGTTTCTTATTTATTTTTGTACGTTTTTTTATATCACTTACTATAAAAGTATATTTAAAAGTACAAGAAATTACTATTTATAAAATTTAAACTGAAACAAATCAAGTAAAATATCACTTGATTATCGAAAGACATTATTATAGTGAGTTTGTGTAATCTTAAACATATTTGATTATCAAAAAAGACGTCGTAAAGTTCGAGAGTTCGAATAGGAGAAAATTCAAAAGATATAAAATCCGAGTCCAATTCCAAGATGCAGATGAAAAAATTCAATTTTATTTACAGTGAAATCGAAGTTCATATAATCCAATCTCAACGTATGATTTATACATATTACACTTCTTTTAACTCCATGATATTACACCTTTTTTTTCTTTGGGCTTTTAAATCACAACCATTTGATACTTGTAACACCGAGACAAAGGGAGCATATATATATATATATATATAGTCGGTCTTTTGAGAGATATCTCACAGGCCCAGTTCAACATAGCTTAATGCATATTCTTACCTCACATTTTCTTTATGGGGCGACCCAATTAGAAGTGATCTCTCAAAAAACCGTCTCTCACGAGAATTTACGAAATATATATAGACTATAGAGAGAGACTAGAGAGAGATTAGGAGAGCTATATGTCATCAAATATCAATCTTCGACTCGTGATTTATTGTAATGCCTTTATAAGTTGTTGACAATGTGGAGAGTGGCAAAATGGAATCATAGTACACTAGTAAAGTAGGAACTTAAAAGAAACCAGTTAGAATTTCACTACATGTGGACCCATGGTTAATGGTTCTTGCTGATAGTTACTGCAGTCTATTTCCACTTTATTGTTTTTTTATAAAATAATTCTCAATTTGCGTAGAAGGAGAATATATTTCCCTTCATACTGTCTATATAGGATAATAATTTATTTTTTTTATTTTTCCGATAGTAAACCGCTACCTAAAAAAGCGACTTACATTGAAGACAAAATTGCTATTTTAGATAGCGGTTTGTTTAAAATGGGTAAAATGAAAATTTTTTAGCAAAATGTTCCTCGCTGGTCTTGAACCCGCATTCACTTTCCCAAGCGCATACCAAGTTGAATCTTCCAACCATCTGTGCTCCAGAGATTCAATGCTTTAGTTCCTTGCATTTTATTTTTAATTAAATCAGTATTGAATTTTGGCCCATAACCAGCTTTACAAGCCCATAATTTTTTTATCAGTAAAACCGCCATTTGAGATGGCGATTTACTTATATATGTTAAATTTTTTTTTTCAAAAATATGATTTGAATTAACCGTCATCTCAGATAGTGGTTTGTTAAAAGAACAATACGAAACCGTCACTTGAGATAGAGTTTTAATCTAAAGAATAAATTTAAAAAAATATTCTATGTACCGTCCTACGTGGACGGTATCATGGGAAATAAATTTCCAAGTAGAGTAGAGTGGGAAATAATTTCTCAAAAAACATTATTGAGGGAAAAGATTCTACTTACTCTTGTTTACATTTATTTTCTCTTTAATGCAATCTTCGATCTTAAGGATGTAGATTTGACTGATACAAATTTAGGAGTTTGGATTTATTTATTTTTGAACCCTAAGGTCTGAGTCAAATATAAGTCAATGATCTTAGGGTTTAAACAGTGGTCTGTAATTTTGAAATTCGTATGTAATTTAAAGACTCCTTTGCATTTATTTGTTAAAAAAATGAATTTAAAAAATATTGTGTATCTAAGTTTGTTTGATTTGGAACTTTGTCAATTTAAGTAATTTTAAATGTGGTTTTTGTACTTGTACTTTAAAATGAAAAGACATGATAATATTTCATTTTGAATTAGTTATAAGTACTAGAAAATCTTTGTCAATTGAAATATGTAATTAATTTTATATGACTTGACAAAGTTTCATAATACAAAGAATTTTTTGACTTAAATCCAAACCTTATATATATCTGCATCTTACGTTTAAAATTTTCAGACCAATTCACAAAAGTAAAAGGAAAAGCATTCATTATAGGCTAATCCAAAATTTTCGAAAAATAATCGATTAATTACGAAGTTTTTGTGGGTTTTAATTGACACAACATGACCCAAAGGAAAAATCATCTTAATGGAGTAATCCCTCGGCTATTAATTGTTTTTCTCGTTTACTTTTTGCATAATTTTCAACATAAATTTTAACGTCATTATCTCTAAATACAAATAATAAAAAAAATACATAATAAAAAAGTATATTTTAAGATGAATCTAACAAGATGTTACATGGACATATTTTATCTTCTAAATATGTGTCAAAAACATTAATTAAATTTATCTCCTTAAGGAAGAATATTCCAAATAAAATGAAGTACTGCATATCACACTATTAACTAAAAGAACTGGAAAATTACATGTGGCATGCTCACAATGATTTGCCGCATGGAATAATCTTTGGATTATTACTATATTTATTAATTTATTAATAATATGATTAATTATTTGCTATATTTATTAAACTAAATAAGGTAAAGTTGATTTTATTTTATTAACTAAAAAGAATTAAAAAATTTCATGTGGTATCCTTTCAAAGATTTTTCACATTGAAAATAATCAAATTAATTAATTGCTATATTTATTAAACTAAATTGAGTAAATTAATTAATTGCATTTAATCTTGAACAATATCTCTACCATTAAATTATTTTTGACTGACATTTATTTATAATTAAATTTAGTAAATTAGAAAATATATATACCGCATCATATATTCTAGACAATTTCTAAAATTACAAATTTAATTTATACATATATTGTCAAAATTGAGTAATTTACTATATGATATCTCAGACTTTATTTTATAAATTAATATATATATTTATATATACCGATGCTAAAAAAACGTGCATTGCACGGGATTCTATACTAGTACTATATAATATAAGTTTAACACTAAACAAAAACAACAATAATAATCAAGGTCAAACACATTGGATACGCTTATATTGGGATAAAACTGAATTACAACCATATTTAAATTCGTAATCATATAAGCATTAAATTATTAGTTACATAAGTTTAAAAAATATCAAATTAACATTAACAAAAAAATCAATCAGAATATCATTAAGCCTTATTTTATAGAAGTATTATTTTACCTTTAAAACATAGCTAGTCTCTTGAGAGACCATCTTTTTGAGAGACGTCTCTTAGGTCCAATTTATTAAAGCTTATTGTCTACATTTACTCTACATTTTTCCTAATGGGCTAATCAAATTAAAGATGATCTCTCAAAGAGACCGTCTCTCACAAGAATTTGTGTTAAAACATAGTATAGCATGTTTTAGCTTTTGCATTAATTTTTTATGTATTCAATTGAAATTGTTGCAATTTATCTATCAGTTTGTCTCCAGAGAAATCATCTCAGGCCAGTCCATCAAAGCTTATTTTCTACTCTTCTTTCACATTTTTTTTACAACCCAATAATTTCACATTTGTTTTACAACCCAAGGATAAATGGTCTCTAAAAAAGACAGTCTCTCACAAAAATTTGTGTTTATCTCTTAGGATAAAAACTATATGGGTCAATTGTAGCATCTTGATTGTTGATGGCGGAGAATGGAGATAGTATTATTGAATATTGACTAGTAATGCATTAGAGTCTCTAAAAAACGATTTCATAGGGAAGGTGATGCCCACGTCCTCAAAAGGCCACGTTGCATGGAATCCTCCGTTATCTAAGCTCATACTCCCCCTGTGCAACTGCATAGAAAACTTTTTTTAATATTTTTTTATTTTGTAATATTTTTATTTTTATTTGAAGTAATGTTTTTATTATTTTTTGATTATAATTCATATTTTTCCCAAATTTTTTAGATTATAAATTATATAAATAATTTCAGTCACTACTACCGTTTTTAATACTTGCTTTTTCAGTTTCATAATAGTCGTTACAATTCAATAGTAATATTATTTATTTTCAATCTTTTTAAAATTTATTTTTTAATATGTAAATTTTATTTTTGTATAATAAAATTTACAAATTTTTGTGAGAGACGGTTTCTTTGAGAGACCATCTCTAATTAGATTGACCCATTAGAAAAAATATAGAGTAGATATAGGCAATAAACTTTAATAGATTGGGCCTTAGAAACGTCTCTCAAAAAGAAGGTCTCTCAGAAGACTGGTTGAATAAAATTAAGATTTTAAATTGTTGATTATTTAAAATGAGCGTTGCAACCTTTACAAACAAGAGGAGTTAAGATTAAAAATAAATAAATAATTATTATATTAGCAGGCGGTAAACATTTAGATTTTTTTTGGATTAACGTGAACATGAAAAGGCACCGAAACGTGGACCGCGGGCCGCTCTTTTGTTCTCTTTTTTATGAAAAGAAATAAAAATATTTTCACTAGTATTTTATTATAAAAAAGTAGTTCATTACTCCTAATATAATGTTTATTCTTGATGATTTGTGTTTAATGGATATAAATTATAAATGTCTAATTTGTGGCTAATGATGTATGATCACAAAATACAAGTATTCTCACTAAAATAAAAATAGGGGAAATTCCACGTGGTGACCCTGAGGTTTTGGGTTTTCCACGTGGTAACCAAAACTTTTTAAAAATCCACGCGGTGACCCTGAGTTTTGCCATACTGTACCCACGTGACCCTTTTAATGAAAAAACGTTAAATATGAAACTGTAGGCTGCTGAAGCTCCATAAATTCGATTGTCATCTTCAATATCTCAAGCATTCAACACTTTCTCCCAAATTACAAACCCTAAATCTATCTTCTTTCATCCAATTTACATTCTTTCCTCCAATCTCAAACCCTATTTTTCTTCAATTCTTCATCTTCTTTAATATTAAGTTTCCATTGTCTGAAAATGAATTTTTTTTGCAATAGTTCTTCAAATTCTCATGGAATCAACAATGAAGTGCTTTGGATTAGAGCAAAGAAATGTAATTGCTCACCACAAAGATTGGCTGAGATTAGAGTGTCAGATTCAGAAGCAAATCCCGGTCGTATGTACTATAAGTTTTGTAATTTTTTCAAATGGGTTGGAGATAAGAAGTTGATTAGGGTTGGTGAAGAGTTCAAACTTCATGAAGATCAAACTCAATTGCATAGGGGGGTTCAAATTATACTTGGTAAGATTGAAGAGTTAGAGAAACTTGTAATGAAGTTTGTTAAGTTAGTAGTAGTGGTTTGCCTTTTGTTTTGTTTGTTAATTCTAAAAAAGTAAGGTTATATGATTAAGTAAATGCTTATATGATTAGATAGGGCATTTTGTATTGTATTATTTCTTAAAAATTCATTTTCGGACAATGGAAACTTAATATTAAAGAAGATGAAGAATTGAAGAAAAATAGGGTTTGAGATTGGAGGAAAGAATGTAAATTGGGTGAAAGAAGATAGATTTAGGATTTGTAATTTGGGAGAAAGTGTTGAATGCTTGAGATATTGAAGGTGACAATCGAATTTATGGAGCTTCAGCAGCCTACAGTTTCATATTTAACGTTTCTTAACGTTTTTTCATTAAAAGGGTCACGTGGGTACATTATGGCAAAACTCAGGGTCACCGCGTGTAAAAAGTTTTGGTTACCACGTGGAAAACCCAAAACCTCAGGGTCACCACGTGGAATTTCCCATAAAAATAAATCAAAGTAAAAAAAACATGAAACAAAAAAAACTAATTTTCCCTCGATAAATAAAATTAATTATAAAAGCCTTTTTAAGTAATCAAACGAGATCAGTATGAAGAACAATCTTACAAGAGAAATAAACTCATCTCTATTAATCTTCAAAAAAATATAATAAATTCGATTCTCACCTAATTCGATCCTTCCCTAAAAGATTACCTTACAAGAACAAAAGAAAGATTATAAAAATAAAAATTTCAATTAGTGGAAAACATCACCATCTTACTCAATTTACCTCGTCAATGAGCTAGAAGTTAACCATCTCTGTCATCATAAAAATCCAAAATATTTGGGTAGTAATTCAAAGTAAACAACACCATGAAATTTATGTCAAATAATGCCAACATTTATGCATTTTAATTTTCAGACGCTAATAATAACAATAATAATATTCAAATATTTAGGTCATAACTTACACCCGGCAATATCTTATACCATGAGCTACCAAAAAAATGGGAACAACATTAGAAAATCTCGATTTTTCGAAAAAAAAAAAAAAAAGAGGAAAATGGGATCTCTAATTTAGAAGTACATAGATTATGTTGACGACTACAATCATTTAGCACCAAAAATTCGAATGAGACGGCTTCTTATTTTTTCGTTTTCTTCAATGCAAGAAACGATTCACCGAATTGCGACTCACAAGCAGCAAGAGCATCAGGATCTAATTTCTTGAGAAAAGATTGAGATAATTTGTGTGATGATATAATCTGAAAGAACTTACCACAAAACTTCCTTACATCCGCTCGTCGTGACTGTTTGTCTGGCATGTGGGTAGCCAAATGCTTCATCAACTGACAGATTTTAGGAAGGTGAGCCTTCAAGACGGTCTTTGATGCCTCGGGTGTGCTATCGATGAGGAGTGACTTCGAGATTTCTGACACTAGATCAAGTGCTTCGACTCGTCGGTAATCGAATTTTGCATCCACGCATTTTTCAATGAGAAAGTCGAAGATATGATGCCCAACCCATGGTCTTCTCTTGAATACTTCTTTCAAAAACTCGGGCTTTAGTTGGGATTTCTTTGTTTCAAAGTATTTTACTAGGGCACCCTTGAAAATTTCGTCAACCTTGGTGAGTTCAGACTCGGGGAATTTCCTTCCCTCGGTAACCTTTAAGAGCCAATATGTCGATTGTTGAGCAAGGGAAATAATCATCTTATAGCGATTCCAAGAGATCGATTGCTTTTTTTGTGGCGGACGACTTGAGCTTCTCTTCTTCCGGAATGGTCGAGAAGCTAGTCGAAGGCTCTTTTTGAGGAGAGATTCCAAGACACTGAGTTGAAGATCATCCGACTTGGGATAGTCTTTGGCCTTGAAAATCTTCTTTTGTAAAATCCCCCATATTCGTTGTGCAAGCTGCTCACTACCTTCCGTTGTACTGGGATTCACCAATGCTTGTACCAAGTTTGAATATACAGTTAAAACCCTTGATGAACCTGTTTTGTGAAAGAAAAGCACAGATCTAAATCAAACAGAAGCAAAGTTCAAAACTGTTTTTATTAAAAAGTTAATTCAAATCAAGATCATAAGTTCAGGTTCCTCTGAAATCCTCATTAAATACGGTTCACTAAATATAGGATACCTAAGAATGGCTTGGTTTCTGTCCTTGCGGTCTTAATTTCATCCCACTATATCCTATATGAACCCACATCAATACAGTAAAAGAAAAGATCGAATTGTTCATGCCCATTTCATGTCCCTCTTCATCCTTCCAAGCAAATGTGATTTGGCGAGTCACAATGATTGTTTAGATGTTAATTTCAAAAAAAGGCTGAATGTGCCAATACACAAATGCAGATGGCAAGGGGGAGAAAAAGTCTTACGATGAACAAGGCTATTATCAGCAAAGTGAGAGATGCAAGTAAACCATTTTGCTTAACCCATCTTAAAAGATTTTCTACATAGTACGTGCCAATTATCAGAGTTTCTAACAGCATAGTTAACAATAACCTTAGCTTTGGTGTTTTCGTAAAATATAACAAAGATGGTGAACAGATAGAAGATTATATGAAAATTAATAACAAAAAGGAGAAAAGAGAGCGTTAAAAAGCAAGAACACATTGTCTTGTAGAACACAAGGAGTTTTTGCATAATGTCCACATATACTCCCTTCGATTATAATAAAATGTCTTATTTCTTGTTTTGGCATATCAAATGTCCCATTGATTGGGTAATAACCTTTTTCCTTACGTATTGCCCTCATGGGGATTAAACTATTTACACGACTGTCATTAAATTATCACTTTTCCATTACTCACTCCTCCCAAATGATCCCTCCCCTTTTTCATAAAATTGGTGTCAAACCAACTTGAACATTTAATTATATAGAAAGAAGTATAATATAAAAAAAATTGAAAAACAGAAAACATAGTTATTGTTGACAACGGTCCAAGGATGGGGAAGAATTGGTAATGATGGACGCTAAAAGTAGGCTATTATCTCAAAATTTACCTGGATTCTCGTGAAGATAGATTTCTAGCAGCGAAAGCACACGTAGTTTGAATAGAACAAGCTGGGCGTGAGCAGAGTCAGCCCCAGCCTGGCTCTTCCGTTCCTGGAAAATCTTCGCAAGATAAGAATCCATTCGGAACATGGCATCATCATCCATGTCGTCATCTGAATCATCATCTGAATCAGAAGTATCATGCATTTCATCATCTGGTCCATCAGATGTAATTGCGATCTCAGAATCATTAATCACAGCACCAGTTTCACCAGTATCAGCTTCATCAGATTCTTCTGCTTCTTCTATGTCAAGAAGATCATCATCATCATCACTACCATCTTCACTATCGGCATCTTTACGCCTAGCTGGCTTTAGATCTTTCTTGATCACCCGTAGCATCCGGAGCAACCCATCATCAGTAATATCATTGCAAAAGTATTTAAAAACCTGTAAATTTGTACAGGTAGCATTAAAACAAACAGCTTTCATTAATCAAAAGATGCAAGTTTCAATAGACAAAAGGGTTTTCTCTAATCACTATGGTCCCGGTAGAAAAATGGAAAATAACATCTTCCAATATGTTTACTTAAGGGGTGGGGTAATAAGATAAGAAGCATACATATGAGCATCAATTACGGAACAATCCAGGTCGCATAGTAGCCACGCACAGACCAGCTCAATAAAGCAGGACAAAAGAAAATACAACACCAAACCCCCAACCTGGATAAAAATGATGATGAAGTCCACCAACTTTTTAACGCCAAAATATTTTGCTTATCCATAAGTTGTAGGAGCATCTTGTGAACATAAAATATTTCTTACTATAAATAAAGTATCTTCCTAAAAAATTTGATCCTACTCATACTAACTAGGAAAAAAGGGTATGCTACGCATTGATCGGATCAAAATGTAATGGAGGGAAAGGAAGCATAGGGAAATGGGGGGGATGTATTTTCCTCTTTCTGTACAGAAAGCGGAGGGAGGAAAGTAAAATGGAAGGGTGAAATGACTGACATCTTTCATATATATTGTGTGATAAATATTTCTTGCAAATTGTAATGGAGAGATTTAGAAGAAAACCTCATCTCTCTCTTTCTTCCCCCTTCCCTCTCCTTTTTTTTTATCCAAACACAATTACCGACCTTAATGTCCCCGAATACTAATCACTCATACTAGCAGACAGCAGTTACATATTACATCATCTTAGTCGAACACTATACTTAGATTAAAGCACATATTGATCCGAGTTGGTTAAATTCAATGAAAAAAATATACATAAGATATATTTTGGCACATTATATAAGGGGGGATTGAATCCTAATGGAAATATTTAAGTGGATCCAAAATTTAAAGGCCTGATTGGTCAGTGATACTAAATGATGGTAATGGGAATGGTTTATAGGGTAAAATTTCATCAAAAGTTCTATGTCATAACCGTGGTGATGAAACTTCAATCAGAAAAAAGTGTGTTTACAAATTTCTATTACCACCTAATACCACCTCTCTCAATGGTAATGCATAGGAATGAATTTTATGAAGAAAATGAGATGATTGAAGTAGGACAAACATGACCATCAAGGTAGCTTCAACCAAAATTACACTAGTTTTCATTCTCATTATCACTGTTTATAACTACCAACCAAAGGGGCCGTTAGAGTATGAAAAAGAGAATGCAACACACCTGCTCAACAGCAGACCTCAGAGGAGCTGATGATTGAGGCAACAGTGACAACAATGTATCAACCAAAACATCCATTAATTCAGGTGACGCAGCATCTTCTGATTCATCCTCTTCAGAAGACTCGAGATCATGAACAGAAAATGCTTTCCGACAACAAATCATAAGTTCAGACGCTGCTTCTGTGTATTCACCAGGCCTCAGGAGAAGTTGAAGCAGCAATTGAATGATTAAATACCTCAATGCATGTAATTTGTTTGCATCTGCACTGAGCCCACAATTTCTCTCCTGGACATCACAGAAGCACTTTGGTAGGTACTCATCTAACTTAGTTCAAAAAATAAGACGGTAAAACTTTAAACGAAAAATACACATCCATAATCCATTGATACAGACACCCTTTTTAGAAAAAGAGAAACTAAAGATGAGGAATCTTTAAGCCAATGTAATCGAAGTAAAAGACTCAAAAGCACATTTACATTTTACACACAACAAAACAAACAAATAGGGAAGAAAAGCAAAGTATATTTGGATAAGTACAGCCCCACATCTGTCTTCAGGAAGTTCTCTCTAATGTAATGAATAATTGAAAAGAACAATCCCGATTGTCCTCGTCTTTTGTATGACAGATTTAGCTTGTCAATAACTAGGAAGAGTCGTAATTTTAAAGGACAATCTTTTTAAACCAACCTTTTGCCTCACATTAAACTGATAAGTAGAATAATGAGACCTGACAAGGTAAATTCTCATTAGTCATCAGTCATTAGTCATTGAAGATAATTCACTTTATAACTCACTCTCAACCACCTCTTAGCAGCCACCCACCATATATTCCCAAATGCCCACCCACCCCCTTTCTCTCCTTGTTGATCTTTTACCTTTTTCCATTAGCACATAACCCCCTCAATGCACCAGAGCTGAAACCAATTAGCACCACTGCAAACAACGCAAAAGCCACCGATTTAACCCTTTGGTACCATCACCCAGATAAACCTTAACTACCATTACAGAAAATATACACATTTCCTTTTGTCTATTTGAAGGAGGACCAATTTAAAAACATTTCAATTACCATAATTTTAAAACTTATTACTTTGATCAAAGATGATCACAAAATTAAACGATCGAGCGAATGACAATTGTAAGCAAATCAAAGAAGAATGAACACACATTTTAAACAAGGAATATTTTTGAGTAAGGGACTTCAAATCACATAAGATACGATTTCATTTTATTCTAATCTCTGCCATCTTTTAGCAGCTTTGACTCCAAAGAAAAAGACACAACTATTTATAGCCACTCAAAGGCAAGCTCTTTAAAAGATGCACCAACCAATAAGGCAAAAGATCTAACAAAATATTGAAATATTCTGTCTCTTTATAATTTTCCAGGTACATATAAAAGATGCACCCACTACTGCCAGCAGCTCACCAGCACTATCAGGGCTACAGAAACCACCACCCCTGACTTCACCATATTGTTCTATCAACCACCACTCTAGAAAGCCTTAATTCCAATAATTAAGGGCCAGGATGTAGAGTGAAAGAATGACAGGGATACTTCAAAAAGGGACAAATAATTAAAGCAAATTACCTACTATTCAGGCTGCAATAGGGATCAATTTGCACATATACCCAATAAAAATGGAACCCCACATCTCTTACCAAGTTTATATAGGGGCTGACTAGAGAAGGATCAGTATAGAAGATATACAAAAGAAAACCTTGCAAAGACACATACCTCTCTAGAAAGCCTTGATTCCAATGCTTGCAGTTTTTTAAATGCCTTCTCATCCTCAATACTCAAGGGCCTAACAAGGGAAACAGAAGGAATAGTGCACAATGTACCTAAAAATCGCATAAAATAAGAGCCGAGGTCATTTGTTTCAAGGCCATTTTTCAAAGCATGAGGTCCTTCAGCTTTTTGAACATTAGAAAGTAGGGACTGAAGCTGATCAATACACATCTTGCAAAGAGCACTTGAGATGGGTGTTTTGGGCCACGTAAACTTCTCTTGTAGTTCAAAAGATGTCACTTCTGTACCAAGAGATGCAGAAAACAGACCTTGAACAGCTAGGAACTTCATGACTTCCTTCTGCACCCTGAGTTTTGCTTCAGGGTCCAGTGTTAAATACTTCAAAAGGCTTGGCAGTGACTCCACAATCCAACTTTTCAAAAGATCAGCAAAAGTAGACTTTTCAGCAGATTCTTTTTCCTCAATTGAATTTGTCTCATTATTCTCATCAGTGGTTTGGCTCTGATCCGATGGTTCATCAGAGGCATGATCTTCATCAACAAACATGCTCGTCAATCTTTGCATAAAAAGCATACAACCAGACTCTGTAGAGAAACCTGCCATAAGATTTTTAATAGTTTTGCTTCGAGTGATGGAATCAAACCTCCCACCACTGTGCTTCTGCAAAGAAACAATCACAAACACTCTTTTAACATCATCAGAGCCAACCCAGTCCAACAATTCTTTAAGAAAATGTTCTGCAACTTTATGCAGCCAAGAATCCTTAGTGGCCAATATATCCATGAGGCACTGCACAAACTTGTTGGAGAGAACAATGGGGATATGTGAAGCTGGGAGCCTTGGAAGCATCAAAAGCAAAACACTAAAAGCCAAGTGTTTTCGGTCATGGGATGAAGTTAATAGGCATCCTTCAAGAATCACCTCACAAAAACATTTAAGACTCTCTGAAACATCTTCATCAGAAGAGCTCAATCTGCGGCTCTTTTTGTTCTTTTTTGTGGAACTTAAACTAGAGGATGAATTAGCCTCTTGCATAACTGTATCTGGTAAAAGCAGGTTGACCAGATGAGGCCATATACCATGAACTTGTGGTTGACAAAATGTAGATTCCTGCAATTTTTAGGAAATAAAATGGATGGATATATGAATATAAAATAATATCAAAATTCCACATCATAGATAATATTTTCTAGATACGGCAAAAAAAAAGAGTAAAAAACTAAGATTCACCTTTAAGCAATTCGTAACTAAAGTCAATTGGTCAACAGTGAAAAACCGGCTTGCACTGAATGGGTGAGGCAAAAGGTTACCAAAAAGAATAACATCAGTTGCAATTTTTTGCCGGATTTTAAGGGCTAAAAGAAGGGCATCTGGGTTTCCAGCACCAGCGGCTCCTTCAAACCACTCACGAAGTCCTGGAGCATCAAGTACATGGTTTACAACAGCTTCTTTGGGTAACTGGAAAATCAGAAGCTATATCATTAGATTTCTTTTGAACATTTCACCGTATAAGCAGAAAAACATAACATATCGATACAAATTTCACAAAGAGAAACCAGTAATGTAGCTAGCATTTCTAACATAGCATCCAAGGTATCACAAATAAATAATTATGATGTAACATAGTTACCAAAAAATGGAAACTTCCCATCAAATCTCGTTTCGGAACCTTCGTTTTCGAAAGTCTAGGATGACGTTTCCCAACTAACATTCCCCATGATTTTCAACCCCAAAAGCATATAATAATTATTAGCACTAAAGCCCTTCTTTTCTTTTCTTTTTTTCTTTATCTTTACATTTTAGCCATTTTCTTTTCTAACATTTTTTTAGTTTTGTTGTAAAAATAAAATTGTACCGGCGATTCCTCTGTTTTCTGAAACTTTTAAAAAATGTATTTCGTTTTCATTTTCGTCTCTCGTATCTGATTGAAATTCATTCTACATTGTGCAAGGGTACAAAACTTTCCAATTCCTTTAACCATCTATAAGCCAAAAGCGCCAAAAGGAAGACTACAACATTTCATTACCCTAATGTCATTAGTGACTCTAACCTACGCGCATTTCAGAGGGAGGTAGAATGTTAAATGTAAGCAACTTTATTCTTATTAGTGATATCAAAGAGGTTGTTTCCAATCGACCCTTAACATAAAAATCACGTGCAAAAAATTCACATAGATAAGAAGGGCACATGATGGCAGATAATAATCTTTATGAAGCAATATTTGCAATAAATATCAAACTAATGATTACTCCAATAGATCATCAACAACAAAAATGTCAGCCCAATCAAGAATCATGATACAAAATATAGTTGATGTGCAATTATAAATGTGTGTTATCAACCAAGG
Organism: Amaranthus cruentus; assembly: GCA_019425755.1. NCBI lineage: Eukaryota > Viridiplantae > Streptophyta > Magnoliopsida > Caryophyllales > Amaranthaceae > Amaranthus > Amaranthus cruentus. The sequence goes on along the minus strand of CM033450.1, from coordinate 33,952,788 downwards.
TTCTTGATATATATTGTCATTAGGGTTGGATATAAGTATTAAATACTTCGTAATGTAAGTATAAATTTGGGAATTCATGAAAAATTCACCACTCAATGCATTAATGTTTACCAAACACTCAATACTTCCAAAAAAATTACTGGATAAATCAAGCATAGCTCAGCTTAAGACATTCCTTACCATCTCAATTAAGTTTAGAAGTACTGAAACAGCAGGCTCTTGCAAGTATCGTTTCTTGGACGCTAAGGTGATAAGATCACATGTGAATGCTTTGATGTACGGAGTATTTTTATCAGATGTCCATGCTTCTTTAAGTCTCTCTGATTTTGCAAGGGCGCCATAGGCAAAAAGACGACCTAAAAGACAATCTCTAGCCTCCTGAGCGCCACAAACACATAAAATGTGAACATCACTAATGGAAAACCATAACTGTCATAGATAGCAATCAAAAAGAAAAGCAAATCTCTAACCTGGCCTTTCATTGATGAAGTAACCTCTAAGGAAGCACAAGTCAACTTCAGCAAAGAATCAATTCTTATCGCAGAATTTACACGGACCAAGATAGATAACCCTAAAGCAAATCCCTGTCTTGCACACTGCACCAAAAAGTTCAAATCATTTTCAAATCATGACTTGAATGAGAAGCAAGCTATATAAGAGGGAAGGTTTTAGGACAATAAAAAAATCATGGAATCCAACTCATCAAGCTCATGAAGATGAAAAATCAAGCAATGGAATAGGCAATAAGTGAAGTCACAAAGTACAAAATCCAACTACTTTCAAAATTCAAAAGAAAGAGAAATAACAAGAAGGCATAAACAACAAATCGTGATTTATTAAAGGACAAAGAAGTCTAAACCAAGTGATACATTATAAATAAGTAATACCTGTCTGGAAGAAGACACACCGCGGATAAGCCTTCTCACTGCATATCTTACTGATGGTGCACAGATATCTAGGCCATCATCCTTTGCAGCTTCCAATTGATTCTCACCTTGAACAGGATCCTTACTTCCATTCCGTTCATAAGCTTCCTGTACTTGGAGCAACTCGGTAGCCAATCTCTCAGCAGCTGCTTCTCTTTTCGAACCATCAACAGAAGCTAATTCACTAAAAACACTGATATGAAATACTGGCTGACTGTTGCTGCTACTACTTGTAGTTTCCAAGTCCTCAGTTTTCAGTACGGGCATGTCTTGAGACGGCTTAGATTCCTTGCTTTCGGAAGCAATACGATGTCTTTCCTTATCCAACATTTTCCTCTTCTTTCTCCTCTCCATGGGCTTAGTCGAACTTGGAATCGAATCTGAAGTTGAAGGTGCATCAGCATCACCCCCATCTTTAGCTTCTGGCTCATTATCCTTTACATCATCATTGACATTTTCACCATCTACAACTACTTCCTCAACAGAACTAATCCCTCTTTTCTTACTACCCATTATCTCAACACCAAATTAATACCCAAAACCTGTCGCTGAAATAATACATTAGGTAACATCAAAATTGAAACAAATTATATTTCCAATCCCTTCAATTCAAATTATAAAGAAAAAAGGATAGAAAGTGGGTGATTGGATTGGATTGGATTAAACTAAAAAAAAACCACAAATTCATATAAACACCAACAGTAAGCCTAAACTAACCAAAACTTCAGTAGTATTTATTCCTGCCTCTTCAATATTAACAAATATATCCCCATCTCTTCATGTCAAATTATGAAGAAAAGTCAGGAAGATATTAATTATAAACTGGATTAAACTAAAAGAAAACCCACATATTTAAAACAATAGTAAGCCTCAACAAATCAATATGGATATAAGTTTAGCTAAACAAACAATCAAAAAGTGCAGTAAATTTTGTGTAACCCAGGATGAGAAAAACAGAAAAGCGTTCAAATTTAAAAAAATTCAGAATAAATCATAAACTATACTAAAACAATATCTTAATATGACACCTGTCACTACAACAATGATTCGTTTCCCGCCGAAAACACTTCTCTAAAAAATTATTCACCGCATTTATCACAATTATTACAATTGCCTTCAAATATGTTTCTTGTCATATTACGATTACTACACGGATTAGTATTTTGAGAAGTATTCTTGGTTGACTAGCTACAATTATTACAATTGCCTTCAAATAAGTTTCTTGGTATATTACAATTATTACAATTGCCCACAAATAAATCATCTTACCTGACCAAAATCAGGCAATTTCAAGACAATTCCTTGCCAAGTTGCCATATTAAATTATAATTACCTGACCAAAATCATACTTTTTTTCATCATTGTGTATTAATTAAATCTCATATTTCAATTAGATGTTTTCAAACTTTTGAGTATTAATTAAATCTCTTATCTCTTATTCTTAAATTTCTATATATTAACAAACAGCTCCTCTCTTGAAAGATCGTCTATAGACGTCTCTCAGTCTACATCTCCTTTTAAGCTACAAAATCACCTCAGTTTTTTTTAATTTATAAATTGACAGTCTATATCTCCTTTTAAGCTACAAAATCACCATCAATTTTTTTTAATTTATAAATTGGGTCAGGCCCAAAACTTCAGAAGACACTATTGTATAGACAGTCTCAAGTAAGAATTGTGATTAACATAACTCATATGACTATCTAAAACACAGTAACCAAACACACTTCATTAGCATAAAACAATGATAAAAAATTTTATTTGTTTTTGAGTATTAGCATGGTACTAATTTATTGTATCTTCAAAGAAATTTTGAGACCAACCCTTTAATTTTTTTAGCAACCAAAAAACAAAAAGATAAAAGTGAACTTACATATGATTTTCTGGATCAAAAAGCCAAAGAGAATTGAAGAGTACTTCTTTTCACTTCTTCTTCAAAAATATCTTCAAAAGTTTCAATCTTTCTTGATAAGTAGAATTAAGAATAATGGTTAATGGTGATGAACTTTCCAAATCTTTATCTCTGTATTGTTGTTTTTATAAGAAATTGGTTTCAATTAACCGATTAGAATCAAATTAAAGACAAAACCATAGAAAAAGATGGGATTAATTAAGAAATTTAGAGATTATGTCAAAAACGGCTGGAATAGAGATGACGATTCGATTGAGTTATCCCAAATAGACTATGGAGAATGAGTAGGGTTTTCATTGGGTCTATTATATTATGGGCTAAGTTTTTCATACTTCATTTAGCCCATGCTAAAAAATGGAAATCGTAGACGATCAAAATAAAATAATTCTGTATCGAAAATAAATAAAAAAATTCAAATGATATAGTCATGGTGAGACAATTTTTATTGGACTGATTCAATTTACATTTAAAGTTCTGAAGTGATTAATTATAAATTTAAAGTGGTCATTACAATTTTAAAATGATCAATTATAGTCTTAAAGTAGAGTCTTACAATACTCAACATTAACCTTATAGTAATCACTTAAAATTTTAAAGTGACTAAATTAATAAATATACTCATTATACGTATTTGTTAATAATGAATCGTTTTCATCCAATACTTAGTGGAATAATGACATGGCATGTAAACCAAACTATCCACCCAACCATATTTTTTTAACATGATTTTGTATTTTGATATTTTACTGAGCAAAGCAAGTTAAAACACTAAACTAATATTTCTACTTTATATCCCCGAAATCACTTATGAGACGATATCTATTAATCTGAAATCAATGAACACTAATCGGCAAAAAGTGACCATTTATAATCTTAAAGTGTTCAATAAAAACCATACAAAGAAAAAAAAACATTGAAACTTTAAAGTTAATTAATTAATTAGGATAATTTTTATAATATAATTACTTTTACATATCAGCAATTATTTATTTATAATGTAGGAACTAAGAAAATTATTTTGCTAGGATTATATGGTTAAAAAGAAAATCAATACTGAACGAGAGAATAAAGAAAAAAAAAGATCTTTATAAGTAATAATTATTATTTTATTTATGACACCTTCATCATCATCAAATATAATCAAATTGTCGCCAACTACAAGTCGAAGACCTTTAAGTGGCATTACAAATGGTACACAAGTTAGTTTTATTTCTAAATATGATAAACATGTAAAATGATTCTACTTATGATGTTTTGGAAAATTATTTTGTGCAAAAGAAAGTATTGCAACACGCAACATGTGGTTATCATCAAAAGCTACACCAAAAACACTTTCAGCATCAGAAAGATATACAATTCATAGCAACACCATTGTCTGAAACACATTTGATGATAATAGAAAAGGTGTATCACAATTAACTAACCATTGTGAAACATTGTGAAACAGGTCAAATGTCATTGCAACAATATATTAAAAAGAATTAAAAGTCAGTTCTTTTGATAATTATATAATTAATCCAACCTTTAATTCAATCTATAAAGGTTTGAACTTTACATGTCAATTTTTCTATAGGTTTAATGACCTCTAATTCCATAAATACATGCAAGTATGACTACCAAATAATAAAGTAAATCATCAACATATATTTTTATAAAATTTATAATTCTTGATCAATAAAGAGTTAAAATCATTGAGCCTTCCTATCTTTATCCAATTTTAAAACAAATTTAGAAATTTAAATATATAAACACTAGAAAATGCGAAATCATACAGCCAATAAATAGGATTTACAAATGAAAATTGGTTGATAATTCATTCATTACATTAAAAAGCTTCACAAAATTCTGAGATTACATCATGAAGAAACTTCAAGAGCTCATCCTTAATTAGTACAAAAACTTAGGCTCCCTCCGTCCTCTATATAATCCAATTATGTAGTCGAAATTAGTTTATTATTGCAAGATTTAAGAAACCGAAAGAACTAAAGAAAATAACTTCCTCACCTTTCTTGCCAAAATTACCTACCTTGTTACAGTAATAACATCTCTCGCCATGCGTAGCTACAAAAACCCAAACAGCCAAACATAATTTGGGGAGAATTTTTTGTTACAATTATTTGAATGGACAAATGTGATTATAAAATTTGAACCAAAAATTATGTCATCTACTTTTTTGCCTCTTCATACTCGGCTTCAGGGGTTTGGTCACCACTTGACGAAGAACTACCGCCCGCATCACCGCCAGAACCACCAGACATATGTTGTCCAATCTTTGACACAGCCTTGTTAGCAGCGTCAATCTTCGCTTTGATCTCGTCAACGTTCTCACCCTGCATGGCACTTCTCAAATCCGACACAGCATCCTCAATTTCTTTTGCAATTTCACTGGGGATCTTTTCTCTGTACTCATTAAGAGACTTCTCAATACTGTAGATACTTGTGTCTGCTGTGTTTCTGGCGTCAATGAGATTCTTCCTTTCTTGATCCTTCTGGGCATGGATCTCAGCCTCCTTGACCATTTTCTCGATTTCATCTTCTGAAAGACCACTAGAGGACTTGATTGTGATTTGTTGTTCTTTACCGGTGGACTTATCCTTGGCAGAGACGGTGACGATGCCGTTGGCATCAATGTCAAAAGTCACTTCGATTTGAGGAAGACCTCTTGGAGCAGGTGGGATGCCCTGGAGTTCAAACTCACCCAGCATTTTGTTGTCGGAAGCCATCTCACGTTCACCTTGGAGTACCTTGATACCCACTTGAGTCTGGTTATCAGCAGCAGTTGAGAATACCTGAATGCAAGAGTCGGGTTAAAAGCTAACAATCTGACCCATAGCAATCATCACTCATCAACAGTAAAAAAGACACACATCAACATACACAAACGAAACAACACTAAGATGCAATAATTGTGATAAAATTAACTCGTTCTGAACTAAAGGAATTTAGATTATAGTAGATCATTAAAGTAATCCAGTATAATCAAGAGTGTCAAAGCAGTCCCTACTCTATAATCAATACTAGTATACAATAAAAATCAAAGATGTAAAACAGTCTTGAGCAAAGACACAACAAAATTATCCTGTCTGTTTCCCCTGATTACTTTCTATTTAGTTACACTGCTATCTGTAAAGATTATTCGAAAGCTAACAATATTAAGATTCTCCAAATTTTCTACCTCTTTCATTTTGTTTGAGAAAAACCAAGTTTTTCCCTCCAGATTCCCATATGCCTTTTACAAATTCTAAGATATCATAATGACGCAATGTTCTACATCACAAACCCTTCAAAATAATCACTTAACCACAACTAATTTGATACGCTTCGCAAACAAAAAGAAACTCAACAGAGCCAGGTGCTTCATCGAATTTCTCTTCAACTCAAATTAATAATACAAACAAATTTTTAAAAAAAGCAGTATTAGCACAAAATGGTAAACATGACTAATGTGCCCTTAAAATAATTGTGAAGGCCATCGAAGGTGAAAAATGTATGTTCACATCTTAAACAATAAGAGGCGAGGGGCGAAAGCAGAAAAGCATATTCTTACATAACAATCTTGACAAATGCATGAAATTTTATTCATTTTAAGTGGAGTATGTGTCAAGGCTCAAGGGTGAGGTAACGTAAATCTAATCCCAAAATCCTCACCAAGATGGGAGACGATTCTATTGTGACTTTAAACAGTTGACCATTTCAAACAGAGATCATGCTTAACTTACAAACCAATAAACTAGGTGCATTATCACTAAATACTTCTGGACATGCTAAAAAAGCTTACCTGGCTCTTCTTAGTGGGAATGGTTGTATTTCTGTTGATCAACCTAGTGAAAACACCACCAAGCGTCTCAATACCAAGAGATAGTGGAGTGACATCCAATAGAAGCAACTCCTTGACGTCACCACGTAATATACCGCCCTGGATTGCAGCACCCATAGCAACAGCTTCATCAGGGTTAACTCCTTTGCTTGGAGTTTTCCCAAAGATCTCCTGAACTATTTCTTGAACTTTAGGCACACGTGTCATACCACCAACAAGAAGAACCTCATTAACTTCGGTGAGCGAAACCCCAGCATCCTTCAGACAATTTTTACAAGGACCACGAGTTCTCTCTATCAAGTGCCCTACAAGGCTCTCAAACTTTGACCTTGTGAGCGTGATGTTCAAGTGCTTAGCTCCAGAAGAGTCTGCACTGATGAAGGGGAGACTAATGTCCGTCTGAGATGTTGATGAAAGCTCAATCTTTGCTTTCTCAGCTGCTTCACGAAGCCTTTGCAGGGCAAGACGATCCTTGCTCAGATCAATACTCTCAGTTTTCTTAAACTCGGCCACCAAGAACTCCAACAAAGTGTTGTCAAAGTCCTCTCCTCCCAAAAATGTGTCACCATTGGTAGCTTTTACCTGAATGATCACAATCACTATTTGGTTATACAAAAACAATGGGTGAAACAGCAATAACATAAAGGCTCAAAGAAAAAAGATTAAAACCTCAAAAACACCATTGGAGATTTCAAGGATAGAAACATCAAAGGTTCCACCACCAAGATCAAAAACTGCAATAAGACCCTCCTTGTTGGTTGACCCATAAGAAAGAGCAGCAGCAGTGGGTTCATTAATAATTCTCTGAACATCCAGTCCTGCAATTCTCCCAGCATCTTTTGTTGCTTGTCTCTGAGCATCATTGAAGTAAGCTGGAACGGTTACAACGGCCTTGGTAACTGTTTTTCCAAGGTAAGCCTCTGCAGTCTCCTTCATTTTGGTCAAAACAAAGGCTCCAATTTGACTAGGAGAATATTGTTGCCCGTTTGCTTCAACCCAAGCATCTCCATTTGGAGCCCGGACAATCTTAAAGGGAACCATCTTCATCTCCTTCTGAGTTTGTGGATCATCAAAACGTCTACCAATAAGACGCTTGATCGCATAAAGGGTGTTCGAGGGGTTGGTTACAGCTTGACGCTTAGCTGGGGTACCAACCAGCAGCTCACCCTTTTGGTTGAAAGCAACGATGGATGGTGTAGTTCTGGCACCTTCCGCATTCTCAATTACTTTAGGATTCTACATTATAACATAGGAAACATATTGGAGCGTAAAAGGCTTTTAAATTCAAAACACAATCAACAAGAATAAACATATTAAAATAAGCACCAAATTGACATTTACCTTCCCTTCCATCACCGCAACACAGGAGTTGGTGGTACCCAAGTCAATACCAATCACATCATTACCTACAGGTCGCGAACTGTGAACAGAAAAACCATGTAAGAATCAGTAACATACAATTCCACTTAAATGAGAACAATAAAAAAGTAGCTGAGCAATATACCAAAAAGGCCTAGTCAAACTCCATAATCTTTGAGACATATATGGGCTAGCTGTATTAGAATTCCCAGCCAACTGCAGAAACATCCAGAAGAAAACATATGAAAAACAATACTTGATATTAGAAAAATAAAAAAACTAGAACCCTTGAGAACTGCACTATCAATACAGATATTGTATTAACTAATAAATATGACTTAACAAAACCATTTAAATAATAATATGTAGCTTATTTACAAATGTATAACAAGAATAAAAAGATACATGTATTCCACACCAACACCAAGATAACATATACAACAGGAACAAAAAAGACAATGAAAAAACATTAGTAGTTAGCACTTTGGCCTCAACGGATTATGTCATATGACCAACTTAACCACAACCTTAAGCGAGTGACTATTCCAAATAACACCCCTCACACATGAGACAACTATGCAACAAATGTATCACACATACTTCTATTTAGCGCTAACAATTCCACTGGGAAAGAGGGGCAAAAGAGGTTTGAACGTGTAACCTAAGCTTTTGATACCATGCCGGCGAACGAACTTAAACTGATAATTTAGCCCGTACATATGTTACATATAATATACTCTATCTGGGTACTATTTACGTTTCTGTTATCAATTCACAATCATCATATTTATCAAGTCAGACTTTATTTTCTATTTGGGTCATTTAGTTTTCTAGTTTTTTGCTTCTACATCAATGGAAACTGTTGATATCAAGTCACTCTTTCAATTTTTCAAGCAGTTATGATACTTAATCATCAAACAACTAATTAAAATGGAAGCCTTGATAAATTATTGAACTTTTCAATATTTTTTTACAATTAACAAATAATCAAACAAATTAGTAACAATTTCCAGTTATTTCTACTCTTCCATCAACTTCACACTACATAAAACCAAACTTAACATGATTAAATCATTTCTACGTCAAAAAAATATCTGAATTTTAATCATCACAAAAACCGCGTAATTAAACATAAATGAAACCAGAACAAAATCAGGTAATACTCAATAACAGATCAGGAAATACACCACTGAAATGAACAACTAGACATCATTTCTAAGTTAGTAAATGCTAATACAATGAAATGAAGTACTAAATTTGCGAAATAAAAGAGGAAAACAAAATACCCGAGTGAAAGCAGAAACAGAACGTAATTGATCCTGGCGAAGACATCGACGAAGAACGGTAGCCATGATAGATAGAAGTAGAGCTTAGATCTGTGAAGCTAGAGAAGACGAGCAAGAGCAACAATTATGTGGTTTAGGGGTTTTCTCTCTCCTCGCTGTCCGTATAGACTCCGGGAAATGGATATGAGAGGTAAGGGTTTAGGGTTTAAGAGGAAAGGTTTCGAACATTCTGGATTAGCTATTTAGCTGTGACTCTCGTCCTCCAATAATTTTATTTCTTTATTTATTAATTTCAGAGTTCTTAATTTATTTTTTAAAGTAATTAAATTAATTATAAATAATTTTATTGTAGAGTTAATTTTTAAAGAAAATAATATTTATACATGGTCATTGGCATAAACTACAATAAAAAGCCAATAAATAAAAAATTATCAAATAGGAGTAATATTTACACTCTTTTTGTCCAAATAAATTGGTCGAGCTTGACGTAAAAGGTGAAAATATTGGGAATTGTTAGTTCTTGTTATGTAATAATTTGATATATTGGTGTATATGACGAATCGAAATAGCACTTCTCACTTTTATCTTTTTTGATTGGTCAAACAACTAAAAACACGTTTGATAAATGATGCAAACCATCTTTTCGCAAAATCAAAACAATACTTAGATTTTTTAAATGTCATTTGCATTTTTATTCGAATGGCTTATCAATCAATAATTTTATTCAAATCCCTCAACTATTTCAACTAACAATCATTTGCCAAACAGATTTACTTAAGGATACGAAATAGAAGTATTAAATTGTGTGAATGGTATTAAAATGTGGATAGAGTTAAAGGAATATAGAATTCATTTTAATATAAATGGATCAAAATGCCCAAGTTTATCATATTTTTTGTTCTGATAATAAATTTGAACTTCAATGTGATTTTAGTATTGTATTCAAAGACTACACATTTTCTTAATGGTATAATTGTTTAGGACAAGCTTATATTGAAGATAAATTATTAAAGAAGAAAATTATACAACAAAATATAAGTAGAGATTAAGTTAAAAGAGGAAATAAAGGATAAAAATATAATAGATATGAAAAAAAAAACAAAGAAAAAAATCTGAAGCTAATCTTGACTCTTCTCATCTGCATAGCCAGCCGCTCTTCCTGTTCTACCGATCAGAATGGGCTTCGGTGTCGACCCATCATGGTGTATGTCTAGACCCTGGTATGATCGCATTGCCAAAAACTCTGCCCCGGATTTCGGAGTGATCTTCGCAAGAGCATCTGCATTTTCATCTCTCAGCCGAAGGGCCTTCTCAGTTGCTACAGCCAATGCAAGGCTGTCCTCACAACCGTCGGCATTCTCTGAAAATTCACCCACAATCACCACGAATTTCAGTTTGATCAGATTTCAGATCATATTGGGTCTCAAACAAGACAAAGTATAAGCAAAAACTAATTTCAACCAGGCACTGGGCAGTTTCTAATGGGTCAATGGAGTCCAAGATTGTTGTGTTTCATGCTTTTTTGCTCGTTTTTCGTACTCGTTCCTTTCCCTTTATTCGATTGTTTTTCAGGTGCTTGGTGATGTATACAAGACAATGATGATGAGAAGACATAGGAGATCAAACCGAAGTAACACACCGCACGCAGAGTTATAGAAACCCATCAAATGCACAAGGGTCTACATAAAATGGTCATAACTATCAACACATTTGTTATTTGATATTTTTGAAGATTGAAGATTCAAGTGGGTTTGATAGCTTCGAATCAACTTGTCAAATGCCCAGATTCAAGTTTAGGTATTGTTTGTTTTATAGTTAATTTCCCATGTTCAATATTCATCTTCTATTTTGTTTTACGTTTATTTCTGTGATAAACGAGTATTTAATCTAGTAAGGGGATGGGTGAAGACTCGAACCAAAGCATGAATTAGGCTTAAAAGAGGGAGCTTGATTAATTTGTATTCAAATTAGTTAATTTGGGTTAGGAGTTGGTGAACACCTAAATTAGCCAAATAGTTTCTTGCACCATTAGCCATAAACCTCCATTGATTTATCGAGCCTTCGAATCTTTTGATTTTACCTTTACATTGCTTGGGTTGTTTGAGATAAGGCAATTAGGTGAAATATTCCAATGTATGCTCATGCTTCCAAAAGGATGAGTTAAAGGACCGAATCTTGGTTAAAATATATATAGAACTTACCTTCATGATCAAATTCTTCAACATATCCACCCTTGATGAAGGAAAATCGTGGTTCATCGGTGTCATCTTCAACTTCAAATGATGGCATATTCATCAGATCTCTGAATTCCGTTGTGTATTCCCCCGTCCACTGGCTCCCTCTGCAGGAGAGTACACATTGCATTTTCTAAGCAAAGCAGTAATAATGATTAAAAAATAAAGTATAGTAGCAATTGTTCAAGCCTAAAAAAGTTGATCATTTTTTCGAGAGAATCTAGAGAACCATTTCTTTAAAAGATAGAGAAATGAAAAGGGTAATTCCAGAAATCAAACTTCCAATTTCCATTATTACTTATACATGCCATGGCAGTTGGCAGATAGGCAGTCATTTAAAAAATTGTTCCACGTATGACAGTTAAAAAATGCACAAACTAAACAAATTCCAGGCGAATATAAAGGAGATGTCTAGTAATCATTTTTGTAGTGAGTATCAGTAGGCAAAAAATGTCAAAACATCCATGTATAAAATTATAAGCACAACAGTTCAGATGAAATTAGAACCTTGGATCATGGAATGACAATAGCAGTCAGAATATAAACCACATAAGGAAAATACAGAATGGCTTTTATCAGGGAATTTTCGCCAGAAATTTTAAAAAAAGATTTTTAATGAAAATGGTAGGAGTAATCACTACATGATTTGACGGATCTGAAAGCAACACCCTGTACTGTAGAACCAGAACCAAACAATGGTATACAAATAGAGGTGTTCATTCGGGTTATAGAGTCGATTTCATGTTAGATGTTTCAGGTCAGTTCAAAATTGAGTCTTGTATCCATGTTGGTTTTTTCATAATTATTAACCCATCTTTAAGTCGGGTCAAATCAGATTTTGTTACAAGGTCGGGTCAATTTGGGTCTGTTTCGAACGCCTCTAATATAAAATATGTACCCATATACAAATGCGCTCACACATCTGCAACTAGTAAACGTAAACATAAAGATTAGTTGATTACAAGCTTTAGATTCCCCATTTCTCCTCAGCAAACAGAAAATATGGGAAAGATTGACGTGTATGCATATGAATGCACAAATCAAACCATAAAGGCAAACAATATTTCAAAGTACTTGAGCATGGTCATAATTCTTAAGGATATAGCACCTGTTGAAAGCAAGCATGGCCTCAAATGGAGTGATGATTGGCGCAAGGAACTCTTTGCTATCCAACAGCGCGGTTTGAGCACAAGATACATAGATAAATACGTCACACTGCCATCCAAAACCGAAAATTATTATAAATTCAATCAACGGATTTCAGATAGCACAAACAAAAACTAGAAGACATTAGAATTTATCTACCTCAGGGAAGTTACCAAGCTTTGCTGGGTTTGGTCTCCCAGCAACAATTGTATATGCCTTCTTTCCTGCTTTTGTGATCAAATCTTTCATTTGATGAATCATGTGAAGATAACCAGCTGCAGCAAAAAGCACGCAACACGAAAGATTAGAAAATAAAGCCTCTACAGCATCCAGGCAAAGCTATGCATTATAATCATATAGACAAATACTAGATTGTTTTACTTTTCTACAGTACCACAGATGTTTCATGCTTAGACAAAAAAGCAGCAATTTGAAGAGCAATGAGTTGATGAGATCTTACAAATTAGGCTTCACGGGAGGGGTGAAGGCAAGCAACTGAACTAAGCAAGGCATAACATTTTAACACTTTGAAACTTCATATAGAAAGTTATCCTACTAAAATCACATAGTATGATTGTATCTACCGACCCTACTATGATAATAGTGAAGTCTACCATAGCATATTAGAAGTGAAGATTCATGATCTATATAGTAGACTTAAATTTAAGAACTTTTGTAGAGCAGCCTTATGTCAATCACACTTGTATACCCATGTCCATCTTTTTGTGTCTCATGTCCAACTAGGTTATTTCAAATAGAAAACCCAAAATTTAATTTGGAACCAAATTGAATTTGTCAAAGGCCCGAAATGGGTGCTTGAGGTAAAGTGAAGAGTTTGAGCAACATCGAAGCATGTTAACAACTTTTTAGACGGCTCAGAACCTCAACACTATGGCTTGTCCAACAGCCATGTTAGCAATTTTTCTAGACGCCTCAGCATTTAAGGGGCAGCAGTGCTTAGTGCCTAGGTATGTGCACATAAAAAGGTAAGAGGAAGACTTTATTAACTAGCAAAGTGAGATACATAGAAGTATAAATTAAGATAAAGATAATGAGAAATTTCACATTTCATACGCAGACAATTCACTAGACCATTCAACTATTCTGCATACAGTTCATATGAACCAAGTCCGAAATTTCCTACATCTACAATATCATTGGATTTCAAGGCACATGGTCAAGAAAGTTGCACCGAGTCAAAAAAAAAAACAATGTACCTACGCCAAGAGTCCCAACCAGGATTCCAACAATATTAGCATCCTTCGCCTTTTCCACCAGGTAGTATCTGAAAGACATTATTCTCATTGTTAATAGGAAAAATTATAAGAAACTACCTAATCTATATACCTTTTTTTAAAAAACTACTTTATATAAAATTTTTTGCAAAAAACTACCTTATATAATACAATTCTTAGCAAAACACTACCTTTTACTGATTTTCGTCAGTTGACTGTTAACATTAACGCAGACCTGCACAGAATTGTATTATATAAGGTAGTGTGTTTTGCAAAGAATTGTATTATATAAGGTAGTGTTTTGCAAAGAATTATATTATATAAGGTAGTTTTTGGTGCAGGTCAATGTTAATGTTAACAGTCAACGGACGAAAATTAGTAAAAGGTAGTGTTTTGCAAAGAATTGTATTATATAAGGTAGTTTTTTGCAAAATTTTTATATAAGCTAGTTTTTTTAAAAAATGTGTATAGATTAGGTAGTTTCTTATAATTTTTCCTTGTTAATATTGTCTAACTGCACATATATCACCACCTAATACATACTTCTAGGAAATCGAGAAAATAAAAAATAGAAAACACATACAACAAGATATGAAGCTTATTAATATTACCTACGTTTAAGAATCCTAGTTATTTGGGATACATCTGTTATCAGGCACTTTTCTGCAGGATCATATCTCACTGCAACCAAAAAAAAAAAAAACTCATGGACATATGTAATCCAAAAGGCAATCCTTTATAAAGAAAACAGAATGCTTGTTGCTTTTATGATGGATAAGAATTTAGAAGGAACAACTTGATTGTTTTGTATTGACAATAATACTCCCATAACTCACAAGGTCCACCTAAAAAAAAACTATGCATTCAAAGTTCTATCATAAATACTGAATTATATCGAGTTTTATCCTTAGAAGTTATGAATATAAAGAGTTCAAGTCAAATAGATCATAACATAAACACTTCAGCATAAATTTAAAACTCCCCCCGTCCCTTTGAATTTAACAAACTTTCCATTTTGATACGTCCTTTTAACCTTGCAACATGACTGGCGGCCCTACATTTTCGTTTTTAATCACATTTACAATCATTCTCTCTATTCATCTCATCCATAATTTTCTTTCATCCACTTATTTCTTATCTTATTCTTCAACTACATAATAATAATAATATAACCCAATCTCTGCGTGTCAATCTCAAAGACTGAAGGAGTACTAAAATTTCGAGTTCTATCATCAACATAACATGCGAATTAGCCATCTCTGCCCATCAATGATAATTATGTGTAAAGGAAGCATAATATACCACAATAAACTAATTAGTAGAATATAATGGAATGGATTTGAGGCTATTACATGTTTATGGGATAAATCCCACATCGGTTGTATGGGCAACTAATGTGTGGTTTATAGAGTAAATGGCTCTCTCACATACTACGCTAATCTTTTGGGTAAGTTCTCTCACATACTACGCTAATCTTTTGTATGGGCAACAATGGTAACAAAGCCGAGTTTGAGTGGTGGCATGCACGTGACCATTGGAGTTGCAATTGGACTTTGAATGTAATGGAATGGATTTAAGGCCATTACAAGTTTATAAGGCTATGTCCCACATCAATTGTATGGGCAGCTAATGTGGGATTAATAGAATACATGGGCTCTTTCACCAACTAGGCTAGTCTTTTGGGTGAGTTCTCATGTTTATTCTATAAGACTATAACGTATTATTTCCTTCAGAGATCCAAATAACAATATAGTTCAAAAAATTCATCATTATCGCAACTACGAAAGGCTAAAGATAGATGAGCATTATTAAACCTATCCAAGGGATTCATCATTCGAAGCAATGACAACAATATAGTATTCAGAAAAAATACATACCAATTTCGCAAGTATTAAAAGTCAGCACGATATTTGCAAATGCTGAATTATCAGGTCCAATCCAAAAAACTAAGAAATCTTCTATCTGCCGATCATTTGGTAAACTCCAAGTAAGACCACTAATGCTATATGATTTATTAACATTCGCATTACTAGCTTCATGACAACCCAAACGGTTATTAGCAACTTCAACTTGACCATTAGATGTATTCTGGTCTTTGGGTGGAGTAACAGCTGAAGATAAAACACTGGCGCAGCTAATATCCAGCTTGGATGAAGATGTGGACAATTTGAGCGCTTCGTCTGCCAATGTCTCTTTCAAATCATGCATTCCATGTTCATATTCTAGCCCAAAAAGAACCTAGGTAAACAAAAATATAAAACTGGTAACTATCAACTAGTAGTCAGTAAGTCCAAGAAGTAGATAACGGTGACACAAAGGAACACAAAAATGCAAGATAAATATTCAGAATAAGAAAAGGAAAAGAAACAAGCCCAACAGAAAAACAGAACATTATCTTAAAGATTGTCATTGTCTTACCAATACGGGTTTGTTCCTATTTGAATTAAAAGTGCATATTTTCTGTGAGCAGTCTGCAACATCTATATCCGCCTTTCCAAAAACAAAAAAAGCTGGAAGAGTTGATGTCCTGCCATAAATCAACATCCAGAAAAAACAAGAGGCTAAACAAAAAGGGAAGAAATAGAAACTATATGCAGTTTACATGTATGAATATATGACAAGTATAAAAGCAGAGGAAATGACAATATATACAATTTAGACATGAACACGTATTTAGTTGCTATATTGTTGCATCCCAAACACACTACAAAACAGCAAAGACATGAACGACTCAAAACACTACCTAGTGCAACAATAAGCCATCCAAATGTACAATGCCTAGCTTCTAAGATACTATCGCACATCTATGACTTCCTTATACCATGCTTATTAACAATTTTACAAGTCTAGCACACAACCCCATTGTCAATTTCTCTTAAGAAGTACAAAATTCCTTGATTTTACACAGAATTCTAGTGAGTCCATTCGTAGCAAAAAAAAAACATAGTAGCTCGTCATGTATGAGACCGTTTCACCATGCTGACGTAATTAGTCTATTTTTCTAGATGATCACTTTAAAATAGTAAGTGATCACTTTAACACACTAAATGTACATGGGTCAGTTCAATAAATATGATTTTAACATGACACCGTCTCATTTAAGAATTTGTGAAAAAGTATAGAAAATTCGTATTAGTCAAACTATGAATAACAGCTCCCTTATTATCTGTCAAAAACAACACTTAAGCCATATCTAGTCATCATATTGAGCCGTATGAACGCTCACGCACTTACTTAATGCACTCTGCTAAAACTTTATTGTTTCAACCAAAACGTTTGAAAAACCGATCCAATTTTCTAAAAGTTCACAACACAAAACAAAACCACAACGAAATTTTGTAAGGAAATACTTACGGGCTCAAACAAGTATGTCCATAATGTATAACACATTCGGCATTGATATGAGCTGCCCCAACTTCATCAACACAACAACTACCATAGGTTGTATCAGCCATAACATACAAACCCACATCCCTCCTTCCATTACCAAGGCTTTCTGCCCCATCATCATCACATTTTCGAAGTGCACGAAGCTTTTCTTGTAGTACTCTCACAACTCTAACCGAATCTTTCAGTAAGTCATCAGGAAACTGGTAGTTCATATTAATCAAAAATATAACTATTAAAAAAAGGTTATGAGAAAAAATTAAGTCAAAAAGAAACTAAGAAAACCCCTAGTCTGGAAACATTAAAGCATAAATAAAACTAAAATGGGCATCTCATGCTAATTGAACTTAAACAAGTACAAGCTTTATTAAAAAATAAATAAACTTTTAGGGCAATATTGTTTGCAAATCAAACCCAAGGATAAACCTGTAAAGGAATAAGCAGATTGGTTTTAGCCTTCAACATTTTACAAGTCATGACTTTAATCAACAAATCAAAACTTGTATAAACCCTAATTCCCTAAATAACACACATTCAGTTTAAGAAACACTATAACAATAACAACAATACTAATCTCCATCATCATTGCATAGAAAAATGCCCAAAGATTCAAACTTTGATTCACAGAAAGAAAATATACTCCATTATAAATGGATTTAGAACATATAAAACCAAAAAAGTGTGGAAAAGGGTACCAATTTCTTTACTTCAAAACAACTGGGAGATGAAATAAAGCAACATATAAAGAACAATAAATGTAAGAAGATTGAGTAGAGACGAAAACCTGAAGAGCAACCCTATTAAAATTATGGGTATGAATATAATCGGCAGTCCGAGAAATTTCATAACTTGCTTCGAAATCCATTCAAATTTACTGATTTATTAGGGAAGAAATGGGGGGAAGAAGTGAAGAATTGGGTTCAGAAATGGGGTTCGTTCTCTTTGTTCTTTCTTATGAGATATTGAGATGTGCAATGGCGGCTTAACTATACGCACGTGATCAGCACATGCGTGATACTTATGTTGACCAAGATATCTCAACTATTCGATATTGTAATGCACGAATTTATGAATGTAAAATATATAAGAATATAATTTTTAAGAATAATGAGTATATATTATCGTGATTAAATTTATTACATATGTGATTTTTTTAACTCAAAAATTAAATATTTATTTTTTAAAATTATTTATCGAAAATATCGCGTTTTCATTTTATTAAAAATATCAAACTTTAGGTTAGGTATATGAAATTTCTATGAGCCTATAATAAACTATATAAAATATTTTACCTAATTTACCTTCAATTATTAAAAAAAAATCATTTACTAAATTAGATAAATATAATCATGTAATTAACTATCATCTACTACAATAATTCCATTTGTCAAGCATCCCTAAATATGACATTTGTCATTTTCTAATAATTTTTTTTTTGATAGAATTTTCTAATATTTTTATTAGTATGTACGATGATAATTAGGTTTTTTATCTGATTTTTGGAAATTGGATGTCGGATTTGGATCGCGATATTAACAAAATCGAATATCTGAGTATCCGATTTTCTATTTTTTATTTTAAAAAATATCTATATGTTTATTAAAATTTTTAAGTTTAGGTTGTTGAATTTAATCAATAATCATATGTACAATTCTCAACTATAACTAAATTACATAACAAATTTATTGCTAATTAATTTAAACTTTTGAAAATTTAACTCTTATCATCGTTATAATAGTGTATCCCGCTCATAGCAGTTTTGAAAATCCAACCATATTACCAAAATAATTTGTTTTCAAAGTTAACAAAATAAGCTTGGTTAAAGAAAGAAAGCGAGGTGAACTTAAATATTTATATTTATGTGTAAAAAAAAACGTATTTTTAAAAAAATGTCCAAAAAAATATAAGAATTTGAAAACCAGATTTCAGAACTAAAATGGATTTTTGAATTCTAAACATATGGTTTTTTGTATCGAAACCAAATCATGAATTTCATTATCCGAAAAATTGAATTTACGGATTTTTCTGTTATCCAATTTTGAACACCTCTTATGTTGGCTAAGAGATCATTGGTCAACATTCAAGAATGCAAAAGTTTGATTGGATGACAAATCGGTTAGAATTCGATTTTAATCAGATGCGATTCGAGAAAAGTAATTCGATTTAAAATGAGAAAAAGATATGACTCTGAATCTAATTATATAGTCGAAGTAAATTCTCATAATAAAATCGACTAAAACTTTGCTTAAATATTTATTTTTCTTGTTAATTTTGGACAGTTTTGAATTTTTTAAGAATGATATTGACATACTCCTCTTATTTACTAATATTGTTCATTTGATTTTGACATGTTTATAAAAGCACTATTTTACTTTTAAATATCTTTATGTGTTATCACAGTTTGGAAGATAAGTTGATAATAATAAAATATTTATTTAAACGAATTAATAAAATTTCACTTTATTATATTTTAACTTATAAATTAAGAATAAAATTTAAATTAAAAGTATTTGATAAATAATGTTAAAAAACAAATGGAACAAAATAGAAGGGAGTATTTTTCAATTCATCAATTATAAGCAACACTGTGGGGATTTGTGAGTAACAATCATGGTTCCCCAGGCGTGCTTCTCTATTATACCATCTCTTGGAAAAATCTTACCACCATTTTCAAGTGCACTAATAACCCGCGAGCATAATCGGATATTCGATCCGAAACATACACTCGGATTGAATATTTCATATTCTGTAGAAATCAGTCTATGGACTGATGTGCACAGCAGTATTACACAAAGAGTAAAAGAGAAAGATTGATTTCTTATTATTGAAAAAGTGAAAGTACATAGCACATGCTAGCCTATTATATAGACAAAAGGAAGACACCTAAGCAATTCAAGAAACCCAAGAAACATACATCTTGCAAAGCTATAACCTATAATACTATTTAACAAATTAGGATGAGGTGGCAATCTTATAACAAACTAATAAAGGTGTATAATACTCAATACCCCCCCTCAAACTGGAGGATCAGCTGAGGAGACACCAAGTTTGCTTTGAAGAGTCTTCAAATGTGCAGAAGGAAGGATCTTGGTTAGTAAATCAGCAAGTTGGTGCTTTGTAGGCAAATAGGAAAGTTGTAGAAGACCTTCAAGAACCTTATCCCTTGTAAAGTGGCAGTCTATCTCGATATGCTTTGTCCGCTCATGAAATATTGGGTTCTTAGCAATGTGTATGGAAGATTGGTTGTCACAATGTAATGTAACTGGCTGGAGATTACTAAGACCGAGCTCTTGTAGAAGTCTGACCACCCAAGTGACCTCAGAAGCAGCAGCTGCCATGGCTCTATACTCTGCCTCGGAACTTGATCTTGATACAACACTTTGTTTCTTAGATTTCCAACATATAGGTGTTTTGCCTAATAGAAGAATGTATCCTGTGATAGATTTTCTGGAGTCTAAACATGATCCCCAATCTGAATCAGAATAAGCTTGAAGAATTAATTTATCACAACCTTGAACCAAAATACCTTGTGAAGAAGTGCCAAAAACGTAGTTTAGGGTGTGTTTCAAGGCCTGCCAGTGAGGTTCTCTTGGTTGATGCATAAATTGGCTTAACGTTTGTACCGTATAAGCTAAATCAGGTCTAGTATTAGTAAGGAAATTCAATTTACCAACTAAACGCCTGTAGCTGGATGCATCTAAAAGTAATTCTCCCTCATTTGCTGTTAATTTTAATCCAGCGGGGAGGGGAGTAGCAACATGTCTAAAGTCGGTAAAACCGAAATCACTCAATAAATCTTTAACAAATTTTCTTTGGGTAAGTATAATGCCATCATTAGAGTATAAAACTTCTATACCCAAGAAGTAGTTTAACAATCCCAAATCTTTAATACCAAAGCTATTATTCAAAAAAGTCTTGATGTTACTGATTTCTTGAACATCATTGCCTGTTATAAGAAGGTCGTCAACATAAACGGCAATTATTGTTGTGAGAGATCTTTGTTGTTTTTGGAACAAAGAATAGTCATATTTTGATTGTGTATATCCTTGAGTATTTAGAGCGTCAACTAGTTTTGAAAACCATTGTCGTGAAGCTTGTTTCAAGCCATATAAGGATTTTGTTAACCTACATACTTGATTAGCTTTTCCTTTTAGACCCGGAGGCAATTTCATGTAAACTTCTTCATGTAAGTCCCCATGAAGAAAAGCATTATTTACATCTAATTGGAAAATTGACCATTTCTTACTCATGGCTAAAGTTAAAATACACCTAATGGTTGTCATTTTGACTACCGGTGAGAATGTTTCTTCATAATCTATTCCTTCCTTTTGATTATAGCCTTTGGCAACCAAACGTGCCTTATACCTTTCAAGGCTTCCATCAGCATGAAGTTTAACTTTGTACACCCATTTGCAACCTATGGATTTCTTTCCATGAGGAAGAGTGGTCACATACCAAGTATTATTATTTTGTAATGCATCTAACTCCTTTTGCATGGCTTCCACCCAAAGAGGATTAGAGGAAGCTTCTTTGTAAGAAGTTGGTTCAACATAATTTGGATGATGTGGAGTATTTGAATGATGAAATTTAACTAAATTACACCAGTGGGAGGAGTGTGAAACATTACAATGAAAATCTTGTAAGTAGGATGGAGTTTGCTTATGTCTTTGTGACCTTCTTAGTGGATGTAAGTCAAGTGTAGAAGGAATTGGTGTTGGAGTTGACCTATTGCTATTAGTATCCTGGGAGGAACCCATATCATTTACAATAGTGGGAGTATCATCTTTATCAGTTGGACCAGAAGATATAGATCCATTAGAATCAATGTTTGTATGATGATGCTCATGCTCTTTATAAACTGAAGGAAATTCTTCAAAAAATGAAGGTGTGGGTTCCATCTCATTAGAAAAATTAATATGTTCATTTGGAGAAAATGATTGATTGATATCTAAAAAGGATTCTAAAGATTGTTGCATTTGTTCTAATTCTTGAGAATCTTTTACTGTAGAAGAAATAGGTAGATAAAACTTTTTAATGGTGTCATTGGAATCAATATGCTGAAAAGGAAAATGCTTTTCTTGGAACTTTACATTCCTACTAACAAAGGCACGGTTACTCTCCAAGCTATATACTTTGTAGCCTTTTTGTTGTACTGCATAACCTATGAAAACACACTTTTCAGCTCGAGGAGTGAACTTATGTCTATTTTGTTTAAGTGTGGATGCAAAACAAAGACATCCAAAAGCCCTGAAGTGGCTATAGTCTGGTTTGATATGGAATAGTTTTTCATAAGGAGAAAATCCGTGTAAAACTTTCAATGGCATTCGGTTGATTATGTGTACAGCACATTGGACAAAATCATTCCAAAATGTTAAGGGCAAGTTTGATTGAAAGTACAACGCCCTTGACGTTTCTAATAGGTGTCTATGTTTGCGTTCTACAACGCCGTTTTGTTGTGGCGTTCCAACGCAACTAGACTGAATTAAAATGCCGTTTGCGAGAAGTAGATTCTTTGCCTCTCCTTCGATTAATTCTTTAGCATTATCAGACCGAATGGTTTTGACTTTAGTGTTAAAATGTCGTTCCGCATAGGAAAGAAAATTTTTCAAAACAGAAACATATTCATTTTTGTGTTTAACAAAATGAACCCATGTAAATTTACTAAAATCATCAACAATTGTGATGAACAATTGGCATTTTATTCGTGTATTGTGTCTGAAAGGACCCCAAGTATCTACATGTAAAAGTTCCATAGGAAAATGTGAAACAATATCTCTTGGAGTAAAAGGGAGATGGGTTTGCCTAGCAGCAGGGCAAACTGTACAAAAAAATTTTTCTTTACAATATTTTCTTTAATAGAAGGAAACAAAACATTAAGTCTAGAAAATGGTATATGACCTAATCTAAGATGCCATAATTTGGCTTCCTCTAACATATTGTCAGTAGTATTGGCAGCAACTAAGCCAACTTTATTCTTGTATTGAGTATACAACAATTCTTCATGAAGATAGTACAACTCTTTAATACTTCTACCAAGAAGCCAAGGTTTCGTCTCCAAATGGTCCTGAACAAAACAATATTTAGGAGAAAATAAAATGTTCACATTCATATCCGAACATAATTTTTGGATAGAAATCAAATTATATTTAAACTCAGGCACAAACAAGACATTGTGCAAACTTAATTTTTGAGTTAAAATAACAGAACCAGAGAATTTAACTTGCACTTTCCTTCCATCTGGTAATGTTATAAAATGAGCCTTATCATAGACTCTAGCAAATTGAGTAAGAAATTTTAAATCTGAGCACATATGATCGGTAGCGCCAGTATCTAATATCCAAGAAGATAAATGATGATTGAAAAGAGTCTTACCAGCTAAACAAGCACTGCTGCTGGGAGCCTCTATGGTGCTTGGAGTATCTAACATTTCAAGAAGTTTTGTATATTGAGACGATGTTAACTTGGCCGAAATCAAATGCTCCGCATCTTCTTGAACATCGGTGTGCACAGAATTTGCCCCACTCTTGGAATCTTTCTTCCAAGTGTTGGTCTTCACACCTTTTGGATACCCATGAATTTTCCAGCATCGATCAATGGTGTGGCCATAAATCTTGCAATGGTCACAAAACCATGTGGGTCTTTTAGTAGATTTTTCTTGCTCATTTTTGGATATCCATGAAGGTTTCTTGCTCTTTTCAACTTGACAAGCTAAAGAATCAGTAACATCAGCATGGTGAGTAATGCTTTGATGAACTTGTTCTTGGAGTACCATTTGATAGGCATTAGAAGCTGTTGGTAATTCTGGTAGTAATAAAATGGTGCTTCTTACTTGTTTGAATTTGTCATCCAATTGCATGAGAAAGTGAATTAACCTGTGCCCTTCTTCTCTCTTGGTAAGTTTGGAATGTACATTACAAGAACAACCTGTACAAACACATATAGGAATAGGATCCAAACAATCTAACTCATCCCATAAACCTGTGACCTTAGCAAAGAAATCTTCAACTGGCATATCAGAGGAATGTGTGATTTTATTAAGTTGTTCTTTGATAGAAAATAATCTGGCTGAGGAAGACAACCCATATCGATTAGTGAGTTCAACCCATATTTCTCTTGCACTCTTGCGATAAAGAACAGTCTTGGCTATAGAGTTTTCTAAAGAACTAAACAACCAACCCATAACAACATTGTTAGCCCTTTCCCATGCCTTGTGTGTAGATGAACTGACATTGGGTTGAGTCAAGGTGCCATCTACAAACCCAAGTTTGTTTTTACCCGATAAGGCAATGGTCATGGCCCTCTTCCAGTCTGAAAAACCCACGCCATTAAAGGGTGTGGAAATGAGTTTTTGACCACTATCAGATGGGTGAAGGTAATATACACTAGCAGGGTTGGAATTAGGATCAAGAATGGTGGTATTATTAGTAGACGAATCAAGATTGGTGGTACCATTAGTAGATAGGTTCACCATTTTCTTCAGGAATTAGGATGGGAAAAAAAAAACTATGCAAGAATGTGGTTGAAGAGAAAGAAAGGGGAAAGAAACAATGGAAAAGAAGCGAATTGCT
Source organism: Amaranthus cruentus (assembly GCA_019425755.1). NCBI lineage: Eukaryota > Viridiplantae > Streptophyta > Magnoliopsida > Caryophyllales > Amaranthaceae > Amaranthus > Amaranthus cruentus. Next base: position 33,927,918 of record CM033450.1, on the reverse strand, counting down.
CTGATACCATGTAGAAATCAGTCTATGGACTGATGTGCACAGCAGTATTACACAAAGAATAAAAGAGAAAGATTGATTTCTTATTATTGAAAAAGTGAAAGTACATAGCACATGCTAGCCTATTATATAGACAAAAGGAAGACACCTAAGCAATTCAAGAAACCCAAGAAACATACATCTTGCAAAGCTATAACCTATAATGCTATTTAACAAATTAGGATGAGGTGGCAATCTTATAACAAACTAATAAAGGTGTATAATACTCAATATATTCTAAAACCGACTAATCTAATATTCGTTTCGATTCAACTTAAATATCTGATATCTGATGCCGATATGGATAAATTGTAAAATTTCAATCGGATATACGATATCCGACTTCTGAATTTAATCAAAATGATTTTAAAATATATTTCCTCCGTTTTTTTTTATTGTCCACTTTTCTTATTTGGTTATTTCACTCTAATTGTCCACTTTATATTTTTGGCAAAGATTTTTTACTTAAATACCCCAACTACCCCAACTTATATTATTTAAAATACCCCACCTACCACCTTTTCAATTATTATAATCACTTAAATACCTCAACTACCACCTTTACAATTATTATAATCACTTAAAATACCCCACTACCATTTTTCTTAATTTGCGTGCCCACTAGAAAGTGGACAATAAGAAGGAGTGAAGGGAGTATAAAATTTAATTCTTATGAATATCGGATATTGGAATTCGTATCCAATATCCAAATTTTCTAATTGGATATTCAATCCGAATGACCGAATTATAACTTCAAATTGAATATCTTTGTTAGAGTATATAACATATCCTGGGGCCTCAACCATCAGCTTAAGCTTTTGGTTGAGTTGATTCCTTGACAATCTTAAATTTTGTATTGAAAATCAGATCGAATCATCAGATAATTTTACTCGGCCTACTACCTTATTTTCTCAAACTAATTGTCAGCCAAAAATAGTAGAAGTAGCTTAGTAAAGCTTGAAACTCTTATATGCGGACTTTAAGTGCATCACTATGAACATTATCCTAAACAAGGCTTCTCCATTTGACAAACTTAACAAAAGTCATTCATATGTAAATTTCATTCCAACTCTATTAAATGATGGTCACATTTTAAAAAAAATTGAGAATTTTTATTAATTGGATTATTAGTCCATGAAAGAGACTAACAATAATGATGTTCATATGTACTCATCTTTATTTAATTCTATATGAACTTGAATCTCTCATATATTAGATCTACCTTAAATATGACTCTTGTAAACGACCAAAAACGTTTGTGGCTCAATAGATAGAGTATTTGCATGTGAAATAGGAAGTTTGGAGTTTGACCCCAACTGGGTGCAGAAATCAGTTGGGATTGCATGACTGCGCGCATCTCTCTTATAACTCCTCTTTAGGGGAATGAGTATGATTTGTCTTCATCTTTCAGGAAAAAAAATTCCACCCGGACCCTGTCTTGTCCGGGGACTCTTTGACCGCGCTCTCCTTTATTGGTATGAATTGTCGTTGTCGTTGTCCTTCCCTCCCTAGATCCTAACCATAGTTTTCTATGGGCGGGATACACTGAGTATAATGTTGATGATTAATACAATGACCAAAACACATTTATATTACTACTAGTCTACTACTATTTTATTTACTTTATTTTTCTAAATTTACTCCTAAAATTAAATTAAAAGATGAACAATCGTACACATCCTTTTCACGCAACACAAGTTTAGAAAAAATGTGCGATGTTTAGTCTAAGAAACCCTACCTAGTCGGTAAGTGGATGGTCTAATCTGAATCCATGGTCTATCACCCATTAATTGAAGATTCCACATAATGTAAGGTGGATAAAATATCCCATTTGAATATCATCCAATTTCAAATGAAGATTAATTTATCCGATTTTTGAAATATGAAATTGAGATCGGTATATTTGCAGAAACAGAAATCCAGATATATTCAATTTTTATATATATATATATATATATATATATATATATATATATATATATATATATATATATATAGATAGATAATATAGATGTAGGATAAATAAGAAAGATTTTAAAATGAGAAGGATTTTTGATTTTTTTAATTACGTATATACAAAAGATACTATTTAAAAAACACTTTAAAATTTATGTATAGTTACTTCAGTAACATAGCTTATTTTTATAATTATGTGTTTTGCTCAATCATTTTATAAATTTTTATTGTAGTGAAATCAAGGGTGTAGAGTCCTTCTCACCCTTCTCATTTCAACACTTACCATTGGATCCTCACTATATATATATATATATATATATATATATATATATATATATATATATATATATATATATATATATATATATATATATATATATATATATATTGTTGAACATTATATTATATTTACAATTTTCAACTAAAATGAAGTTTAACTAATTTACACTTTTGAAAATCCAACTATATTTCCAAAATGATTTCTTAAAAAAATTTAAAGAATAACGTTTTTAGTAAAAAAAAAAAGAAACAACAGTGGGTTTAAATATTTATGTGTACAATGCGCAAAAAAATACATAATATTCGATTCTGATTAAATCAAATATCCAGATTTCTAATATTCAATTTTTTTGGATTAGAATCAAATTATAAATTTAGTATAGGGATATTCGAATTTCCGTTGGATTTTGACACCCTACCATTATGGAGCTAAAACTGGCCAACCCACTTGTGATTTGTGAATGTTAAAATCCATATCCGGCGCCATCAAAAACGTTACGTCCACAATTATATAATTTAGTTGGCTACTTAGCTATGCAAAGTTGACCAAGATTTTCCAAGTCTTACTTTGTGGATTATCATATGATTTTAAAATTATTTTTTGTAATTTTAGATAGGTTCATCATTATACCTAGTGTATCCTGCTGATAGAAAACTATGCTTAGAGTCTGGAATGAAAGAAAGACGACAACTCATACCTATAAAGGAGAGTACGTTTAGAGAGTCTTTCGGCTCGAGAAAGTTCTTCAAAGAGAGAGAAATCTGCAACTTACAAATAACATAAAAATAAAGATCAAAGTAGAGAAGAAAGTAAAGAGCGATAATTAAAGACAATGAACAATAACAAACGGTGGGTAAAAGGGACGGGGTTAATAATCTAGGACGTGGATAAGGCGCCGCCAACTGCCCCTATCCCTGGTCAGGTCCTTGGAGAGGTAAAGTTCATGCAGGTCATTTTTTATCTATTTCTCCCACGTTCTCTTAGGTCTTCCCCGATTTTTCTTGCCCTCCACTGTGATGCATTCGATCCTTCTCACTGGGGCGTCATGGGTCCTGTTCTGCACATGCCCAAACCATCTCAACCTGTTCTCCTGCATCTTCGCAGAGAGAGGTGTAACCCCCAACTTCTCCCAGAACTCTGGGTTTTTAATCCTCTCCATCATAGTCAGTGTTACCACACATCCACCTCAGCATACGCATTTCTGTTACTTTCATCCTCTGTTCAAAAGCCTTCTTAATTGGCCAACATTTTATCTTATACAATAATTCCAAATAGGTTATAGACAAAAAAAAATTAGGAGTAATTTTTTACTTTTTTTCTTTAAGATGAGAATCAAATATTAAAAAAGTCTCAACACATTAAATAAATAGTGAATTTAAGTAAAAAAGTAAGTACTTAAGTAGCAAGATTAACTGAGTAGCAAATCATGTTCAAATCATGTAAGTAGCAATCATGCGTACATATCGCATGCTTGCGTACATAAGTCAAGAAAATATAGCTGGTTTTCTCCAAAGTCAATCAACTAGTACACGTAACAATATGGTATACTACTACGCAGTGGCGAAAAATAAAAGTTGGCGCTCTTTAGCCATCAAATATTTAGGGTGTGTTTGGATAGAAAGAAATAGAGGGAAAGAAAAGGGAGAGATTTAGAGGGAGGAAAAATCCCTTGTTTGGATAGGAAAATAGGAGGGAAGAGATTTGGAGGGGAGGGAATTGGAAGGAAAATGTGGATAAATTTTGTAAGAGTTGTAATCCCTCCAAAAGTGAAAAGATTTAAAAGGAAAACACAATCTCCCTTCCTTTCTCTTCCATTCTCTCCTAGACAAACAAAAACTAGTTTCCTTCCATTTCTCTTCCCTTCCTTTCCCTTCCCTCCCTTCCCCTTCCCTCCCTTTCTTTTCCATTCAAACTTGTTATCCAAACATAGTGTTAAATCATCTATAATCTCATTGACGCTATATGTTTTTGGTATTTGTCTCTAAAGGTATATTACAAAACTATTAGTAAGAAAATTATCGCTCATTTTGTTACGAAGTCCTTTCTTTACTATCTTCATAATTGATATGTATGAGTTTTCAAGATTCAAGTATTCACTTATTCAAACTAATTATTAAAATAAAGATAAGAAAATTCAATTAAAAATATAAAACAAACCTTTATTCTTCAATTGAGGATAGTAAGCTTAATTTTTTATTTTATGGATTTCTCCCGATCGCTTTTTTTTATCCAGTTGTTAAATGATAATTTCATTCCTAATTTGATATTCTATTGATTACTTATTAGATTTTTTTATTTTGTGTAATTATTCTCTTTCTTTAACAGTGTTGTTTTATTTGTTGGGCTAGAATTAGAAAAATATAAAATGACAATTGTATATTAAATAAAAATTGCTAAAAATCTCGGAGGGGCTAAGCTCATTAATTTGTAACTTTTGTATCTATAAAAGTCGGAGAAAATTATGAATTGAATTGAGTGAAATGGACTAAAAATATATTGAATTTACGAGTAAAGATGATATGTTTAATTGGACCGGATAAAATTTAATGGAATTCAATTCAAAGTGAATATTACTTCCTCTGTTCTATATTAGTTGAAATATTAGACCAAATGACACTATTTATTCATCACTCTTACTTTGTGATTAGTTTTTAATCTATAAGTTAAAACATAGTCAAGTGAGATCTTGTTTGATTCGTTTCATTACAAAGATTTTTAATATTAATTTTTTATAATTTTGTATTATGCATAATTACAGATATTAAGAATTTAATTAGTATATTGGATTAGATGAAAAACAAATGTTATAAGTAAATTAGAATGGTGGAAGTATAGATCCTTTTACACTCATATCATTGAAATTTGAAAGTATTATTTGTTTTATTTTATTTGTTTTCCCCACCATTAATGAGATCAATTTGAGCAAAAGCATTCCACATGTGGAGTATTTTTCCAATCCACACCATTAGAAATGATCTTATCATCCTACTAAATATTAAAAGGATGTCATATGTTATTTTTATTTATGATATTTCCCACCTAAATTTTTTAATAATGAATATGGAATACTTGACCTTTTAGTTTAAACTTTATTTTTCGAATATTATGACATAGTAATAGTAATAAAAAAGTTAATTCTAGAAACTTTGATTTTTCAACTACAATTTTTTTTTGAAGAGAAGTTACTTTTAGTAACTTTGATTATTAGAATTTTAAATGATTATAACTATTAATTATACTTTACTTACCATACAAAAAAAATTGGAATTAAAAATGGTTATTAGCTAAAAATAAGCTTATAAATAAAATACATAATTTAATAGTTTTATTAAATTATTTTTACATTATTTAAAGGGACAAATTAATATATTATTTGTTTATCTTCACTGTTAATTTACCATTTAGTTTTTGATATTATTAATCAATCACTCTTAATTTGTATTTCATTTTAATTTATAGTGAGTTAAAACATACTCAAATGAAATCTTGTTTGATTCGTCTCGACATAAATCTTTTATAGATTTTAATTAAACACAATTTGAAATATTTATAAGTATAACTCAATATATACATTAGGAATCGTGCTAAAATCAAATGAGATTATTTTTCAATAAACAATGTAATTTATTGAGGTTTGCTAAATAACAGTGATTTATCAATTTGGTAAATCAATTATAGTTAGCCAAGTTTTTATTGGTTTTTACTTAAATGATTTTGTTTTCCTATTTTTTTGTTTAGACTATTTTATTATTTTTACTTAGTCTTCTATAGTAATAATTTACAAATAATAGTAATTAACTTAAATTTTCTATTATTTATTTTGGACTCCACGACTGATGGCTAACTGGCTAGTGGCTAATGAGCCAATGATACGAAATATTTGTAGACGTCGATCATCTTCCAATTAGTGAATAAATTTGATTATTAAAATTTGTCGGCTTGTTTGACAAATCTTGAAACAACCTAATATAGTACTCCATCCATTTTCATATTCTTCTTAAATATTAGGAATTTTAATATTATTTTTGACTATAATTTTCTTATCAATTTATATGCAAAAATATATTCATTTGAATCTTGATATTAAATTTTTAAAATTTTCAAAAACTTAAATTAGATTTATTTGACTTTTATTTTTGCATTAAATCCGTATAAAAACGAATATGAAGAGAGATTGAATTAGTGTATGTAGTTGATATTCTTTTACTGGAATGGAGGGATATGATATGATATTTAATAAAAGAGAGATTGAATAGTGTATGTAGTACTGAAACAGAGTTAAAAGTTTCTATTAAGGAAAGATAAAATAAAAAATAAAGTAAATTAAATAAAATGACTCGCATTAACAATATATTTTCTCATTTTTCTTTTTCCTGCTATTCAATGCTCGTTATAATTTTTAAAATCTTTCATCTTATATGATAAAAAAATTAAAAAAAGATTATATTATGAAAATATGCGTTAAGACGAATCAAACAAGATCTCACTTGACTATATTTTACATTATAAATAAAAAAAATATATACCAAATATGATCAGTTAATAAACAGTAAGTAGTACAAGAATTATCATGGATTCATCATTATATCATATTTATTTTACATTATCAAGTATTTAGTTGACGTGCCTTTTGATTATATATTTAAAATTACTTTACCCTCGTTCGTCTTTATCCTTTGTCTTTTTGTCGCTTTTTACCTGTTTCTTTTGATCTTATCTTTGTTTTTATGTGTGCTTCTATTCTATTTGCCAACTGCAGCCTGCAGGTTCCTTTTGCTAGAAGACCGTTCTCGAGCCGGGGACTCTTTGATCGCACTCTCCTTATGGGTAGGAGCATGCCATCGTTCCTCCCTCTCCAGACCCTGATCATAGTTTTCTTTGAGCGGGATACACTGGGTATGATGATGATGACGACTTTTATATTAAAGAAATTTTCAAATGAACTAGCTATGCAATATTTTGGATTTGGAAAAAAAAAGAGTGTTTGGCAAATGATTATTCGCTAATGTTTATTGTTTTTTAGTTAATTAATTTGATCAATTGAACATGTTGATTTTTTGTTGAGTTTCAAACTACTAGCTTGGATAAATCAATTGTATGAGAAGATATTTGATAAAATCATGTACTACCTCCGTTCCAAAATACTTGCAACATTTGCCTTTTTCACGCATTCCAATGCACTAATTCAATCCTTAATATCTATAATTATGTATAATATAAAATTATAAAAAAATTGATATTAATAATCTTTACGTCAAGATGAATCAAACAAGATCTCACTTGACTATGTTTTAACTTATAGATTACTTATTAATCACAAATTAAGGGAGATAAGTGAATAGTGCTTATTTTTCGTAGGTTGCGACTATATTGGAACAAAGGAAGTATTGATTTTGATTGTTTATTAATAAGTCAAGAGACAATGAAAAAGCAACCAAATTAGTTTTTTCATTTTAACTTAAATTTAGTTTTTTCAGTTGGCTAAAAGTCATTTATCATTTTTTTGCTTTATTATACAATTAAAAAATTAAAAACCAAAAACCAATCAAAATCCGACTTGAAAAGCATATTTTATCAAACGAGAATGTTTTAGTAAATAACAGTTATTTGTGAAGTTTTGTTATTTTAATTTATCTTTTTGATTTTTGTTTACTTTATTATTATTTTTTTAATTTTTTTATGATGATTTACAAAACACAGTCATTGATTAGGAATTTTGGTTTACAAAAACACCCTTTTTCCTCTTACATAAAAAAGCCAAAAATTAATTTGTAACTTGTATGCAAGTTGTAGTGTGAAATGAAACCCAAATCTCTAATTTAATTCAAACCTCTAAAATGTGCACTTTTTCTACGCAAATAAATGCATTCATGTTTTTCTTACACTCATTCATGAATAACAGAACATAATAACCTTTTTTTTTATATCTCTCATATTTTTCTAATTTTTTATTGGCGTTGATCTTTTAATTTTGGTATACAATACATAAAAAAAATTTCTTATTTTGATTTTTTTAATGTCAAATCAAGGAGTAGATAAGAGTAAAGATGAAGATAAGATAATCAATTAGGTTTCTTAGTATTAGCATATTATTTTCTTCCATATTCGAGTGAATCTTTATAATTTTTTAATACTCCTACAAAAATGAGCTATGTTCATTGAAAATTTCTTTAAATGGAAACTTAAAATAGGTGCAATAATAAAATAAAGTATATCTACATTATCTCGTGGCAAGAAATCAAACCCATTTAACACATAATTAATTGGAATATATGAAACCAAAAATACTCCTTGAAAACGAGATATGTTCACTGATAAAAAATTACAAAAAGTTTATATTTTTCTTTTTTATGCTATCCAAAGTATGATTTTAATTTTTAACATCTTTAATTTTATATGATAAAAAATAATAAGAGTTAATATTATGAAAATATGCATTAAGACAAATCAAATAAGATTCCACTTGACTATATGTTACATTATACATGGAAAAATATATACCAAATATAATCAGTTAATAAACAGTAATTACTATTTACTACAAGAACTGTTGGAACTATTAAAATTCGAAGAAAGTGGTACTACTAATCACCACTAATCGGTATTTAGGAGTCACTACTTAAAACAAAGTTGGTATAAGGAAATATAGAGGATAGATCCTTAAATTATTAGTATATCATCAAAGTTCTTACGATGAGATCATTTCTATTAGACTGACCCATATGTATTTATCGTGTTAAAATAATTATTTATAATTTTAAATTAATCAATATAAAAGAAATAAAGAAATAAACTGAGTATATATACATGCCTCATGGTGAAACAGTCTTATATAAGATCACTACAAAATAATAATAATAAAATGGTGATATTTTATTTATTAGCTGTAATTGTCAATGTCCTAAATCCTTATAAAAACACACTCTAACACACTCCACCAAAAATCACCGAAATCTTCTGTATTAAACTTTCTTCCATCAAATGGGTTCTTTAGAAGTACTGCAAACCCAACAGCCCGACCCAGAAAAACCCAAACCCGACCTCAACGACGACGATATCTCACCCATAGAAGAGGTCCGTTTAACCGTAACCAACACCGACGACCCGAGCCTACCCGTATGGACATTCCGGATGTGGTTTTTAGGCTTACTTTCTTGTGGTTTGCTCTCATTTCTTAACCAATTCTTCTCATACAGAACAGAACCCCTTATCATAACCCAAATCACAGTCCAAGTTGCCACCTTACCCATCGGGCATTTCTTAGCCCATGTGCTCCCTCGGACCCAGTTCCGGATCATCGGGTTCGGGTCCCAGAAATTCTCCCTGAATCCGGGACCATTTAATGTAAAGGAGCATGTTTTAATCACCATATTTGCAAATGCTGGAAGTGCATTTGGAAATGGGTCAGCTTATGCAGTTGGGATAGTGAATATTATAAAGGCATTTTATAAAAGGAACATCTCATTCTTTGCTGCTTGGATCCTTATAATTACCACTCAGGTACCACTATTTTTTCCAATTTCCATTCTTTAGGTTGGACAATCCATGAAATACTACTTTCGTTTCTAGATTAATTTTTCTAAAGAAATGTTCACCGAATTAAAAAAAAATAGAATCTTTTAGATATTTTCTTTGTTCTTTAAATCTTGCTCTATTTGACCAATACCATCAAGCACTTATTTGTATAATTTGACTATTGTATTGTCGTTAATCTATAAGTTAAAACATAGTCATGTGAGATCTTGTTTGATTCGCAAAGATTATTAATATCTATTTTTTATAATTTTTAATTAAAAACATTTAAAGATATTAAAGGTTAAAATGTTGTCTCGACAAGTATAAAAAACAAATGGGACTAATGGATTAAATAGGAGGTAGTAAAAAAAGTTAGTAGAAAAAAATATAAAAATCAACTAATAAAAAAATAGTTTATATAAAATTAATTAGAAAATCATAAGAATATAAAAATGTTAAAATGAAATTAGAAACAAATGGATTACCAAAAAATGACATGAAAACTTCTTATCGAGTTGTTACTTTTAGCAAATATTTTTTCGTGATATTGATAACTAACAATGTAATTGGGATTTGCAATATTTCTATAAACACAAATTTTTACTCCCTCCGGTCCAGTTTACTAGTTCCATTTGACTGGGCACGGATTTTAAGATAGTAGTGGGATCCATGTAAAAGGTGGTAGTTGGGTATTTTAATCGATTAAATTAATTGTAAAGGTAGTAGTTGGGTATTGGAAAAGTGAGGGTATTTAGGTAAAAAAGGATATCCAAAAAAGGAAATGGGACAGGTAAAGAGGAATTGCCAAAAAAGAAAATGGGACTAGTAAACTGGACCGGAGGGAGTAGTAGCCATAGGCCACTCGTCTTAAATCAGCCTAATTATAAAATCAGTTTCTAATTTTTAATATTTTAAATAAAAATAAAAATTGCATTTAAACATTGGACTGGGCTGTTTTAGAGAGCCGTTTTTGACATAAATAGTCTTTCAGGAGACCTTCTATTCTATAAAAAAGAAAAAATAGAATAGAAGAAGTGTGGCAATTTAAAGGACAAAAAATAGATAAAAGTTAAGAGAAATATCTACATAGGGAAAAGGCACCTAAATTTTAACCTTTTCTTCGTCAGTTCATGGGTTGAAGGTTAACTATATCTATCCACTAGTCAATTTACTCGTTCGAGATGGCAACTGATAATTATTATAATTAGTAAATAATTAAATATAAATTTAACAGGTAGTTGATGATAAATAAAATAATAAATATATATATAATTTTTATTTCCTCAATACTATGTTAATTGAATAGTTTACTCAATTATTAACAAAGTTTTTCTTTTTATTTCAAATCTTTATTCCTACTTACTCCTATAATTTATTAGACTGAAAGAAAAAGAAAGACAAGAGGGAATTTTTAAATATTTTACACAAAAAGGTATAATTTAAATGTTTATTTATTTGTAATGAAAAACTAAAAAGCTCAAAGTTAAGACATGGGCCGTGATGCCATTTAGGAGATGCTACAACAATTAAAAACTAACACAAGTATTACACGGACCATCTCTAATTGGTCTGATCCATAAAGACAAAATACAGAGTAAGAGTATGGATTAAGCTTTAATGGATTGGATATGAATAACGTCTCTCAAAAAGAGAGTCTCCTGATATTAACTAATCCAAAGGTAAGTGGTTATATAATAGAAAAAATAATTTTATATTAGAATTAAATTTTATTTCAATTGAAATATATTATTTCTCTAAGGCAAAGTTTTAGATTTAATTTTCTTCATTTTCTCTCATTTATTCGGCCTACCATGTAATCTAAAAAAAATTCATCAAACATATTTCTAAAAATTAGTCAATATAAAATAGAGGGACAAAGTATGATTTTGTATGACGTAATTTCGTGTCTTGATTAATTTATACAGTAGATTTTTGAATAAAAAAATTACGTACTAGTTGGCAAGTGGAAATAGATTTTTTTATTTTATGATGATTATATGGAGTATCATGTATAGTAAGAGTATTCTATTTTATTTTTGTTTCAATTAATTAGCATTATTTTTATTTTTAGATAATGATTTACCATTTTTTTTAATCTCATTCATATATTCTAACTCACTTCAATTTTAACCACACAATTTATTTCTCTCTATATTTATTACCACTTTCTTAAAAATAACTTATTTTCTCCTTGATGCAAACAAAAAAAGAACCAAACCTCAACCATTAGCTTAACTTTTGGTTGAAATGGTTCTTTAATATGGTATAAACTTTTGGTTAAGTTGGTTCCTTAACATGATATCAAAAGCAAGTGTGACTAGAGGTTATATGTTCAAATTTCAATCACTCCTCATTTAGATTTAGAGTGAAATGTTTAGCGTCAGGTACAAGGGGTCGAGGAGAGCATGTGTAGCATTCATATTTCTAGTCTAAAGGGCTCTTGTATTCGTATTTGGGCAGGTACTAGGATATGGTTGGGCAGGTTTGATGAGAAAATATGTGGTGGAGCCTGCACATATGTGGTGGCCCAACACTCTTGTACAAGTTTCCCTGTTCAGGTAAATTTCTTCTTTCCCACACTATTATGCTTAATATTATTCATACTATGAAAATTGATCGTTATTTAGCTTTTACGCTAGTTAAACAAATTATCTATTGCTGTTCTTAGAGAAGTTTGATGAAATCAAGTCTTGGTCAATAAAGTACGCCAACAAAACAAGCCAATTTGAAAAGTCACTCGTACCAATTTTTTCATTTTGAATAATTAAAAACTAACTTTTTACCTTAATTACAAGTAATTTATCAAATAATAAGTTTCATAAATGCTCTCACGGCCCAAATCTTAGAGGTGGACTGCAATAAATTATTTTTTGCAACACTCAAACAAAACAAATACTCCTATCCTTTAGCTTCATTTAAGGATGCATAGTCTTAGATGAGGAAAGGCACAAACTTAACTTGGTATGTGAACTAAGTATCATGCATTAAATACAATACACTAGTAGTTTTAAAGTGGTTGTTATTCCAAATAATTTCAAAGGATATTCATCCTTAAAATTCAAAAATATTTCGAAAGCTAAGCTTATATGGATGCCAACTTAATCTATTTGTTTATTAAGGAAAAATTTTTAAAAAATATTTTTATCTTGCAAGTTAATTTTTTTCATAATTAGTGACGATCCATTACCTTGATAACGAGTAGTTGAGTTAATTTGGGTTATTAACTAGTGGGTAATTGGGTATCATTTGATTTTTTTCTTTTTACTTTTTCATTGATATTTTTTTTGGTTTTTTCATTGATATTATTGAATTTGGGAAAATGGGTAGTTTTATTCTTAAATTTTTGTCACTTTACAATGTAAACATGCATGTTCATGATTAAAAAGCTTATAATTTAACTTCGTTCAAGGCAAAAAATTATGAGACACTCTGAATAAAGACCTAAAATTAAGGAAAGGTACAACCAAAAAAAGCCCTCAAGATGTGTGCCAACCGCAAGAAAGTAAATTAACATGTAGTACAAGATGACTGATAGCAACTTGCACTATCACTTTACTAGTAATCTACTGTATACAGTGGGACTAGTAGTTCTAGGTCCCCATATCACATGAGCTATCACTTCAGACTCTCGGTAAATACTATCACGGTCTTGCAACAAACTTCAGTGTTATTAAACAATCTTATAAAATGAAATTATTCCTTGACATTTGACGGGGCATTTTATTGAATACAACAATACCAAAGCCTTTCAATATACGCGGTCCGCTAATAATTCAAAACAAATCAGTTCGTTAACTAATACTTGAGGGTTTTTTCCGTATCATAATACTTACTATATTTTTTCTTTTTCCGTATCATAATACTTACTATACTTTTTCATTTGTTTTACAATACTTGCTACATCATTACATATGTTTTATCATACTTGATCCTACTTTGTTCGAACTTCATACCTCACCAACACGTATACTTTTGGTCATTTATTTAAAGCCAATGATTATATTTTACTATCAATCAATTATTATTTTCTTAATACTTGTGTCAAGTCAAAATAGTCATAAGAGTCTTACATAATTATTTTCTTAATACTTGTTCAAGAAAAATGTCTAAAGGGAATAAAAATAAGAAATGAGACTGAAAAAGGATAAAATTGGGGAGGGTAGATATTTTAGTTAAGACTTTCATTTCACTTTTTCTTCAAGTCCCTAACATGCCAAATAAGAGATAAGATTATTTTGATTAAGTCTCGATTTTAAAGTCTCACACGTCACTAACCTTCATGATAGGAAGCGCAACTCAGATCCTCGCTATAAGACCTCAAACTGCATTATTTGACTATGCTTGTCGTTTCTATTAGGCGTAGAAACAATCAAGGATTAGAATAGTACATTTGACTATGCAAGATAAGGACTAAATGGCTTAAAGTAAGTTAGATTGAACTAAATGCAAGTTGTAACCGACTTAATCCAGGACCAAACTCCCACTGATAGAATGTGGACAAGTAGTTAAGCCTACAAATGAACACAATGATATCCAAGGTTCATATCTAGGGTCTACTTTTTTGATTATTTGTGAAAATTAGCATGCATTCACATTGACATGTGAGCCATTGTTTACCATTTCACTGTTTGTCTCTTTGAGATCACTCCTTGAAAGAACACCTCCCCATATGCGATGTCACTCTCATGAATAATCTTAAAGGGACAAAAGAGTAACATGCATGAAGAACATTAAAATTGAGGTGAAACCGTGCCATAATGATTTATGTCGAGATATTAAAGTTGTCTTCCCAACTCTGAGAACTTCACCCTTACGGCCCGTTTGGTAGGTAGTTATAAACGGTGGTAATAGGAATGAAAAATTAGTGTAATTTTAGTTGAAAAATATCTTGGGCCTTGGCAACCTTGAGGGTCATTCTTGTCCAACGCTAATTTTTCTCATTTTTGTTTACAAATTTTCATTACCACGGAAATGATATGAAACTTTTGATGAAATTTTACACTATAAATCATTCCCATCCATTACCACCATTAGTACCACTAACCAAACGGACCGTTTATTCTTTAGTTGTTACCACTATAAATCAGTACCCGTTTCTTTATATTTTGTGCAGGGCCTTGCATGAGAAAGATAACAAAGAAGAAAGACGCACATCACGGGCAAAATTCTTCTTAATTGCATTAACGTGCAGCTTTTTGTGGTATGCAGTCCCAGGTTACTTGTTCTCGACTCTCACAAGTGTATCATGGGTCTGCTGGGTATTTTCAAGATCAGTGACAGCCCAACAATTAGGCTCGGGAATGAGAGGTCTCGGTCTAGGAGCCATAACACTAGACTGGTCCGCTGTAGCATCCTTCTTACTGAGCCCACTCATAACCCCATTCTTCGCGATTGCAAATGTGTGTGTAGGTTATGTTCTGATAATATACATTTTCATTCCCATAGCATACTGGGGACTGGACTTGTATAACGCTCGTAGGTTCCCAATTTTCTCCTCGCATTTATTCACAGCTCAAGGTCAAATCTATAACATTTCAGCAATAGTAAACGACAAGTTTGAACTAGATCTAGCACAATACGAGAAACAGGGGCAGATTCATATGAGCACTTTTTTTGCTCTTACTTATGGCTTTGGATTCGCCACCATTGCGTCCACTCTAACTCATGTTGGCTTCTTCTATGGAAGGTAATGCTCTTACAGTAAACTATGTCAATACTTCTTTTTCATTCAGATGGATTCTAATTTTCTTAATACCACAAACAAGATATCTTGCATTTCTCCCTCCCTCCAGTATTTTCCCAAGTTCGAATTTTGTAAGCTTCAATTTACTTTGCAGTCAACATTCTAGTCAGTAGTCAGTAGTCACATAAAGCATCTCACTGTTGTTACTTGACGCCTTATTTGTTCGGTCCTAGTCTTTGGCTTGGATTTGTGTTATATTTGTGAAATTGGTCATAAATTCTTTATGTAGTACGGAAAAAGAACAAAAAAACATTTTGATTGGGAAAAAGGCAGTTTAGATTTGTGAGTCTAGTCTGACTAGTGATATGATGTTCAACAAACAGGGAGATCTATGAAAGATACCGTGCATCATACAAAAGCAAGGATGACATTCATACGAAACTGATGAAGAAGTACAAAGACATACCATCATGGTGGTTCTACCTCCTTCTTGGGTTGACAATAACAATTTCTTTTGTGCTTTGTATCTTCATGAAAGACCAAGTTCAAATTCCTTGGTGGGCTCTCCTCTTTGCTTGCGGCATGGCCTTTGTTTTCACTCTTCCCATCAGCATCATATCTGCCACAACTAATGTGGTAAGTGTCCAGCATCTTGGTAATACTACCTCCGTTACATAAGACTTGCACCATTTCGACTTAACACAAATACACGGGAAATGATTGGTTGATAGTAAAATATCATTGTTGTCCTTAAAAAATGACAAAAGTGTAAGAGTTGATGAGTATAGAGTATGAACAAGTAGGGGTAAATAAGAAACTTATAAGTCACTTTATGATATATTCCATATAGTAATGTAGCAAGTATTTTGAAACAAATGAAATAAAAAGTGTAGCAAGTATATATTATAGGACGGGGCAAGTCCTAGGTAACTAGTAGTAATTACAATTGTCCTCCTCCCTAAAAATTAAAAGATAAAAAGAAAGCACTATTTAATAAAAAATCTGGTGCTGCACCACGAACCTAGATAACAAGCTTGGTTTCATATTTAATCTCACAAAACTCTGCAGTTCATAAATATAACTAGTAAATTGTCAATCCACACAAATTGTTCTTCATTTAAGACTGTTGTGCTGAGTTTCACATTTAATATCACCGTTTTGTTACAACAATCGAATCGTTAAAAGCATTTTCGCACTATGCTCTGGACACATAAAACTAATAGGAAAACATAAAATATTTAAGTGATAATATTATAATACTGTTCATCAACTAGGAGTATTTCTTTGTGTTTGTTCATAAATAACCAATTTACACCGGACATTTCACAAGAAAAAATGCACCAAATACCAGATAAAATGTGAACAACAAAAGGTCAAAGTTGGCCACCATCAAATGAGATTTATTTTTACATACCATCTACATGACATGGGTTTTAATACTTATCTGCAGACACCAGGACTGAATATAATAACAGAGTATGTAATGGGGCTCATATTACCCGGAAAACCAATTGCCAACGTCTGCTTCAAAGTATACGGTTACATGAGCATGGCACAAGCTGTTTCATTCCTCAGTGATTTCAAGCTTGGGCATTACATGAAGATCCCACCAAGATCAATGTTTTTGGTTCAGGTACAGCTTTCATAAAGTTAGCCACATTCATTTATGTCACAGTTTGGGGTCAAAAGTCAAGATATTCCAGTGTCATTTATAAATTTACAGCTAAACCCTGAGTTATAAAACAAATAGCATCTCAACTTATACTCTACCCGTTTTCTATGACTCTCCAGTTCATAGGAACTATTTTAGCAGGTACAATTAATGTTGCGGTAGCATTTTGGTTGCTCGACTCAATTCACAACATATGTGAGGATAATCTGCTTCCAGCTGACAGTCCATGGACTTGTCCTAGTGACCGTGTATTTTTTGATGCATCTGTCATATGGGGCTTGGTTGGTCCAAAAAGGATTTTCGGAAATCTTGGAAATTACAATGCAATGAACTGGTTCTTTGTAGGAGGGGCACTAGGGCCAATCATAGTTTGGGTCTTTCACAAGGCATTCCCCAAGAAGACATGGATTCCATTAATTAACCTGCCCGTGCTTCTTGGAGCTACAGCCTATATGCCACCAGCAACAACAGTAAACTACAATGCCTGGATCATAGTCGGAACAATTTTCAACTACTTCATTTTCCGTTACAGAAAGCCTTGGTGGCAAAGGTACAATTACATTCTTTCAGCAGCATTGGATGCTGGGGTTGCCTTCATGGGGGTTCTTTTGTACTTCTCATTGGGTGTGGAGAATAAAAGCTTAGACTGGTGGGGTACAAATGGTGAACACTGTAGTCTGGCAACATGTCCAGCAGCCAAGGGTATAGTGGTTGACGGATGCCCTATCCGCTAGTTCATGTATATTTACAGAATCTTCCATTTAATTTCTGTTTGATTGATTATCATGCATAAGTGCGTGTTTGAGACAAAGTAAGGCTGTGAATATTTGTGACAAGAAGCTAGGAAAAATTTCAAGTGTAATATCTACATTCACATTTCACAACTCTTTTTTGTGATTAGCAACAGAACTGTGTTACTACATCTACTGCCTATTACAGTGACCGGGTGAAAAGCATCTTATTCTTTTTGGCTTCTCATTTCAGCGATTGAACCATAGAACTTAAATTTGATCAGATATTTTAAATTATATATGAATGTAAGATATAACAAGAAACTTACATGTACATTTTCCTTAGATTAAAAAAGTAATGAACTAGCGATTAGTTGGTAGTTTACTTCAGGTGCAATCACAGACAGATTCTAAATATATACAAATTAATAGTGTTCCAGAAAAAAATATTAAAAATAAATACAAGCTTTTCAATAATGCAAATTTAGTTACCGTATTGTGTTCGTTTTGAAGTCAGATGTGAGTCAGATCTTACTTGAAGTCCCACTCCAAGAACATTCCATTCTGAGTTTCATGTTTTTCAATTCTGATGGATTTTTCTTTTATCATGTGTGATATTCAGAGTTCAGACCATGGTTTCAAAACTTAAGTATGGTTGTGAATGGGTAATTGGTACGGTATGCTGCCTTTGTGGCCTTAATATCACCATCTTAATAAGTTCAAAACCTTCACGACATAGTCATGATTCAATGTGCAACTCATTTAAATAACATGATTAAGACTAAAAAATTGTTCTAATTTATGGATTTAACATTAGAGAAACTCGATTATATAAGAAATATTCTTTCCACAACAGGAGCTGATGGATACTCCAATTACCATGTACAAGAACTTGAAATGTCGTCTGTGCGCCACTGATTATATTCATCCATCTTTATGATAAATGAACTAGAACTAGGTGAGCCTCCTCCACCATATGCCTACAGGACAAAGTAGCAAAAGAACTTATATTTGCAAGAGTTTATTAAAGAACTAACAGAAAAAAAGAAACTCAAAAGGTAGGTAAGAGTGAGAAATGTATAAAATAACACCTTTGCAATTTCAGAGGTGTCGGTGGTGCCATCAGTACTTCTCAAACACACTTTCAGGCTCTTACGTTGCATGAAAACAACAGCTCCTATTGGCCTGAAGCAAGAAGAGATTCCAGAAAGATTACAAAGCATCAGAATATGCAGTTATGAATTTCGGAGCAATATGTTTTATATGACCAAGATATGTCGAATACAACAAATTAATGAGTGAAATCAGAAGCAAAAACATTACAATCAGAAAATCCATATTCCATTTCTTTAGTTTGCTTTCAACATATCTACTATACATATACACTTTTAAATTTGTCCGCTAAATCTTTTATTTCATTACCATGCACCGTCAATTTCTATGTATAAGGAGAGAATATAAGGAAATGGTATGTAATTCCAAGTGAGCAACAAATTAACAATGAAAGGATATGATGCTGAAAGCCTATGCATTGTGTAATACCATTATGGCATTGTCTAGAGTCTTGGGCCTAGTTGCCCATGGTGGGCCATGAAAATATATGTTGATATATTTTCCAGCGTAGGCTACCAGTTTGACAATTCTTCTTAGAGAAGTACCTTAAGCCAGCTGCAGCACTTCTTATGCTAAGTTCTTTTCCAATTTCATCACTTATGTCTGGATTGGTATCTGCTCTCACTCCCTGACATACATGAAAAAGAATTCAAAGAACCAATGAAAAGGTACGGTGATGTAGGTGATACAAATTTGTGGTTAGGAAAATGCATATAAAGACACCAAACACAGTCAGAAGAAAACAGCATCTATCATTGATACAGAATCAAAATTCTGGTCCAGTCCAGAACATACCAGGCACTCCCCATAAAAACCTTGACCTAGGCGAAGTTTGAAAGGTTTATTCAAATACTCTATTGCCAAATCCTTTTGAGTTGAAACTTTGGATTTTCCCCTATTAATCAGTTTTTCACTGCTCATCTCCAATAGCTGCATCCAGGAAGTAAACAATATAAAAGTCCAATACGTAAGGACACATGATAGCATGTGATAAAGTCCTAGAATTTCGCAAAACATAATCATACTAAAGTAATTATACGTTTAACTATAAGGCAAATCATGCTGTAAACCCTAATAAGCAAAAAAGTTATCTTTAGTTATTTACCGAAGCAGAACATCCTATAAACAAACTTAGCTCAAATGAAGTACTTCCAAGTTCACATAATTCATAGAAACTACTGGAAAGATCACCTGAAGGAGGCCACATACACAACATTCCTACAAAAATCTAGCCAGAATAGCCTTTTCGATGGCGAAGAATTATATCACAACATCCTCCTCTTATTCCTCCCGCATTCCAATTTGGACATATCAAACTACGAAATCTCATTTCGCAGAAAATATTGATAAACAGCCCAACCCCTGTTTACTCCAAACCAGGATATTGCTACATAATATCCTAAACTAAGCCTTACTTATATTATTTGAAGAAGTACAAGCATCTTCTTGCCTTTTGTAAGGTAAACACTAAAGTGGGAGCGCATCTATGTCAGAACGCAAAAGGCTTCATCCTGTATGGTACATTTAATGCTAATAAATTTTCATATATAGTGCTTCAGACCAATTTTGATGGCAGCAATTGAACCACATAAACTGACAGGCCATAGACACATAAATTAAAGAAAGGAGAAAAATGTAACGAACAAAGACTATACGAACCCATAATCAAAGGTAGGTATCAGCTTTCAAGGTCAGATCTTTTGCCACAAACCTGTTCATACATGTGGGGATTTGTGATGCAGTTCAAGTTTGACCTCCATTCAGAAATCCCAATATTAAAAGCTCGAATGTCCGGCAACTTCCATTGACGTAAATCTCCATCTTCAAGGTAGTTCAAAAGTAACTCCATACGACATTGATCATCTGAGTTCAGTAGACTACTAGCTGCATCCTGCATTAGAGAAAGTAGAATATTCTTATGGTAACAGATGATGTTACAAATGTCACAAGGAAGCATGTTTGATGACAAACATTTCCATCAGATGACTTTGTGCATCTAAGTTGGCGCGAAAAATAATCATACACCATCCATGAGCTACTCTTCCCAACATCAACATGAAATGTGAGATTCCCAGAATAATCATCGGTTGGAGGGATCTTTGCAAGTGTTTCTTTTCTATGATCAAAAGATATCACACTGGTATGAAAAGTGATAAAATTGTCAACATCCTGAGTCATAACTCATAAGTCACAAGAAGCAGACTTTCTGATAATTGAGCATCTCAATGACGAAAATTTTCAAGTTAGCTTACTTGCATGCTGTCCTCCGCTGAAGCTCCACAGAAAATCCTTTTGGACCAATGAAATCAAGAAAATAGCATGTCTTGAGTCCCTCAAAACACAAATCTTCAACCCTGTTGTCATGTCCATAAAACATCAAAATATACGTAATGATACAAGGCTAATGTAAGATGGTGTAAGAGTAAGAACATATGTTGACAATGTAGGATCTTAAGACTCTAATATGAATGAAAAATTTGATTATCCATGGTTACTTAAAATTTCTCGGTCACACGGCTATGTCATCGTGCTTGACCATCATGTACCTAACTATACCATATAAGTGGATTTCACTATGTTAGGCATAGTGTTTAAAGTAAGATCTCTTGCTTGAAATAACAATATTAATGAAGTCAATTTTGTATCAATAGTGAACAATTTCACAAACCATATAACTAACATTTAGATTTCAAGAAATAAAATTAGGCATTTCACATCATAAACAATAAACATGATGTAAATACTTATTTCTAAAAAAATTTAATAAGCCACTTTTCAACAACAATTTCCATCCTAGAATTTCAAACTCAAGTTCCAATGATCACAATAGAATAAACCAAAACCGTAAGAACATATGTTGACAAAAATTCTCAATTATAAAGTCACAGCGAAAAAACACAAGTGCAATTAATGGCATGTGACTTACATTGACATGGCAGGATGATAAGGCCAAAAATTTACATTAAAAAATGAATTAATAAGGTACATTAAAATAAATCCCTAAATTAATCTCTAGCAAGTACTAGAATTTACTATATTAATATACTTAACAGACCCTCTCTTGAGAGACCGTCTATAATATAGACATCTCTCAAGAGCCCAACCCATATCTTCCTTTTAACTTACAAAACCACCAATAAGTTCTTTTTTTTAATTTATAAATTGGGTCAGCCCCAAAACTTGAGACGTCTATTGTATAGACGGTCTCAAGTAAGAATTTGAGTATACTTAATATATTCATAATTATATTTATTATAGTATTCAGTAATTGTGACCTAATTATGGCCTAATCATATACTAATTATAACCTATTTATCCTAATTATAAATTTACTAAATTAATAGTATTCAGTAATTGAAACAGCTATTTATTAATATGAAGTCTAATATGGCCTATTTTATACTAATTATGACCTGATCATATAAGTATTTTAATATAGGTAAAAAAAAAAAGCAACATAGAAAGTTTTAAGCTACAAGGACCCTGATACTATGGTGAGCGCAAAAGTTTAAGGAGAAACCAAAAATTTAACGGTGGGGCGTCGAATCCAATCAGTGAGTACTCTAATTCTGTTCCACCGGTACATCACATCATTAGCAGAAGCTAACTGTCGTCCATTTCCAGCAAGAGATGATAATGAACAAGATCACAATCAACAGAGATCATGGACATGTATTGACTGTAGAGGCTTCATTGACACATGGACTGGGGTCATACCAAAAAAAAGGGTCTGGTAAATAAACTACTCCTAATACTTACCTTCTTCAATGTAGTAAGCTACTACATTGGTCTTGGTATGTACCAATGGCTGATATTCATGTAGGCCGAAAGGGGCCCAACCATCAGAATTTTTTGGGTCATTATAAAAAAGCAAAATGTTGTATAGCTATTACCGTGATAATATGTAGCTTAGTGGTCAAACGTGTAAATTTTGAAGTAACTGTTAAGGTCTCAAATTCCTCCCTCCCTCCCCCCATTCACAAGTTTTTTGGTTTGAATAATAAGCTCCTCCCCACCACACCCCCAAATTATGATGCAAGATTTGCCACAGGTATATACTACCTTCTTCTATGTGGTAAACATAGAAGTCAAAATCTTTAAGACATCTAAGCTGGTGGCAAATGAATCTGTGATATTACCAAACTCCAACATAATATCTAAATATCTTTTCGGGTGTGTAAAATGTTAATACTTTTGGCAGCAAAAGGAGCTAGCAGTAGCCGCAAATAAACTGGCAGAAATTCATAAGACAATTGCATTTTATCAACTCCAGTAACTTTTAATCCAGGTTAGATAATCAACACAGAAAATTACTAACGCTTGTATAATGTATATGATCAATGGTCACTAGTGCTAAATAAGTGATTAATATAAGACTAAAATTTTTCAAATTATTGTGAGTTCTGATGCTGTCTTCTATCCGTGTTATATATCATTGATGAGACATTTAGTATTCCTTCTTCATTCAATTACAATAATAAATTATTAATCTTCAAGTTCTCTATTTGGTATACCATCAAACTCATCAATAAACCCCAGATACTTTATCATTTGAAACAAAATCCAACCCATTTCGCTAATCATCCATTTCATCGACATCAAAAAATGAACACTTAAACTACTCCTAATCACATTAGGATAAATTTACAAAATCTCATATCCAAACTTAGGCGGAAAACAAGCATGATATTCAAATTATGAAAATAAAGATTCAACAGAAGCAAAATCATCAAATTGTTGGAAAAAGTAACGATATAATTCGTATAAAGAGAAACCTGAAAGGAACGACGGACGAAAAAGGCAAGATGAGGCAAGGAAGGTGAAGGTGAGAGTGGAAGAGATGAGCGAAGAGAGCCGAAAAAGCGCCAGAAAATGAGGGGTAGTTGTATAGTACCACAGTCGGCGTCTTCGTATCGGCGGCTCGATTAATCGCCTCCATTGTTGCATCTGATCGAAGCTGCCGGGTTTTCTGCAGTGACGACGGGAATGGAGAAATGGTTCTACACCATTTACTGACAGAAGACATTGCATTTGCAAGACGGTACGGAAGATTGTGTTTTTGGTTACTCTCAAATGTCGGCGTTGTTTGGGCGGTTAAATAATGCTTCCGTTCCGTTTATTTTAGGCCAGATAGTTTGTCGAGGCATCGTTTATTTGAAAGATGTCTCTTAGGCTTCTTAACCTATTAAAATTTAGTGTCTATTTATATTATTTGGTGTGTTTGGCAAAGACTTGAGGTTGGGGAATGAGATTTTTGAGTAAAATTATAAAAAGTCTCTTGTTTGTTTAAAGGGATTGGAAATTGGAGAAAGATGAGACTTCAGATTTAATAAGGGAAAGTCCTAAAAAAAGTCTTGGGAGAGGATGGTATTTGAAAATGAGACTTAGACTTTGTTTGGATGGAGTAAAATAGATGGAATAGAAAGGAAAAGATTTGGAGGGATAAAAATCCCCTTGTTTGGATAACAAAAAGAGAGGGAGAGGATTTGGAGGGATTAACTCCCTTTATTTTGTTAACGTTCAAATCTCTCTATAAGAGGAAATATTTGGAATGAAAATGCAATTTCTTTCTTTTCCCTTCTTTTCCTTCCTATACAAACAATGTAGTATTTCCCTCTCCTTCCTTTCTTTCTCTTCTCTTCCTTTCTTTTCTCTTTTAATTTACTATCCAAACGTAGTGTTAGAATTTTATAAAAAGATAATTTTCCCATTAATGAAAGTAAAGAAATCTAAGAGTTATATGGACAATTTTGTAAATATAATTAATTTTTATCTAATTTCTCATCTATTTTTATCATTTGCCAAACAAAGACATGAGGCATTTATTTTCAAAGTTTCAACTCAAGTCTCATTCTAAGTCTCACTATAATCTCATAATTCCCATTTCCACATGCCAAACACCATATTTATCGTATCTCTAATGCCTACTAACAATATTTTAAATACCTACATATATCATATTTAATGCCCATTTACAATATTTCAAAAAAATTTAATAGGCCAGTCCAATTAAAAATGGTCTCTCAAAGAAATATCTCTCACAAAAATTTGTGATTTTACCTTACTTTTAATTTTAAAAAACTAAAAAATAAATCTAAATCTAAATTAATAAAAACACTAATAAGTGATATCTAACACAGTATTACTTTTTGATGTCCTCCTTAACTTTGTTATTTGATACAACTTTCAATAATAGAGTTTTTTTATCGGTCCTAAATTTTCAAATAGAATTGAACTGAATACATTTTTGGTATATGTGAGATTACAATTATTTTTGTGAGATACCGTTTTTCAAATAGAAAATCTCAAAGCAAGACGTTCACATCCTTGCCTTCTTTTTAATTTGTATTAATTGGGTTATTTAGCCCATGAATCTAATGTGTCTCTCGAAGAATCCGTATCTCACAACAATTTGTGGTGAAATTGATATCTTATTTAATGTCGCAAAGATTTTTGTCAATAAATCAACTTTTACCATAGAAAATAAAATTATGACCTCAAACTCTCACATGAAAAGACATAAAATTCAACAAATAAATAAATATAAATACATAAATTCTTGTATGAGACGGTCTCACCATATGACTGGACATGCCTCATACTTGAGTTAAATAGCCCAATAATAAAAAAATTTAGACTTCTTATTTTACGGTCGTCTCACTGTAACATCATGCTTCAAGGTCAATGTACCATAACGCTGCTTTTACCATAATAACATAACTAAGTCTTGGATATTTAACTCATAGTTTTACCAAACACAATGCTTATTTACTAAATAAGTGGTCGTTATCACCATCATACCTTTATCTCGTTCATAAACAACTATGGTCAGAATCTAGGGAGGGAAGAGAGACAACAACTCATATTCATATAGGAGAGTGCGGTCAAAGAGTCCCTCGGCTCAAGAAGATTCTTCAAAGAGAGCGGAACCTGCAACTATCCGAAAATGTGCAACTATCCGAAAACCTACAACTTATACCCACGTTAACCAAGAATAACAATCAACTAGCTAAATATACAAAACAAATAGAATACATAAAAAAACTAAGAATAAACAAATGTCTACTAATTGAATATAATGACTCAAATCTAAATAGTATCTCTCCTCCATACAAATTCATGGAAGTCACCCGCTACCAAAAAAAAGTTGAGTCCAAAATTAATCCAAGTCATATTGATCAACATGCCCTACTAGGCAACTAACCCCTCCATGAATTGTTTTGTTAAGGGTTATATGCTTATTTATATTATAGAGTATATAAAATTAAACTTTAAATATCAACAAATTAGAAAGAATAAATATATATTTTATCATTAATAAGTAGATTGTTAGGTGCATATACTACATAAAAAAATTAATAAACAATTTATCGTATATTATGTCATTCAAATCAAATTGTGTACTCCTATACGATTTAGTTGTATCCAGCACAATTTACAAGGAATGATGAGTTTAAGAGCGGGTTGAATATTCATCTCTACATGAAAATAGACCAATTTAATGGCCATTTTTATGTATTATATTTATATGTTACACAATTTAATATTAATAAGATTTTAAATCGAATTACTAGATAGGCTCGGGCCAAAATTCTTCCTTACTTAAGATGAATTAGCTATTTTATGAGATACAACTTTCAGTGAGGTGTCATCAAAATAAAAAATTCATATTCTCATAATTTATGTTGATTGAGTCAGTAAATATATAACACATATTATAACAAGACACCCTACACAACAATTTGTAAAGATAAAATTATATTTGCATCATGCATTACAAGTCAAAAGAAAACTCATAAAAAAATAAACCAAAGAAAACCCGGTCAAGGAGTAACAACCTTGAATATTCCGAGTCATTATAAATTGAGTAAAAAATTCGTCAATCAAAAATGATCAAATTCTTTTGATTAATCTATGATTGATAGTCAATCTTAGTTTGTTAACCAAATCAACAAATATAAGCAACCTCAACGTAGTTCGACATCTGGAAATCATTTGACTAAACATGCACTAGTCACAGTCATCAATCCAATATTCCATATAAGTTGAGTTGAGGTTCAAGGTAAAAATAGCGGATAGATCATATCAATACCTCTTATAAGAAGAAGATAAAGAGAAATGCGCGCACTCAAATACTCTTTCAAATAGATGGGCGTTGCACAAAGAAAGATGAGTGACATACAACTCGCCTTAGGAGGCACCTACAAGGCTATAACTAAATAAATAAACCACATTAAAATTGTAATTGTACTATAATAATAAAAGTAAATGCGTAGCATAAAATAAAAAAAATAAGATACCGAACTTGCATAACATATACTCCGTTAATTATTTTGTTGCCTTTAATTATTTTCACATGTATATGTCGTTAGACCTTAATTAATCTCTATAAATATGTATCAAAAAAATATAAGAAATGTATGTTAAAAAATCACTATATTAAGATGAATCTGACAAGATTCTACCCATGAGTATATTTAACTCATATATATCTATGAAAAATTATGTTTAAAATTTTTTTTCTACTAAATGAAATGTTTTAAATGACAAATAAAAAAAAACATTTATAGATAATCAACCTAAACATTTATTTTTATTTTTGGTTATGCTGGATAAAGAAAATGAGTAGGTTGAGATAACGAAAATAACTAAGTGATTACTAATTTGTAGACATTTTGTGGTTGATAAGATTTTTTATACTCAATACTTTTTAACAAAATTAAATGAGCGGAATACACTTGGTAAGATGACGTTGCTGACGACTTTTTAACAAAATAAATAACGCTTAAATTTATAGTCCAATGAATTGACCAAGTAAAAGTATTTACTTTGAGTCTAAGAAAGAACATGTAAAATACATACATGTCACTTGCTGACATGTATAGTTTATAAAAAGAATGACTATACTACTAAACTTAGAATTAAGCAATTTAATTTGACATGCACCCTTACATTGCCTATATATACATCTCAAATTGCACCATTAAGCAAAAAATTTAAGTGATTAATTATATATTCTTAAATATTATTAAAAACTCATAATAAGTTCAAAAAGAGTATAGGAACATGAGGGTTCAAAATCATGTATTATGTTTGAAGCTGATGGTAGTGATTCTTTTAAGCGTTGCATTATTGTTTGGTATGGTCGAGTCATCGAAAAATGATAATCAACATGTGATTCGACTGCGCCTGCACCGAAGGTTAGCCTTAGGCGCAGTTGATCCACCAATGGTTCCACGTCCATCACCTCCACCTGTTCCAAATCCTCAAATATCTCCATTGTCATCCCCGAATTAAGCCTCTTGTTGTCTAGCTATATCTCGTACATTACATTTTATGATGTTTTAGAGCTTTTCTAGCTATGATGAATTTTGAACGTTATGATTGTATTGTACTTATTGTATATGTAGTTCATAACATATTTACTCTCTTTGTTACTTTGAGTTTGCACTTTATTACTTAAAATTTTTTATATAAGATATAAATTCAAAGGATCAGAGAGTATCTTGTATGGTTTTTTTGTGCATAAAACGTTAGGAAAAACGTTAGCAAACGTTAATTTCGAAGCTTTAAAGTTGTTGTACGCCTGTTTATGCAACTTACCATCTCAATGCCATCAGTTTCAACTTTTTCCCCAAAATATAAACTTTAGCTTTATTATTTTTTGGATTTGAGGGAAAAATATGATTTAGATGAAAGATGGTAGAGTTGGGGTTTATGTTTTAGGAAAAAAAGTTGAAACTGATGGTATCTAAGATGGTGAATCGCATAAATAGACATACAACAACCTTAAAGCATCGAAATTAACGTTTGTTTTGTGTGCAGAAAGATCACGTGGAATTTTTAAAAGTTTTGGTTACCACGTGAAAAACCCAAAACCTCAAGGTTACCACGTGGAATTTTCCAAAAAACTAATTATCATAGTCATTAAATTAAAATATTTTAAATGTTAAGCTAGTTTTAATATATACTCCTTATAAAGATTACTTCCTAATTACTTAAATTATCAAAATGGAAAATATTTCACAAATTCTCAAATAAAACAATCTTACGTTGAGATTATTTATATTGGGTTGTCTCAATGTACACTTACTGTCTTAATTAGTAATCACTTATAATTTACAACCTTAAAATAATTAATTATAATCTTATAATTTTGAGGTAATCACTTATTTATGAATTTTCTCGGAAGAGCGTAGTGGAGGAGCACACAATTTAACCAAATGTTCCGGCGAAAAGTGTTAGATGTCATCATGCACGCCATGTATGGCACCATGACTATATACTTCGTGTAAGAATTGTTCAATAACATTAACATCAACATATCATGATTCATATTTCATATAGATATAATATAGAATTAAGTATGTTTTCATTATATATCAAGTTGGTGAATTAAAAATAACAATCTTCTCAACTTATGCCGAATCTAGCTAACACACAATGAGAGCAAACAATTTGGTGATGGTGCTGATCCTGCTAGGACTAGTGTTGACGGGTTTCGGGCATCATCTGCACATGGTCATGCACGACGGAACACCTAACCTAGGAGGAATGGTTGGTCGATCCCCGGATCCGCCCATGCATAATGATCCTAGGTATATTGGAATAACTTTCGGTTCCCAATCGCCATAAATTTCTTGTTTTGCGCTTACTGCTTGATCTCTGCTCTTGCTTTGTCCCTAAGAGATGTTTACAATTTTTTTACTCATCCATTTCGACTCTACATCAATATCATCCACACAATTCAAATAATCTTGCTATTTTTTAATCTTTGTGCAATACACAAAGAAAGTATGATTTTTCTGATCCTTGGTTGTTTCAGTGTACAAGGTAAAAAATTTAATCAAATCAAACACAAAATTAGCTTGTTGAAAAAAATAATTGAGACTCCATTTTATGTGTTTGTTAATCTTTGTATATAATTTGTTCATTTATTCATTTATGCGTCTTGATCGAACGTATATTTTGCCGGTGGTGAATGGTGGTTGAGTTGATTCCATGTTATGGTATCGAAGTCAATGTGACAAGAGATTGTTGTTTCGATCATAATCACCACTCATTCATAGTGAAATATTAAACACTAGGTATGAGGAGGGTAAGTGATGCATCCACTATTAGCCCAAATGAATTTTGTGTCAGGAGACATGTTAGAGTATATAATATATCCTAAAGTCTCAATTATAAGCTTAGACTTTTAGTTGAGTTATTTCCCCAACATATAAACCGATATAGATTAAGATAAATAAAGATATATTTGGTATATAAAAAAGATTATAATAGGATATTCTCCTAACCGATATAGATTAAGATAAATAAAGATATATTTGGTATATAAAAAAGATTATAATAGGATATTCTCCTAGAATAAAGGCTAAAAAATTTCAAACTTCTTTAGCATAATATACTCCTTAGTAAGTCCTAAATAAAAGAAGACTTTTAATCGAAAATAAAATTCTCCGATTATACATTTGTCAAAGTCAACGGATAAAGACATATAGTATTCGGAACAATTACGAGTATTTTTTTAAACCTTAGATTAGAGGTAGCGAAACAAGTAACAACAATTTGATAATAGGGTGCAGCAATATTTGATAAATTCTTTAAAAGTGTCGTGCAATATTTAAAATTATGCATGATATCTTTCTAACAAATTTATATTTTTAAATAACTTAGCATAAATTACTCAAATTAATATTAAGGTCTCCAACTTTTTGGGACCCTGTGCGATTGAACGTGTTGAACATGCTCAGAACATCCATTGTTTGATAACATCCCATCCATTATATTATACATCTAAAAAACTCCACACACAACAATTAAACAACCCATTTTATCATCATCATATCCAATGTATCCCGCTCATAGACAAATTAACCCATCTTATATTATCGAGCTGAAATTTATTTCGGTTGAAACAAATATATTTTTTCTAAATAAAGTTAAGATCTAAATATAGTCATTCTTGTTCTCTCATCCCATCCCTACAAGAAAAAAAGTCAAAATAATATTAACCCCTTCATATTTTCTGTGTTGGCCGGGTAATGGAAAAGCATAACATATTGGGTTCTTTTCTAGTTTTGATGGTGGCAAACATGTCGTTGGTGGCGACATCACAACCTGAAATGATTAGCGTTGCACCAGCACCAGCACCAGCGCCATCGGTGGAGAAGACGGCACCACCACCACCATTAGGAGTTGTTGCACGTTCTCCCCCGGTCTTTGTGAAAGCACCAGCGATGACATTTCAAGCTCCACCATCACCTACTCCAGTAACTCCACGCCTGCCTTTTAGTTAGTCGACTTAACTTCTCTGTCGTGAACCTGCGTATATATATGTTCCTGGCTATGGTGATGACTATTTGCTTGAGATTTTATTATTATAAGATTGGATCATTTACCAACTAAAGCTTTTAAGTTTATTCAATTTCAAATAAACAGCCGCAAACTTTGTTTTTTACCAACTACAGCCTCCAACTTAACAAACATGACATCGAGACAGCCAACCGACCAAAACAAAGGTAAAATTTGGGGTTAAAATAGGGTGTTTTGGCTGTCTCGATGTCATGTTTGTTAAGTTAGAGGCTGTAGTTGGTAAAAAAACAAAATTTGCGGCTGTTTATTTAAAATTGAGTAAACTTAGAGGCTGTAGTTGGTAAATGATCCTATAAGATTTTATTAACAGGGTTTTTGACAAATGATTGTTCACTGTTAGCTATGTTAGATGCTGCCTCTCTTCTTGTTCCTTTAATGGCTGCCTCCACAAAACTCCACCCCACTACTTTGGTCATTAATATCAAAAAAATTTGTGCCTTCAAGTTGATGAAGAAGGTGTGAATTTTTACACTTAATCAACTCTTTAAAAACTTCATTGTCGTGCGTATCTAGTGGATGACCAAATCATTCCTGATGCTTCTTCTAAAGCATCGGTACCTCGGAATTCTAAATGGAAACGACTTGATGACCTTTCCTAATGGAAGGTACTCATTTTTCTCCTCTTGATGACCTTCATAGAACAAATAACCAATCAATTTGGTAACTTTCCCTAATGGAAGGAAAATTTGTGATTAATCTGCTGTTATCAGCTTTGCTAGCTGGAATAGCCTTTTAGATGAGACTGCCAATAGCACACTAATAAAGTAATAAACTACTTACCAAGTAAGGAAGTTCAACAACCATTGTTGGAGACCTTCCCCATATGGCGCACAAGACAGTTGCAGATCAGGTGTGGCAAAACCAACGAAGACCACCAATTCACCACTAGCTCCTATACGGGCTCCAGTACGCGCTTTCATGGCGCCGCCATCAACACCCTCTCCTTCCTCTCCAATCTATGGGTGTTATTCGGGATAGGTCATATCCTTATTTACTCCAAGCATACCGAATTTCAGTGTATTTATATCAAAATAACTCGATAATTTCCAGTACTCTTGCCTCACACTTTCAAGCAATCACCATAGTATTGTGCTTATCACTCCTATGACAGAAAGCTTGAACTTCTAGAACTTGCATCGTATCATAGTTTTACGCTCATCAGTCATCACTCTTTTCCGTGAACTTGTGTTATGTTTCACACATTTGATTATATGCTGCTTGTGCTTGTGTGTGTTTCATGATCCCACCACCCTTATTTCTGTTTTCCCATATTGAAAAAGGAGAGCAATATGTACACAGTAAACTTAAAGTTTAGATTGCATACTTATTCTCACAATCCGGCGTCTGGGTAATTCTTTTCTATGTATGTACTTGCTCCATTTTTAAAGTGCACTATTTCACTCGAACAAAATCTCACGTCTTTGGGAGAAATGTTGCACTTAAGAAGTAAGAAAGTATAAAAATACCTCTCACCCGATTCAAAAATAATAATCACATTTCTTTCTATAGGTATTTTCGCTTGTAATTAACTTCCACGACGACTTTAGATTGGGTTGTAAAACGAGTGCCATTCCTCCAAGCTCCAACTATTATGAAAGACTTCTCACTGAAGAGTATCTAATTATAGTTTTAGCTAGTTCCAAAATAATGTAGAATCTACTACAAATTAGCAATCCATATCCAAACCCAAAAGATAGAGATACTGTTTATTATGTGAAATGGAAAACCAATAAACTTAGCAGGCTAAATTGACCCAATAGAAACGGATAAGCTTCTCACAGAAGAGATACTGTCTTTCAGCCAATATTTGCCGTGACTTACCTCAGTACCTTGTCGTTACTGCGAATCTGCAATCGCAATTCTTACATCCTATTTAGCCTAAATGTCTCGTTTGACTTTTGACACTATTTACCAGTCACTTTTACTCTTTCATAACATAGTCATGCTAGGTCATCAACTTATTATACACAATTAGAGATACTAATGATAGAAATAGTGCACTGTCAAATGTGTCGGTCAAATGGGGACACTTTGGCTGAATAGGAGGGAGTATATATTATGTTCCCTACTGTGCAAAATTACATGTGCGCCTATATTCATTCTATTTCCATTACGAATGGTGGATAACAGAAAATGTAGTCTCGGTCGATCACAACCTGGAAAAGTATGAATGCTTGATAAACTATGTATTTCACATAAGTCGAAACTCACATTAGCAACAAGGCCACAAGAAACATTACAATCGATTCAAAATAGTCTTCCACCGAATATTTGTTTCCCCTGTAACTTCAGTTGTATTCATATTTGTTCTCTTTCCTTACTGTTTGTGGTTGTATCTTTTAATAGTGCCAAAATTTCTGAGTAAATTTTGATGTCATTCTGTTATTTCTTTGCATTCATTTACAAATAGAGAAACTTTCTCTTCCTGGATTGAATAAAGTTCCCATTTGACATCGCCATTAATCAACTAGCAAACCAAAATTTCATATAGAATACATGATTCAATATAATTATTCCCATTTGACATCGGTAATCGTGTAAACAAAAGAAAAATCCAACAACTATCATCCAGTTTTTAGCACTAAAGTAGAGCTGAAGAACTGCAACCTGATTCTAAGCAAATCCTGTTGATGTGGTCATATGGAACGATAGTCACTTCACAAACGGTACACCAGACGGAACCCTCTGTGCATAATCACCATACTCATTTTCAAAAAACTGTCTCAGGAAGAACTCTTCATATGGTATTCTTCCGGCAAAGAACTTCCAAACTACCACTGCAAATGTAGGGGTACAAATGGGATTCAACAGCATTATCTGAGTGCCAACTGACCAGATAAAAAAGCCACAATAACCCGGATGCCTCATGAATTGATAAATGCCGTGAGTTACTAAGGTGTGATGCTCCTCGTGATGGATTTTGATCAGATGTGTGAAGGCACGGCCGGCTGTTATCATAGCCACTTTGCGTATAATTTCCCCGATGACAACCATAGCAAGTCCTAAGTTGCTTATCCACCAATATTCTTTTATTCCAGGGAAGAAGGTGATTTCAAGACAGTACTCAAGAACTGAAAATATCATAGCCACAATGTAATTTTTGCTTATCAAAAGAGATCGCATAGTCACGTTTGTTCTTCCATGGATGTAGACGGCTAGAAAATACTCAGAAACATGAAAAAAAATTATAGCCACTATAAACTGAGATAGTTGTCTGCAAGCGGTGTAACCAAAGATCTCCGTCATTTTTTGCAAATATAGTGACGTAATATTCACCAAGGGAACTTATTTAAATTACTCCTTCACCCATGAATTGCATTTAAAATTTTTCTCGTCTCATTTTGAACTCTGCAGCTCATTCCCACCTCGTACCTGGAAAACATGTAGTATTGTCACTATTGTATTGTTTGGGTGGAAGAAATTTGGAGGGATGAAGCTTCCTTTATTTGGATAGCGGATGGGAAGGGGATGGAAATAGAGGCAAGGGAATCGAAGGGAGGGATTTCAAAGACATTAATCCCTTCGATAAATGAAAAGAATTGGAAAAAAAATTCAACAGCCCCGCCTTGCCTCCTTTTCCTTCCCCTTGGGTCCTCCGCTTCCCTTTCTTTCCTTCCTCAAATGTTATCCAAACACACTCTAAGATATCAATCACATAAGGGCACACATAAA
Source organism: Amaranthus cruentus (assembly GCA_019425755.1). Taxonomy (NCBI): domain Eukaryota; kingdom Viridiplantae; phylum Streptophyta; class Magnoliopsida; order Caryophyllales; family Amaranthaceae; genus Amaranthus; species Amaranthus cruentus. The sequence continues at coordinate 33,892,885 of CM033450.1, read as the reverse complement.
AATATAGAGTATGAAGTTCAACAAACAGATGGCACAGATAAGGGAAAAATCAGGTGGATTCAAGCAGTCTAGAAAGTGCAACTCGAATTACTACTTCTATGATCAAAGCTCCGCAATTGATAGCTTCCAATAAAAAAAAAATTGAAAGGAAACTCAACACTCTTGCCTCCCCTTCTTAACCTTCCCTTAAAATGGTGCCCAAAACACCCAAAATGGACGTTAAACCCATTGATAAGCAGCGATTCGAAAGCTGATTCATAAATAATTCCCTTCATTGAATCAATAGGATCTCTCTTAAGAGACCGTCTTTTGTAAAGACACTCTCAAAAGTCCAGTCCAAATCTATATTTAGAGTTGTAACAATGTATATTTAAAATTGGACTGTGCTTTTGAGAGCCGGTCTCAAGTAAGAATTTGTGTTGAATCATTTCCTCATAATAACGAAAACTCAGATGCCCAAAAAGGCCAAAACACCCAAAAAAAATCAAATTCAAAGACCCAAAAAAGGTCAAATTCAAACATCAATTGAACAAACCCTTTATTTTAAAAGTTTCAATCTCAAAATTCAATCTTTTTAACGAAAAAAATTGAAGAATTCTGATTATTTTCAAACCAGATACTCAAATACGGGATCAGACATCAACAACCCTAATTTGCGAACAATTACATGATTCAATTTACTATAGCCAAAAAATGCTCATCCAGTATAATAAATCTGAATCCAAATACAAAAATAGGATCACCCAGAAAAAACTGCAACTTTTCTACTTAAATCTGATCTTGATGGATATAGTTGGCATATCAAATCATTGCAATATGATTTACGAATATAAAAATTAAGTTCAAAATTAATATTTATATTTTCATGAATGTTTGAAATAAAATGGAACAATTGACAAAAAAGACATAAAAAGGAAATTAAAAGATTGTTGAAGAAAGAACCTGAGAAGTGAGAAGTGATGGCAATGGACAGTACAAAGTACAAACTGAGTTCTTTCACTCAAATGCGCCACTAGGTCGGGTCAATCTGAGTCCTAGTTTTCGTGAGTTAACTCGGACAACCTTGAAGGAAAAATTTTGATGGTCTACCATGGAAGACCGAAATTTTTTTTTAAATGACGTTTTAGCTTTAAGGGGTGTTTGGTAGAAGGGATTTGGGTGGGGGGAAGGGAATGAGAATTTTTATTGAGACTTTTAAGTTTTAAATGTCTTTATTTGTTAAGAGGGAATGTGAATTTAGAATGGTTGGGGAATGAGTTTTTTTAATGGTAAGGTCCCTAAGAAAAAAATTCTTGGGGGAGAGGGTAATTGAGGTTGGGACTTGAGAATTGGGATTTTGAGATAGAATTTAACCAACTTTTAATCTAGTCTTATCCTTTATCAAACAAAGACATGAGACATTTTATCTTAAGTCTCACTTAAAGTCTCTACCTTAAGTCTCACCTCTAAGTCTCACAATTCTCATTCCTTTCTTAACTAAAGCTTCGTACACCAAATATTGACTTGATATACTATATTGTATCAAGAGTCATAACCTATTAAATTCATCCATATAAAAGTGACTTATTAAAATTATAAATTGCTGTTATTTATACTATCTCTTTATTAATTGAATGACTTGTTATTTAAATTGCTACCTCAAATATACTTTAATTAATAAGATTAGTGTTTTCTGCTTAATTAATTTGATTGCCGCTAAACATGTAATTATATTTATTGGTTATCATGAATGACATCAATATCAAATAATCATTTTAAAAACTAAACTTAGTATGTAATGACTTCGATTGGATTGAGGTATCTGTGATCATTTATGAAGGCAATAAACTGGTCCTATAAATCAATACAAGATCTTTTGCGGTGTGTTTGGTTAGCAATACCAAATGGTTAATGAGAATGATTTATAGTGTAAAATTTCATCAAAAGTTTCATATCATTTCCATGGTAATGAAACTTTGATCACAAAAACAAAAAATTTGTTTACAAATTACAAATTTTCGTTACCACCTAATATCACTTCTCCTAATGATAATCCATTGGAATGAATTTTATGAAAAAAAATGAGATGATTAAAGTTGGACAAATATGTCCATTAAGGTAGCCAATAGATTTTCCAACTAAAATTACACTAGTTTTTCCATTCTAATTAGCACCGTTTATTATCACCTACCAAACGGGCAGTTAGATTATTTTGACCTTATTAATATGAGTAGTTTATCATATTGAAAAAAATGTGGTGTGGTTACATTTGATTGTTTCCATAGTAATTAATAAAAGTATTTATGAGATATTATATTCATTTTCTCAACCAGTTAGAAAAACTTTTCATAAAAAAAAGATTCTAAATGTAAATCATAAAAAAAAAAACTCAAAACAAAATACATAACCAACATCGTAAAATGAAAGGAGTACTTATTAATGTTAATCTATTTAACATTTATAAAGGGTCAAAAATAATCAGTGTTCATACTTGAAAGTTAAAACGGAATTTAACTATTATAATAATAATTATTGTATTTAAAATCGTTAATACAAAACATTGTTAGTTTAGACATGAGTATTAGTGAGGTCATAAATAATTTTGCTTAAGAAAATATATTTTTTTCAACTGACATAACACTCAATTCCCTACATATTGTTGTTAACTGCTGTTAGACTCATTTTCATGAACAAATTTCTCAATAATAGGCTCAATTGTCTCTCCCACATCTTCAAGGTCTTGTTTAATCACTTCTACCTGCAAACTTTAATTTCATATGTTACGTTAAGAAAAAACAACTTGTCGTGTATAAGACAGATTTCTATAATTAATTTATTTTTCCAATTAATTATTTTAAATTTATAATTGATCACCATAACACAATGTGTATACATTGACTAACTCAACATGTGAAAATTCTACATGGTAAACACCAACTATAGGGAAAGGCGAGTGGTAACAGTTCTTAAATTTTTTTTCTACAAAATAGCACTCAACTCTTTGAAAACTCACTACCGTAACAATATAATGCAAAAAACGTTATGTAGCCATTAAATGATGAAATGACACAAATACCCTTGTTTAATTTCAATAAAAGGCAGTTCTTAAATTCATGCTATTTTGTGAAAATCGTCTTTCCCTATGGTTGGTGCTTACCATGTAGAACTTCCCTTATTGAAATTAAACAAGGCCCAAGGGTATTTGTGTCATTTCACCATTTAACGGCTACATAACGTTTTTTGCATTATATTATTACGGTAATGAGTTTTCAAAGAGTTGAGTGCTATTTTGTGGAAAAAAATTTAAGAGCGGCCACCACTCGCATTTCCCTATAGTTAGTGCTTACCATTTAGAATTTCTCAATTATTTATAACAAATATCAAAAAGTTGAATTATTTTCAATAATTTTTTCAATTTTAAAAGGAAAAATTACCGTAAATAATACAATCTTTTGTTAATTTCCTTACAATAATACCAACTATTGATTAACCATGAATAATACCAACTTAAATGGGTGTTTTCCTAGAAAATCCTTAACATGTTAAAAATCAAACTATAGGTGATTATAAGACAAAAAAAATTTGGTATATTAGTTAATAAAATAAAGTTGGTATTATTCTGGGAAAACACCCCTCTAAATTGGTATTATAATCATAGTTAATCAATAATTGATATTATTATAGGGTGATTAACAAAATGTTGTATTATTCACGGTAATTTTTCCACTTTAAAAAGTTCGTAAAACTCAATTAGGATTTAAGTTTGTTGACCTTGTGAATGATTTGTTCAGCTATTTGTGCATCCTTAGCAGCCTCTTGAGAAAAATGCTCAACAACCAAAACAGCTTCCTTAATTTTATTATGATCTTCAGGTATTTTATCAGCCACTTCTTCAGACACTTTCTCCACCACAGTTGCCACCTTTTCCACTACTTCCGCCGCTTGTTCCACCTCTTTCATCACCACCTCCGCCTCTCCTATTGTGAGTGAGTGACGATGCTCAATAATCACAAGAGGGGGTAGTAAAAATTAACAAAAATGACAAATTAATATGCCCTTTATTTATGAGCAAAATAAACATCAGTCGGTCTCTTAGAAGACCGTCTCGACGTCTCTCGGGCCCAATCCATTAATTCTTAATGTCTACTTATTATATTCTTAATGCCTACTTATATTATCCTTAATGTCCACCGAAAAGGTACTTAAAATGCCTACTTACAATATTCTTAATGTTTACCAAAAAACTTACTTACAATATTCGAAATGTCTTCTTATAATATTCTTGATGTCCACCCAAAAAACTATCAGATGATCTCTTGAGAGACCGTCTTTTGTAAAGACGACTCTCAAAAGTCCAGCCCAAATCTATATTTAGAGTTGTAACAATATATATTTAGAATTGGACTGGGCTTTTGAGAGCCGTCTTTATAAAAAACTGTCTCAAGTAAGAAATTGTGAAAAGTTATTTAAGTCTTGATTTCGGGTAGAACACAAGGTTTTGGGGTTTTCAATTAAGCTGTGTTATTATTCATAAACATTGATACAGTTTATATACAACTTAAGCTACCTAAAATAACATATTACACAATATACACCTGCTGTAATTAAGTCCTAAATATCGCCTAAAATATACTCGGAATATTTCACAGAATATCCTAATATATTCTAACAAGTCTAATTAAAAATGACCTTTCAGAGAGACCGTTTACACATAGAAAATGTTAAGTATAATACGGAGTGTACTTCATAGTTCATACCTCCTATTTTGAGAAGAGTTGTCCATGGTGCCCGAAATGCTAGAAGTAGCGAAAACACAGAACCCAAAAGCACTTTTAACCTATACGTAGTAAAATTATAAATTAAATTTAAGATCAAATTAAGAATTTGTGATTTTTTCAGGTGCTCAAAGAAATCAAATAGATATTTTTATGTCATTTCCACTAAAAATATTACCTCACAAAATATTTAATTCAATAAAATAAACAATTAGAATACCCATCTCAAACACAATTACCATGAACATGTTAATTACTCTATTATTTGTTGCAATCGAAAAGCCAAATTTAACTATTATTTTTAAAAATATAATAATTTCTATCTCGAAGAATTTACAATATTTATTTATCATAACTCTTTCTTCACAAGAGGCCTTTTTTTATTACTATAATTATACTTTTTTAAATTCAGTCCTTGACCAGTTAAGCTTACTGGCAATTGAAAGGTTGTCGCCATTTTATTATTCTTTTGTAGTGATTATAGGAAGAAAGACAACATCATATACCATGGGAACCGACCAACTGACGGCTGTGGTCGAGGAGTTGGAGACGATGAAGGTTTAGACGACGATGCTCTCTCTTCTGTTCCTCTGCATATATACAAGATAATCAAGATCGTAATTTTTAGCAGATGGAATAGATTAAAAAATGCACAATAATTTATAAAAGGAAAATTACATTAAAAACTTTCAACTATTCGCGATTTAAATATAAAACTCCCAACAATTGATTATTATTTAAAACTCCCAACTCCCATGTTATATTTAAAGTCCAAGATGACTTATAACCGGATAAATTGGTTTTAATTGAGACGACGTAGTGGGACCCAATTGTATTTATTATTCACCTCACTTCCTTTGACCTTACACGACACTTTACGTACCCTCCCATTTCAACAAAAGGTAACCGGTTAAAACAGATTATAAAATGTATCAGTGCTTTATATTTAAGATGGGCCTATAGTTGGAAGTTTTGAATAATAATCAATAGTTGGGAGTTTTTAAAGTAATTTTCCCTTTATAAAATCTACTTATTTCCTTTTCCTGAATTTTAGAACCTAAATTAATCCTTATTATTAAAAATTAGTCTGTGCATACATATTAATAAAGTATATAATATATCTATGGGTCTCAACTATCAGCTTAAGCTTAAAGTAGCATATCCAAGGGCCTCAATCGAGCCAACGTGACTAGAGGTCACGGGTTCGAATCTCAACCACCCCTCAATTAAAGTGGAATATTCAGCGCCTATGTGCATCCACACTTCTAACCCAATGGGCTTTCGTGTGAGGGAACGTATTAAAGTATATAACAAATCCAAGGGCCTCAACCATTAGCTTAAGCTTTTGGTTGAGTTGGTTCCTTGACAATAAAAATCTTTTCATTTTATGATCTTAAATGTGTACATTTATTTGACATCAAGGTGATAAATAAAGAGACTAAATTATATGATGCATAGTTGTAGAAACAAAAACCCAAAACTTTACCTATGCAGGATCTTTTTCTTATGTTTCGTCTAGAGCTCAAAAATTGTCAGAAACGATACTAGAAATAAACAATTAAAAAAAAAATTGCAGTTGTTCTTAATTAGTTTCTTACATTCCACAAGAAGTAGCAGCAGTAGGAGCATGATCTTCATGCACAAATCTTTCACAAATTTGCAAATTACGTACACCATTAATATCACCAATTCTTGGCCTAGAAGTACCAAAAACAACATTCTTCATCATAGCATTACTGGTTTTCGATCTATACAGTTGAATAAGCTCCATCAAACCACGCATTCTAAACGTTCCTACACTGTTTCTCATTCTCGACATTTTCCTAGAACCCGTAAATTAATTTATTACTCCTATAAATGCAATATATATGATTATTGTTTTATAATAAGTATGGGTTAATATATAGTATATACAAATTGAAGATGGTCTTTATTATTGCTTTAAGCAAATTTATATGAACTTCGTGACTTCAAACATATTTTATGTTCCTTGCAAGTTATATGTTGCCCAACTTTAATCTTCATCCCTTGCAAGTTTTGCTATTTGGTAATTTCATTTGTTATAAGATTTATTTTTGGAGTTCTTTTATTTATCTTCTCTCTTACGGCACTTTTTTTATACGTTGGTATTCTCTAGGGTTACGTTTCTTCCATTGTGCGCTTACGTTTTGATTATTGTGATTGATTATTAGTTCTAAGTTTTAACATATATAAGTACAATCAGTCTCCTGACAGACCGTGTTTCTGAGAGATGTCTCTCATGCTCAATCCATTAAAGCTTATTGCCTATATTTACTCTATATGTTCCCTATAATGAGTCAACTAAATTAGAGATGATTTCTTAAAGAGACCGTCTCTCACAAGAATTTGCGATATAAGTATAATCTCTTTTTAATTAGGCGTGTCTAGCGTGTACTACTAACAAAAATTGGAATTGTGACCAAAAATAGTGCCATCGTCTTGTTTTAATTGCCAATTTATGACAAGATCGATCATTGATCAAATATAGTTGAATTTCTCTTTTGTCTTTCAATTAGTGGAAAAATTGCAAGCTTAGAGTCAAGATGCGTTTGTAAAAAGTATTTATCCAACGACTCAGAAAAGTCAGTCTCAGTACAGTGTCACTAGGTTGAATTTCCAAAAACAAAAAAATAAAGAAAATATTATCGTGAATCATTATCATCATACCTAGTGTATCCCACTCATACAAAACTATAATCAGAGTCTGAGGAGGGAAGAGCGACGACAATTCATACTTGATATCTATAAAGAAGAGTGCGGTCAAAGAGTCCTCCAACTCGAGAAAGGTCTTTCAAGCGAGAGAAAACATTATCGTGAATAATACAAACTTTTATTGATTTCGCTACAATATATATAATACCAACTTTTAGTTACCATAAATAATACCAATTTAGGGAATATAATATTTGTCTAGAGTCTAGACTAATACCAAATTTTATTTATTGCAAGTTATTTGACGATAAAAAATAAAGATAAATTAATATTCAATCAATAATAGATATTATAAGAAAATCAGCAAAAATTTATATTATTCAGGATAACTTTTCCATTAAAAAAAAGTAGGGTCTAAGCCGTGAATGAGGCTCTTGAATATAATCCTAATTGACAATTTGACATATATATATAAACCAAGTCAATGGTCAACAAGCATCCAGTACCTCTTCCTAGCTAATAGCTATACACCATACTTGATCCTTAGCTTCTTACAAGTCTCAATTCCAAAATCCAAACATTTTCCACCAAAAAATTCCTCCTCCAAACATGGCTTATTCTCCACTAATAACTCATCACATAATCTCAAACTCTACTTCTGAAACTAAGAATCCCACAATCCAAACATGCCTTTATCATTGCAACATACAAAAAACCTTCTTAAAAAATAACACAACCTCACCTATCTTAGGTTTTTGTCCTATGGTTTGTTTACCAATATGTCCTTCCCTTTGTCACTACACTTATTCTAATGATCCCCTTTTAATACCTTCTCCCCCTAATTTCCCCTCCTCCAAACCAAACAAGCCTCATAATATTATCTCTCCTTTACTTATCACCATCATTACTCTTTTTTCCTTAAGTTTTCTCTTTATTATTTTTTATATTCTCTACACCAAACTTTACCAAACAAGTCATAGAATAAGTCAAAGGAGTGAGAGTGAGACTGATAGGAATTATTCCCTAGATGAAGAACATGGGAATACGGTGGTCTTTCACCCTTTTTGGAACATCTCAACCTTTGGTTTAGCTTTGAGTGCGATCCAACGGATACCAATCAAAAAATATGTTAAGGAGAATAATATGGAGGAGAGAGATTGTACGGTGTGTTTGGGTGAGTTTAAAGAAGGGGAAAGTTTAAGAGTTTTGCCAAAGTGTTGTCATGTTTTTCATGTTTCTTGTATTGATACTTGGTTGGCTTCACATATTACTTGCCCTATTTGTCGTTCTCATGTTCTTCCTCTTGATCATCATGATGATCATGATCATGATCACGATCATGATCATGATTGTGGGGTATGAAAATTTTAGTGATAATATTTGATCGAAATTATAAATACTTCGTCCGTTTCTTTTTAAATGTCCTATTAAAAAATTTTTTTAAAAATAAATGGAATATTTGAAATGAAACGGAGCATAGTATGAAAGGAAAATCATGCGTGGATTTATTGGTTAATGTTTTTCCTCTCATTGATTTAATGAGGGATTTTGATTCTCACTATTTGTAAAATATAAGCTACTTCCTCCGTTTGGAAATACTCCCTACATTTCTATCATCGATACTATTTATCGTTTAAGCTTATTTCATATATTGCGACGACTAATGTGTAAGAACAAATATAGTCAAGTGAGATCTTGTTTGAATCGTTTAATCGCATACTTTCATAATATTAAATTTTTTTAAAATTTTTACATGTGTATAGTTCAATATAAAAATTATCAAAATAAAGCATTAAATTGTGACAAATATAGTGAAAGTAGCAATTATTTTTCAGTAGCAATTATTTTTCTTAGATCATGTGGTGTTTAGAGAAAGGCCCGCTTTCTTGTAGTAATTAAAAGAATATTCATTCATGGAGTCGTTGTAGAAATATACTCCTATAACACCAGGATAGAAATCCGTGCAATGCACGGATTTTTAAATATATTTATATTTTAATGAAATTTTAGACGAACAAACATCTTCGATTATTGATGTTTTATAGAAGAACATCTTCTATTATGTTTGGTTGATCTATACTCATCCACTGCAGGGTTAACTCTAAATTTTGCGAAAAAAATATATGATTTTCCTAACACACAGGATTTAGAATGAGTTAACATTGTAAATTTTCCCATTGAAGCCATTATATATGTTCCTTTTTCGTTCACCAGGATTAAGTGAATAGATGTGGTCACATCTCTCTCCTTATACTCCCACATATGTATGACCTTTGCATTAATTTTCCATGTCACCCTATCACTCTGTATTTCCTAAATGTAATTTAAGCTCACGGTTATAATTGAAAATATTATTCACCAACACTGAAGCTTGAGAAAAAAAAATAATATGAGCAAATAATTAAATTGGTCAAATTGTGTATTTATATTGTAGTTCATGCCATTGTATTGAAAGACAATTTTTATTTTTGTCAACTTATAAATTGACTGAATTAAAATTCCTTCGATTAATATTCCTGCGATTAATATAAATCATACTTTTTATTATGAATTGAAATTCCAAGAATTATTACTCTTGCCATTATTATGAATCCAACGTTTTATTTTTGTAAAAGAATAAAATTGACTGAATTGAAAATCCTGTAATTAATGTTCCTGTCATTAATATTTATGCCATTAATATAAATCCAAATTTTATGTTTGTAAAGAATAACCTTGACTGAATTGAAATTCCTGCAATTATTCCTGCTATTAATATGAATGCAACATTTTATTTCCGTAAATGACTAAAATTGACTGAATTGTAAATCATTTAATTAATACTCATGTCATAAATACTCTTATAATGCTGGCCAATAAAATAATTACAAATGACACTCTCATATTCACTCTAATTTTCTATACTATACATCAAAATTAATATAGTGTATGATATTTAGTATATTATTTAGTATTCACGAAAATCATGGAAAATCCCTGCCATATAATAATCATGTTGTTTTAAATAATCCTGCTGATTTTATGCCATATAATAATCATGTCGTTTTAAGTAATCCTACCGTTTTAAAATTGTAGAAATTTTGTCTCAGTTGTCAAAATCCCTGGTCATAAATATAAATAAAATAATCACTATACTATTATTGCCATAAATAAAATAATTACTTGTCAAAATCCCTGATATCATTGTTATTATTGTCATCTATTAAAAGAATTACTATACTGCACTCATGCCAATAAATTCCTGCCATAAACACTCCTGCCATAAATATTGGCCAATAAAATAATTACAAATGACACTCTATCCTTCACTCACATTTTTTCTTCACTGTACATTAAAATTAATATAGTGTATGATTATGTACAAATTTCTATAATAGTTTTGTGTCAATATTAGGTATCTTTTCCCAAATTAATGCACACTGCGCGACCGCGGGGAATTAGGATCCTCTCCATTACTAAAATGTAATGGATGATCCATTACAAAATCCAATGGCTATAGTTGCTTGATTTTGTTTTAATAGGAAGAATTATGATATTTTATTTTTTATTCTAAAATATGTGTCAATTATAGCCATTGAATTTTGTAATGGATCCTCCATTACATTTTAGTAATGGAGAGGATCCTAATTCCACCGCGGGACGTTTAATTCCATTTGGGCATTAAACGGTATGCATACTTGATCCACCAATATATGTTCAGCCAGTCTCTGGAGAGACCGTCTTTTTGAGAGACATATCTTAGGTCCAGCCCATAATAGCTTAAGTCCTACTTTTACTTTATATTTTCTTTTATGGGCCGACCCAATTAGAGATGGTCTCTCACAAGAATTTGTGATATATGTTGCTATATTTTTTTACACGTAATTTAATTTATATTTTGATAATCAAAATATTTCTTTTTACTTAATAAAATATTATAAAAATTACATATTAAAAAACTAAACTCTTAGAAGATTAAATTAAGATCCCTATATGACAATAGTATTTTTTATGCATGAGTCAGAATTACTGAACCAAGATTGAAAATAAATAGTGTTACAATTGAAATATAGCGAGTATTATGAAACGAAAAAAATATTATTTTTTAATAACCTTTTTTATGTAAACCTCTAAGCTACATATATATAGTGGTTTATAAAATAATTCATCATGTGACCGATTCATTAGTATTCAGAGATAATAATTATTTCCGTACTATCCACATGGCTAATAGCATTAGAGGTGAAAATTCGGTTTGCGGTTTGGTTTTTTCATAAAACCAAATCAAATCAAATTTATTTCGGTTTTTGATTTTTCAATCCAAATTAAATCAAATTAGGCCACAATCCAAATTGAACCAAAACAAATTAATTCGGTTTAGACTTTTTCAGACCAATCTAAACCATATTTTTCAACTAAAAACAAATTTAAATTGCAAATTGAATTAGACTACTAAAATTATAAAGCAAAAATGGAAATGACAAAATAAAATTAAGGTTTGTTATTGTTATAAATTGCTTACGTCGTTTTTGTTAGTATTATCAATTAAAATTTTCTATTTGCACATCAAGTTGCACATTCACTCAACAAGTAGTTTAGCTCGTTGTAAAAAGTGAGTTTCTACTTTAATTCGGTTTAGAATTGCGATTTTCGGTTTTTAGCATGCTCAAACCTAATCCAAACCAAAATATTTCGCTTTTGAAAATTCCAATCCAAACCATATATTCTTATTCGGTTTGAATTAGTTTGGTTTGCGGTTTTTATCCGAATAACTTTCACCTCTAAATACCATGTGATATCAATTGTCAATATAGTTCATCATATAGAAAAAATATTAGGGTGAAGTTGCATTTTTCAACTTAATTACAGTGTATTAATGAAAACAAGTTTTTCATAGAACTAAATTAAACTACTTTTGATTCAATTCTCATCATTAATAACCTTATTAAATTTTAAATCTTAACCATATAAATTAGTCTTTATATAACTTGATTTAAAATTTACTGTGATATAATATTATATCTTGTCAATAAAAATAAGTCGAAAACCAACCTGGCTATAAAAGATAATACTCCTCGAACAAATAAAAATAGTTACTCTTGTAAAGTTGTAATAGATCGTCTTTTGGTGAAACAATTTTAAGATTAACTCACATATCAGACACGTCTTTCGGTGAGACCATTTTATAAATTTCTTCCGTTCAATAATATTTGCTACTGATAGTGATATTTTCCCACATAATATGTTACACTCAACAGCAAGCATTATGGAACGGAGGAAGTAACAATTTGAGTAAAAAAATGTTAAATAAGAGAATACAACATAGCAAAGAAAAGAAAAAAGATGAAGTGAAAATTCAATTTATAACCATAGCTAACAAGAAAAACCAATACTTACTTCAGGGGAAATAAAACTCGTTCTCATTCAATATAATTTTGGAATCAAGAGTAATAGATTTTCATTTTGGAATCATATTAATTGCACAAATTATTATTCACAAATTTTTGTGAGGGACGATTTTTTTGAGAGACCAACTCTAATTGGATCGGCCCATAAAGAAAAACATAGAATAAGAGTAAGAATTAAACTTCAATGAATTGGGCCTGAGAGACGTCTATCAAAAAGACGGTCTCTCAGAAGACTTGCTGATTATTACTCCCTCCGTTCCCTATTGATGTTAGATAGTGAAGATATTATTTTATTGAATAATAAATTTGATGGAGGAAAAGTGGGGACCACAAATATGAAAAAAGTATTTAAAGAAAGTTAGTGGAAAAAATATGGGGACCACAACTAATTAAAAAATATTTTTATGAAGTTAGTGGGAAACATGTGGGGACCATAATGAATATAAAAATGTTAGAATGGAGTTAGTGGAAGATATGTGGGCCCATAATCATTATTAAAATATTAAAATGAGGATGAGTGAGGTTATTTTTGTCTAAAATTTATGATATAAATGGAAAGATTCCTTATGGGAACTTCTTTTAAGGAACGGAGAGAGTATATTTGTTGTAGGTGATTGTGGTCTGATCCATCTGATTTAATTCGATTAGTCTGGCTTGTTTCCGGGTCTGTTTTCGGGCCGTTCGTGTTTGCTGTATTTCATTTACGCCCGAAGTACTTCGTATGACTGTTTAGGCCTGACACTGAATAGTCATCGTCCGCCATGGCAGCTCGCTCCATTTTCTTCAATCTAAGACGGTAACTTTCTTTCTATACGATTTTCAATTTTTGCTTCACTTCTTTTAACATAAATCTCGATTTTGCAGAAGAATCATCACTTTCGATTGCAGAAGCAACTTCAATTTAAAATCTCTTTCTTTCAGTTCAACTTCCGACGCATTTCAAAACCTAGATTCCGACGATTTCTCTCCCCAAATTCCCGATGATTTAAAGAGTCGAATATTCCGCCTGCGCCTGCCTAAGCGAAGCGCCACAAACATCATTCAAAAATGGGTTAATGAAGGGAATTCTGTCACTTTATCTGAGCTTCGTCAAATTTATAGGGATCTTCGTAAATCTCACCGTTATAAACATGCTCTTGAGGTCAATTTCTTATTTTCTTCGTTATTGTTGATTTTAGAATATGGGTTTGGAATTTTGAGTAATGATCTATAGAAGTTGAGTATGTTTTGTGTCAATTATGTGAATAATTGAAAGAATAGGTTTAAGAGTTGATATTTAAGTGTTTAAAAATTCTTTTGCGATTATCTGGGAATGGTACTTTAGCATTTATGTTTGTAATTTGTGTCATTTAGTAGAAGTTGAGTATGCTTTGTGTTGTTTTTGAATAATTGAAATAGGTTTAAGAGTTGCATTTGAAGGAGATTAGTATTCTTTAGAGATTATTTTGGAATGTTAATTGGTGTATACTAAAAAAGTATTTTCTTTGAAATTTGTGATGTGCTAGTTTCACTTGAATGAATGAGGAAGACTTGTTAGGATAGACCTCTTGCTTAGATTGTTCTGAAAAATTGGTCATGTTTCAAAATTATTTGTGCATCATTGAATCATAGATATCTCATGATTCTTCAATGAATAAGGATGGAGTCATGGAGACGTGTAAGGGAATAGGGACACACCTATTACGTAGGTTGTTCGGGAAATAAGTTGTCACATTTCTGAAATTTTTTAGGTATTATTGCTTTTGGGATGTCCCTTATTTTGATGGGATCAAAGATCTATAGTTCTTTGATTTCAGATTATAATGGACTATATTGAAGTTGCACTTGATGTTTGCTACCAATGGTCGATCAAAAACAACATCTTTGTTAATGTTATCACTAACAAGGGTAATGATACGTACATCCGATTCTCAAAACCCGATACTTGAATGAATAAGGATAGAGATTATCTTATATAGTTAAGTGTCAAAAAAAAGATGTCATCTTTTTGAGTTTGTGATGGGTTTTGGAGAACGAAGGTGAAGATGTGTGAAAGATACACATATTTGTTTGGAAAAAACTTGTCACGTTTCTGAAATTTGTGATGTAATGGGTTTTGGTTATCTCGTGATTTTCGAATTCAAGAGGATGATGACATGTAAGGGACAGACATTAAATAATTGTACCTTTGTAAAATTTTTGATGCATTGGGGTTTTGGACGTTTCATGTTTCTTTAATGTTGGACTATTGGAGTTTTGGAGATGTGTTAGGGTTACGTATTTTTATGGGAAGCATCAGGGACATGCCTACTACTTTGGTTGTCTATGTGCTTCCACATTTCCGAACTGGGCAGCAACTATTGGATGGAACACCCATTTATTTTTTTAATATGCTGAAACCCAGTTTCTAGAACGAGAGTATCCAATTAGATTGCCACTTTGTGTCTGTACTGGGTAGGTGCTATACTATTGTTATTGTGGCTTCAAGGTGAGGTGTATAGAAATAGATCTAGTTCTTTTATTGAGTTTCATTGCCTACTTTTTAATGAATTGAATAAAAATAATGTACAGGCTATATATGGAAAAATATTATGAACTTATGATATCATGACTAGTAGTCTCCAATGCGGAGGAAAGTTAGTCTTATCCTTCGAGTTTGAAGTCCGGATAGAGGACAAATTATGCAAAATAAGGTGGCAAATTGATAGCACCTGCTCAGTCCCTGAAAAATTTATAGCAATGATTTAATTATGACTATGATTAGATCTCAACTACCAGCAAGGATGGGATAACCGTGGGGGTGATGTTTGTGTTGTAAATTTATAGGAGTACTTATTTTGTGCTGTCCTTTGGTTTTGGGCTTGTGAACTTGTTAAAACCACTCGATATTGGATTTTCTTATGAATTTACAGCTACGATTCATGTTTCTGCAAGATTTCAGGCTTTGAGACTAAAGTGAGAAGACTACGTTGGAGGCATCATTAGGTCAACATTGGGATTGGACTAGTGTACCATATAATGCATTGAAGCTATATGGACACTTTGGCTTAGGTAAGAGAGATTTTATCCATCTAAATAGTTAAGAGTTAGCAAATAATGTAGTAAAATGGGTAGTGGCTTAAATTTTTTTATTTTTCATGGACTACTTATCAAGTAAAATTAATGGCGATGTAACTTTGAGGTTTTGTTTTGACCTTGTTCCAAAAGCTATAATCATGCTTCTGCAAGATTTCAGGTTTTGAGAGTAAAGCAAGAAAACTACGTTGGAAGTATCATTAGGTCAACATTGGGCCTAGAGTACCTTAAAATACATTGAAGCTATATGAACACTTTGGCTTAGGTAAGAGAGATTTTATCCATCTGAATACCCCTCTTAGGATCCATAAGCACTATGAGTAGAGATTCAGAAAATTGTGCTCGGGGCTCAGTACTCAGTTGTCCCAGAGGACCCCATTAATTGTAATTCATGTTTTTGGAGTGTGTTGGTAGTTTTTGATAGGCATATTGAGTTTGCAAAATGGAATGTCTTATTTGATCAGCACATGCACCTATGGAACCATAAACAAGGCCAAGAAAGCGACAAAATGATCTTAAAGAGTCCCTAACTATTTTCTTGTTCCTGTAGGACGTAGACACTGAATAGAGACTCCGGCTAATTTGGCTTGATTAAAGGGGCTCTAACTTATATCCACCAAAATATCCCTCTTATGGCCTGCATGGATTATTTGAAGAGGTTTGAAGAATTTTGAACCTACCTCGGCGTAAGGACTCCATTTATAAGGCGTGTACGCGTTCAGGCGCATTATGAAAGTTTTCGTGGTCAAATTGACAATATAATATGTGAAGCCATTTAGTCACCGCAGGCCTTATGAATCGATGCCAAAGAGTTCCTAATTATGTTTCGACAAACACTGATATAGACTATAATGCTAAATTTGCTTGCATAATAAAGGTGGCCGTGGTTCTATTCTTCTAAACTGCCTCATATGACCTATAAGTCTATAGGAATAACTATCAGAGATCAGATGAGAGGGAAGTGGTGGGAGCTTACTTGGGTCACTATTGGCCCGTAGGCAGCAAACATTAACTCTAGAAAAAAATTCATAAATCAGATAGGCAAAACATATGTGCTTGCACTAAGACATGACATATAGGGTGTCAGACGTTCCATGACTTAGGAGATGATGACTTAGTGGTGGGAGCTTACTTGGGTCACTATTGGCCCGTAGGCAGCAAACATATGTGCTTGCACTAAGTAGGAACACACGATACACGGTGAGGGAACAATACCATATGACATTATGACCCGAAATTCTTTTTTGGGAACTTTTAATATTTTAGTAGTTTTGGATTTCATAAGTCAGTGGGAAAATATATTTTCTTGCTTCAAGACACAACATAAAGGGTGTTAGATAACTTAGGAATACACATGACACACTATGTGAGGGAACAATACCATATGACCATATGACCCAAAATTCTTTGTTGGGAACTTCTAATATTTTAGTAGTTTTGGTTTTCATTAATGCAAACCAGCTGCTCCTCATCTTCTCTGTTATGATTCATGAATACATATTGTGTTTTGTCATTGTTTTTAGTTTTCACAAAGGAGTCGTAAGACAAAATTACATTGTAAATACATATTGCCACATTGGGAAAGAGGAGGGTCAAGGATTCTGATCTGTTATCATAAATCACATCCACATTCATCATTCTTCATAATATCTTGCTTTAGCTAATCCGTGGAGTATTAAGTGAATGTCATTTCTTTCCATGCTCTCTAGTTTCTAATATGAATGTCAAATGTGCAGTCTGTTTTCTTTTGTATGGGAAATAATACACTTGTTAATTGATGTTTGCTTCTTCTGTTTGTTCGGTTATGACTTATGGTGCTCCTAGAGTTTACAATTCATGCCTCCTTTATTTCTAAATTAATATACTTTAGAGATTTACATTTTTCAGCTTTCGTTTGTCTGAAAATGTCCAGCAATACTTGGAACTCGTAGCCAGTGATTGATGGTAAATCCTGATGATTTTCTACTTTCAGATAACAGAGTGGATGGTTTCTCATGACGAGTTCAACCTATCAGATTCTGACTACGCTGCTCGTCTTGATTTGATGACAAAAGTTTTTGGTATCGATGCGGCTGAAAGATATTTTGAAGGACTTCCACATGATGCTAGAACAAATGAAACTTACACAGCTCTTCTCCACTCCTATGCTAGTGCTAAATGTACTGACAAAGCCGAGGAACTTTTTTGGCGAATCAAGGAGTCGGGTTTATCTTTCAGTGCCATTACCTACAACGAGATGATGACTTTGTACATGTCTGTGGGCCAAGTCGAGAAGGTTTCTTCAGTTATTGAAGAGCTGAAACACCAAAGGGTCACACCTGATCTGTTCACTTACAATCTTTGGATAAGTTCTTGTGCTGCAACTCTCGACATTGATGGTGTACGAAGCATTCTTTCTGAGATGAGTCAGGATCCAAATTCTGATGAGAGATGGGTAAGATATCAAAATCTCACAAACATTTATGTGACAACAGGCCAACTTACCGATTCTGGAGCTAGCTCCGTTGTAGAAGCTGAAAAGAGTGTCACTCAAAGAGAATGGATTACTTACGATCTCCTCATCATATTGCACGCGGGCTTGGGAAACAAGGATATGATTGACCAAATATGGCAATCTTTGAGAATGACCAAGTTGAAAATGATCGGTCGTAATTATGTGCCCATTTTGTCTTCGTATTTGATGTTAGGGCATATCGAAAAGGTTGAAGAAGTGATAGATCAATGGAAGAATTCGACTGCATCAGTTTTTGACAATGTCGTCTGCAGTAGGCTGGCTGATGCGTTTGTAGAAGCAGGATTTACAGAAAAGGCTGAAACTTTCCGTTTGCTTTTGAACAAAGCAACTGATCCTGTTGATGAGTCAGAACATGCATAGAGCAGCTGTAGTTAATGGGGAAGTTACATGGAAATGATGAGCTCGGACGGACGAGTGTTGTCTAAGGCAGGCTTTCTTGAGGCCTACCTGATGACTATTCTGGTAGCATTTATCAGAGATCAATCTGATACATTTTTCATTGTGATCTTGTATACCTCTTGTAGCAGATTTAGGTCTTCATTTTTGTTAACTAAACTCTTGTGAGTTGTGAGCTAATAATGCAACACCCTAATTTAAATGATATGGTCTACATGAATCATAATGAAAGATTTCAATTTATTTTTACATTAATAATACACTAATTTTATTTTGTCACATTATAAAATAACTTCATGATTTCATTTTTAAGATCTAACTGCCTAAAAAATTTGTCATACAGAATATCTAAGTAACACGCTGTTTATGAAGAAAGCATCACACATTAATTTGAAAACATCACACTTTTAAGCTACCATGATTACATGTAAAGTATCACATATTAATTAAGAAATCATCACAATTTTTTTCAGCTTCTTAAACAGCTGCAAGATGGACCATGATCTAAGATCTAATGGATGAAATTCCTTTCTATCCTTCTTATTTTCAAACCTCTTCCTATTAGATCCTAAATCTATATATATATATATATATATATATATATATATATATATATATATATATATATATATATATATTATATATATATATATATATATATATATATATATATATATATATATTACCATTTTTACATTATAGGTGTAATTAAGTTTTACTAATTGTTGTATGAGGCGTTCTTACAGTGAGATCAGTCCAATATATGAGTAAAATAGTCCAATTGATAAAAAAATTACTGAGACTATTTTACTTAGAAACAGTCTCTCACAAGAATAACGATTAAGTTTGTATGAGTTTATTAGTCAAATATAATATAAAATAAGTCTAAAAATTGATTATGAGTTAGGTTATCGGATCATGCCTAGGAAAAATATAAGTCCGTTTTGGTTGTATTGTGGGGCTAAAGCACGTCTAATTCGAGTCTATGAGACACTTTTTTATCATCAAAACCAGATCCAAAAGCATTGAAACTTAATAAAATAGGACCCAATAAGCTTTAATAAGATCCTAAACCCATAATCGACGTAGTCCATTTAACACTCTCTCTATCCCTTTAAATTTACACTTTAAGATTTAAATGTGATAATTTTTTAAAATGACAATGACTATAATAATATTTTCTTATCGATCTGAATTTACTACAAGCTACACTTGTGAGAGACCGTCTCTCAAAGAAACGACCTAAAAACAATAAGCCCATATTTTTATTTTCTCTTAAATTTGTGTAAATTGGGCTATTTAGCCTATATTTCTAATGCGTCTCTTGGAGAGACTGTCTCTCACAACGATTTGTGATTTACTAATGATACCCTAGTTTAGAAATTTTAGAGGCACACAAAAGTGAAAATTTGCAGTTCCACGGGTTCCTTGCATTTCCACAGTCTCAACTCTCACTTCACTGTCTCAATTATTTTACCCATTCTCAATTCTCATTTTTTCTCTCTTTCTTTTCATGTCTATTTCTACCTTTTCTCTTTAAGTTTCCATCTTTCATTTTTTGTCCCTTATTTTCTCTATTAGTTTTATCAATCACTTCCCTTTCTTCACACTCCTCCATCAACGAGGTATGTTTTCACCCTTTTTTTTCTCAATTTTAATTGACCTTTTTTGACTAATGTTTTTGATCTAAAGATCTCATTTTTTTTTTCTTTTATGGGTTTGTTTTTGTTCCTCTTATTTAGGTTTTGTGGAACAAGTTTTCCGCTCGTTGATCCCAAATGGGTATAATAAAGAAAGTTAAGAGGCCATTCTTTTTTGAAGGTATTGTTTAACTCTGCTCTTTTTTTATATTGTTTTGATATTCTTTATTGGTATTTTTGTTGATTTTGTATTGATTTAGACACAAAAAATCGTGGGTTTTCTTCAGAATTTGATGCTTTGGCTCTGGATCCGTGGTGGGTATTTGCTTCCTTATTAAGAGTAAAAAAGTAGGATTTTGTGCTGAGATATTATCTTTTTTTTTTTGGGAAAGATTATGTCTATCAAGTATTATTCAGTAATTAATTGTAGGATTGGTCTAATTGAAAGAAATTAGTGGGTATTTGATTTCTTTCTAATTTGCTAATTTAGTTTTGCTGCAAGAACATTAGTAGGTAGAATTGATGATTAATTAGGGTATTGATTTTTTTTAACAATGTGGGTTGATCAATGTTCTTAGTATTAAGGGTTTAGATGAAGTCCTTGAGTAAGAAAAGGAAGGGTGTTGAAGTGCTATTGAATGGTGGAAAGTACTCTTCCTCAATAGCAATTTATAGGTCTCATGTATCTTTAGAAGATTATTCAAGGCTAAGAAAAAGGGGCAAGGAAGACGTAGCTACTGATGGTGTTAGGCTGTCTGAAAGTAGAGTGAGTGGTGTTGTCACTGCTCCGCCTTGCGGTAGCTTAAATTCTGGCTCACCGACAAGAGGTTTGAAACGAAAGATAGGTTGTATAGATGCAGCTACAAGAACTGGAAGGAAGAAAAAGATTGAGCAAGATTACTATTTGGGTGCTACGATTGGGAAAGGGAAATTCGGGTCTGTGAGAATGTGTTGGAGCAAAGCAAGTCGGGAGGTGTTTGCGTGTAAAACTTTGTCAAAGGGGGAGGAACCTGTGCATCGAGAGGTGGAGATTATGCAACATCTATCTGGACATGTGGGCATTGTCACGCTCAAGGCAGTGTATGAGGATGTTGCATCGTTCTATCTTGTGATGGAATTTTGTCCTGGGGGAAGATTGCTGGACCAAATGGCAAGAGAAAGGCGATATCCTGAGCGACAAGCTGCTAACATACTAAGGGAACTTGTTAAGGTTATCAAATACTGCCATGATATGGGTGTTGTTCATCGCGATATAAAGCCAGAGAATATTCTTCTTACATCCGCTGGGGGATTGAAGCTTGCAGACTTTGGCCTCGCAGTTAGGATTGTAAATGGTAAGTGGGCATGAGAACTCATTTGTTTAAAGCTAATTTTGGGAGTGTGCTTTCATGAATCTTTCTTCTATGCAATTTAACCATTTTAGAGTTGTGAATTGTTATGTTGAACAGAAATTGCGTCATCATGTAGTATCACTTTCAGTTGGCATGACTTATGCTCTTGAATGTAGTTTATGTGTCATGATGAATGCAGATCAGTTGAATGGGGTCGCGTGCTTGTATATTGTAGCATGGGGAGATGAAAAGTCTAGGTGTCTACGCAATGTATGATATGATGATGTGGTATGCTTATAAGTACTTCCTCTGTCCCATTGAATTCGATATATTACACAAGTCGAAATGAGTTTTTTTTGGTGTAATAGCGCAAATTCAATGAGACATAGGGAGTATATACTATCCTTTTGCTGTCTTTTGCTGTCCTTCCTTTTCGACATGTTTGCACACATGCACACAAGAAGAGTGTAAAAGGGGTGGGGGTCGTGCTAACCTACAATGGAGGAAAAGAAACGCCATATTGATTTGCTGTCATGATGTTTCCCTACAGGTCAGAGCCTGTATGGTGTGGTTGGGACTCCGGCTTATGTTGCTCCAGAAGTTTTGGCAGGTGAATATTCAGAAAAAGTGGATATCTGGAGTGCTGGTGTGCTTCTTCATGCTCTTTTGCTTGGTGTTTTACCCTTTCAAGGAAGCTCTTTGGAAGCTTGTTTCGAGTCCATCAAGAGTGTGGATCTTAATTTTGATACTGGCGTATGGGTCTCAGTTTCACAACCTGCTAAGGATTTAATTGCTCGTATGCTAACAAGAGATGTTTCAACAAGACTGTCGGCTGATGAAGTACTAAGTAAGTTTTAGTCTCTGGCTGTTGTGTAGCAAAGTATTGCCTTGTTTTATTCTTTATTTTACATGGGTACCTCTTGCATTCAAAAGCCTTTTCAATTTCGATTCATCTAGAATTGGTTGTGTTTACTGGTAATGGTCATGAAACACTAAGTTGCACTTTACTCCCACATTTCTCTTATTTATTAAGTTTATTTTGAAAGGCTTCTAGATGCCAATGGCCATCCATATTTTTGACGCAGTATAATTGAGAACTTTGAGAAATAAGGAATTTTTGGAGGATTTAGGATCTTACTTTAGAGAGATAGTCAATTTCTCAATCACCCCTTTTCTTTTATGGAATTTTAATGGTAGACCTTCTTAAGTGCATACATGTACATCAAATTTGTTAGTGGGAAACAGCTTGGATTTGCAGGCTTGAAAGATGCTAAATTCCTTTTGTATAATATTTATATTCCTATGCGATTCCCCTACCCGTACTCATCTGTGCCTTGGATGCTTTCTTTTGGTACTTGTCATCCGCTTTGTTAGGTATTTTTAGGTTCCACTTTTTTGTTAAAGAAAGATGAAATGAGATCTTGGCTTGATGAAGGATATTAGCTAGTTTTTGTAGCAATTTGGCTCTGCATTTGGTAAGAAAGAAACCAACATATTCTTGTGGATAGAGCCTCCCTTGTCAATTTTAATTAGGATACCAACTACAACTTTTAAGTTTGCTCATTTTCAAATAAACAGCCGCACACTTTTTTTTTTTACCAACAACAACCTTCACCTTGGGAAACATGACAGCGATACAACCAAATAACCCCAGCATGACTAAATGACCTGTTGAACCCCCAAAATTACCTTTGACCAATCATTTTTACCTTTGACTTAAATTTTGAAAAAAACCCATCTAACTCTAGTTAATGAATTACCCAACCCATCTAACACTTGCACACTATGCACCATTTCTTTCCATTTCTTCTAAGAAGTTGGCAATGGCATTTAGTCATGCTGGGGTAATTTGGCTATCGCTGTTATGCTTCCCAAGGTGAAGGCTGTTGTTGGTAAAAAAAAAAAAAAGTTCGCGGATGCTTATTTGAAATTGAGCAAACTTAAAAGCTGTAGTTGGTAATTGATCCTTTTAATTATAAAGTCCTACATTACCGAGCCACATATTACCTTGTGAGCATCACCTCGGATTTTCTAAATGAAATTTGCCTTCAATAGCTCGAGGATATTTGTCTTTTTGTCCTTTGTCCCTCTTTTTCTACGTGGGTGACACCGGACACCTCATTGGTACTTGTTTAATAGTATAATCATTTTATGGAAAGCTATTCGTAGCCCCAAGAGCTATGACTTAAGAGCTTATGGCTACATGCATCATAACCCTTCTTTAATCTTGTAATACAAAATCTTTCCCCACTCTTTTTTGATCAAGTATAAAGATTTATCTGCTCGGATGTAAGGCTATCTTGCATGCATGACGACAGATTCACAATTAGAATTACTCGAAGTGTTATAATTGGTGGTTTTGCATTTTCTTTCGTCACAGTGTCTGTCTTTTATGTGCGGGATACACCGGGTATGATGATAATGATGTCAATCTTCTCCGTGATCCCTCATTCTTTGATCAAAATTTACGTTATGAATTTTAATTTCTGATTTGATTATTTCTATAGGCTGCGGCTTTGCTTTAGTATATGAATGTTCATATATGATGCCTTCTCAGCCTAAAATAATGAATTTCTGATGGCAGAACACCCATGGATTTTGTTACACACTGATCCACCATTGACGACACTGGCCTGTAAGCTAACACCGAGCAGAAATAGAAGATTGACTTTTACCCGTGATGCGACTGTACAGAAAAGGATTGCATCAGAGAATAAACGTGACAAACTACTCGATTCTGGCACAGCTGACTCAGACAATAACTCGTCGACAAGTAGTTCAAGCAAGTTTGAAGAAGACAGCGGATTAGTGGATGCTCTTGCAGTTGCAGTTTCATGCATGAATATCACTGATACAAAGAGAATCAGGTTATGCCATCCAGTCCCACCCACTTCTATTTCACATGATTGTTCCTCTAATATAAAACCTAATCTCTGTACAGCTTTCTGATCTTTCTTAAGTGTCGATTATCTGTTTACGCGGTATGCCTCTGATTTAAGCTACTCGGGTTAACCTAACGTTTCATTAAGGTAATATGACCCCCCGTAGAGCTTTAATATGAACTTAGGATAACTATTAGGACATAATCTTTATTGCTAATGTACTCGGAAAATTGGATCTCGACCATCTCTATGTGTTATGTGAATATTTTCGTGAAGTATTTGTAATCAATGGGATGTGATATATTTGATCTATGTATGTATAATGTACTATTATTTGCGTTCACATCATTCTTGGTGTGTTAGAGATTTAAGGGGAAATAGAACAACAACAAGCATTAACTAGAAAAGATGGAGGTCAATTACATGAACATCGGCCTCAGTTTCATAACCAAACTCATAGTTCATGTACAGAACTTTTATTTTGGCACCTTCAGGTTTGAGATTCATCAAAACAAAAACTGAAACATCACAAAAACTTGCATAAGACCGTCCTATTTTAAGACCACAACTGGGCTGGTCCATTGCCCTCCAAAATTTTATTTTTGTAGTTTTTTTTGTTCATATTCTGGGCATTTTTCAATTTGGACCAAAGTCTTAATTTTGACCTTAAATGTATCAATTTAAACGTGAAGTAGTACTTAAACATATCAATTAAAGTAAATTTCAATTTGAACCTATAAGTGATCAATTGTGGTGTTAAACTGATCAATTTTTACCTAAATTGAAATTGATATCTTTAAGAGTAAAATTGAAAAATGTACAGAAAATGAAAAAGAAAGAAAATATGCAATCGGCTGAAATATTAGGTCGTTTTATTCTAAGACGGTCCCCAAGATCGCCTATGAAACATTGAGAACCATCACGTCAAAATAAGTGGATCTTGGATGTAACCCTTGTTTGTGCTTGCAAGCCTAACAATTGCTTGCGGTCAAATAATATAAGGCTCGTCTTTACTCGTTTCTTAATTTTTTTTATATTCAATTATTTTTTATTTGACTATTTAAAAATATTATTTTATTCTTTTAAGTTTGCTCCACTTGACTATTTTATCCAAGCATTGTCAAACCCTAATTTAAAATGTATACGATATAAATAGAAAGGTAGAACATATCATTGAGACGAAGCAAGCATATAAATTCAATTCATTTTAAAACATCAAATAAAAATTCTTAGTTGACTTTTTCTGTTAACTTTATAACAAAAATATATAATATATGATTTTTATCACCTACAAAAGGTGAAAAATTGAAACAAATAAGCAATCATAACAAAAAAATAAAAAATAAAAAATGAGTTTTGGGTAATTTAATTTTAAAAATAAACGTCTTTATGTTTGAGCCTACGATCATGCATGTTTGCAGTTATTAACATCGAACAAAAAAGTTGGTCACAAAAAGTCAAAATTGTTCGTAGTTATTAGCAGCGAACAAAAAAGTTGGTCGAACGAAATCAAAATTGATGTTCGCGGTTAATAACAGCGAACAAAAGGGAAATAATACCGTTAGAAAGAGCAAAAAAACAAAAAAATTGTTTGTTCGCACTTAGTGACTGTGAACAAACTTGATTTCCATTTTTTGTCTCTTTAACGTTACGATGTTGTCTCCCTTTTGTTCGTAGTTATTAACTGCCAACATACCTGACCTTATGCTCGAATATGAAGACGTTTATTTTTAAAATTAAGTTTAAATAAAACTCATTTTTTAATTTTTTTTAAAATTACTTATTTATTTCAATCCTTCCAAAAAGTGTAAAATAGAACTTATTTTTTCTTCTCTTACCAGTAGCAATACTCTAGTTTTATGTTCTTAAAGAAATTTAAATTCTTGAAATTTAAAAGGTTAATCAATCACACACTCCAAACCTTTGAGATTGCGCTATATAATTCAAATAACTACAAAGTTTTGAAATTATAGTGCAAACTCATATAAACAGCACCCCATACGAATAAGACGTGCTCTTTTGAGATACCGTCTTTTGTAAAGACGACTCTTAAAAGTCCAGTCCAAATCTATATTTAGAGTTGTAACAATATATATTTAGAATTGAACTGGGGTTTTAAGAATCGTCTTTACAAAAAACAGTCTCAAGTAAGAATTTGTGTAGGAGCAGGTGTAGTGGCTTTCATAGTTGGACAAAGACGGTAATACTTCACTATGCAGTAAAGTCTGACCCAAAAAACTATGCATCAAAGTCAAACAAAGACAGTTAATTAGGCCCATATCTTGATAAATTAAAGCTCCTTTTTATCCATTTTTAAATATCTTTTTTGCTTTAGGGTTAAGCCAAATTCAAGAATTCACTCAAACTTTGCTAGTTTAGCACATGAAACTTCCCCTATATTACGTTATACACTAATCTTTGAAATAAACAATCACATATTTCATCAAATCATCTCCCAATTTCACTCACTCTCCTACTTTTTGCAAACCATACCTTCCTCATCAAACCTTCCTCTTCGCTTTAATCCACAATACGAAGAGTCTGTATATTCAGAGTGCGCACAAATATAATCAGACCAATTTTTCTTATTAGAGTGTACGTGCATGAGAAAAGGCGAATATCGATTAAAGATATGGAAAAACCTCCCCAACTACCAAATGAAAGACACATACACACAACAAATGTTCCTCCCTTGATACCTACATCTTACAATCCTAAATCAAAACACAACAACATATCATGTAACTACTCACCAAAACACTCAATTCTCATCTTACTAATCTTTTTAACTATTTTCCTAATGTTTCAAATCCCATCTCTTCAATTTCCACCATCGATCGAGTCTATTAGAGATGGTCTTACCACTACTGATTACAATCATACCTTAGATCGAGAACTAATAATTGAAAAGCTTCGGAATTCAGTTACGTTCCTCCCTTTGAAGGACTTAAGGTACTCGAGTACCGCCCTTCAAGGTCATACATGGTTTATGAGCTCAATGTATGATACTCATGAGGAAGGTGAAGTACAATACCAAAAGTTCCCTTCAAAGGAATCAAAGGGTAGGATATTATGCATAAAAGGACATGATAATCATGATGGGTCATGGAATTATTATGGTCTTGCATGGCTTGAGGCATTACCTTATAATGCAACATTAATGAAGGGATTAACATTTGTATCATATAATCATTATAATTATGATAATATTTGGCATGGTTTATCAGCTGTTTTTCCATTTGTAGCATGGCATATGAAGAATGAATGCAAATTGCCTTCTAGATGGATTTTGTATCATTGGGGTGAGCTTAGAACTAAAATGGGCCATTGGCTAAGTTTGGTGTTGCAATCTACTTTTGGTGGGCCTATCAATATTGAAGGGTATGTATCCTTTTATTATTGTTATGTTATTGTTATTTATAAATTCTTACTTGAGATACAATAGATGTCTCAAGTTTTGGGGCTGGTCCAATTTATAAATTAAATAAAAAAACTGATTGATGGTTTTGTAAGTTAAAAAGTCTTGAGAGATGTTTATACTATAGACGGTCTTTCAAGAGAGGACCTGATCGTTATTACTCCTATTATAAACTTTTTAATCGCACTCTCTTCTATGGGTATGAATTGTCGTCGTTCTTTCTTTCTCAGATCCTGATCATAGTTTTCTATGAGCTGGATACACTGGATATGATGATAATGATAATCTTTTTACCACAATTTCTCAAATGAAACAGGCTACTGATAAAATCATTTCTATTGCCCGGCTCAATATATTTTGTAGATGTAAAGTGACAAATTATGACCTAAACTAGCTCACTTATAGTTTTAATCACATTTAATATTCTTAAAATGATTAGTTACAATCTTAAAGTCATCAATTACAGAAAGTTATTGATTGTACGGGCTCTTTTCATGTTGAGGCATTCTCATTCAAAACTTGTTTTTCAACAAATCTTGTATGAGACTATCTCATTGTGAGACATGTCTATACAAAGAGTCCAAAAATAAAAAAAGCAATTATTTTAATATCCAAAGTGAATGTTATTATAATTTAATTAGACTATTTAACTTCATTATTGTCTCATAATAAAATCTGAATTAAATATGAATTTTTGTAATACTTTTCATTATTCCTTTTTTTGTAGAGTAACGATGACTTTTTATTAAGGCTCGTTCATTTTACTTAAATCTAATGGTCATTGGATATGTTTCCCAAATGGTATTTTGGTTTTCAAAAAACTATGTTGTGAGATCGCCTTATTCGTGCAATCGACTTAGGCTTAATAAGTTTTTTAGAATGTTCTAACATATTTATTTTAAGATTTAAAAGGACAATTTCAAGACTTAAAAATCCAATTTTAAGACTTAAAAGGTCAATTTTCAAAGTTTTTAATATCAACATTAATGTTTGAGTCTCCTACTTTAAAGTTGAAATAAGAATTATAAGTCGAGCAATTGGTCTTTTTAAGTCTTAAATTTGGTGTTTTATTAAGTATTGAAATTGAACCTTTAAGTCTTGAAATTGTCAAATTCCATAATTAATTGTTATTTTAAGTTTTCAAATTGGTCTTTTAACTTCTAAAACTGACATTTTAATTTATAAAATTGGTAAAAAAATATATACAATTGTGCTAATCCAATAAGACGCATATCACAAGTGAGACGGTCTCACAAGTGAGACGGTCTCACCCAAGTTTTTGTATTTGGTTTTTTCTTTCACTTATGCCTTTTGTTTGGTTAAAACAATGCAATAAGAAAAATATGTTTGATAAATAGCATTTAAGTTAGCAAAAAAGCTAGATTCAACCAGTTTTTTCATTGTTTTTTGACTTTTTGATATATTTATTCCGTAGCAAAAAATTTATTGTTATCAATTGGTCGAAGAAGCCAACAACAAACAACCAATATTAATCAAACATCCTGATAGATAAGCAAAAGTTTCTTCCCTCCCTAGACCCTGATCATAATTTTTGAATGAAAAAGATCATAATTTTTGAATGAAAAAGGTTTGAAGGGATTGAAGAAGAGCAAGCAGTGTGCTTTGAAGAGGCAGTAGTAATGAGACATAATGAAGGAGGAATGTCAAGACAAAGAAGAATGGAAACATATGATCTCATTAGATGTAAAGCAAGGATGTTTTGTAATGTGAGCTTAGATCTAATTACAACCCCTAATCAAATTGGTATGACTTTATTCATGAGGACTGGACCAAGATCTTTCAAGGATGATGCTGCTGTTATTCACATTTTTCAATCTGAATGTCATAAATTCAACAATTGCAGATTACATGTTGCTTATTCTAATAACCTTACCTTTTGTCAACAGGTACGTATTATATTAGTCCATCCTAATTAATTAATTAATTACTTCACTTCTTTCTATACTTATAATATATACTTTCATTTACTCGCTATCTATCTTGAGACACCGTCTATAGACTATTCGTCACATAATCTCACCGTGGCCTACTCGTGTGGACACGGGAAACCCGTAGGCTCAAGCCCACAAACCCACGGGTCAAGAGCGTTAACTTGCACATACACTTGGTGAGTTTCATTATTTCCCAAAACCATATGGTAGTAGGAAGAGTAGCTCACCAATTATATATGCAAGTCATACAACCCACTATTTTGTCGATGTAGGATCTTGTCTCACGTGAAATATTTCCAACAAGACGCCTCTTAAAATAGCACAACCCACATTCTCAATTATTAAAAAAAAAATCTAAAAATTGACGCGCACGGTTGAGTCTATTTCGAGTTGGTGTTATAACCTATTGAAATTAGTGTTATAAACTGTTAAAGTTGATATTATAACCTATTAAAGTTAGTTTTTGGAGTTGGTGTTATAACCAATTAAAATTGGTATTATTATTTAGAGATACCAACTTTAAAAAGTTATACTATCAACTCTAACAAGTTAAAATACCAACTTCAATAAGTTATAACACCAACTCCAAATAGGATTACTTAACGTGCATTTTTTTTTACTTTTTCCAATGCACTTATTCGATTCTTAATATATCGAGTTATGTATAATTAAAAATTATAAAAAGTTGATATTAATAATTTTTACATCTAAAGGAATCAAATAAGATCTCACATA
This sequence comes from Amaranthus cruentus, assembly GCA_019425755.1. Classification (NCBI taxonomy): domain Eukaryota; kingdom Viridiplantae; phylum Streptophyta; class Magnoliopsida; order Caryophyllales; family Amaranthaceae; genus Amaranthus; species Amaranthus cruentus. Next base: position 33,862,148 of record CM033450.1, on the reverse strand, counting down.
ATTATGTTTTAACTTATAGATTAATAATAAAATACAATTTAAAAGTGATAGATATTTGAGAGAGACAGATTATCTTCCATGCCTTTATTTTTTGACGTAGTAACTAAACCTACCAAATTAAGTCAAACTTAGTTAGGATGAAACAATAATTAAGGAATCACTAATAATACTATTAAAATATTCCCACAATCATTTCAACCGTTTCAAAATGTCTAAATAAATGGAACTCTCATCACTCGAAAGTCGAAATTATAGATTAGTTGATGATAAAATCACTGATTTTTCTTTCACAAATACTTGGGATATCTTTTTAGAGATAATTTCTAATAGAATTGACAAATAAAAAAAAAATATTGAGTAAAGACGTTAAACTTTAACACTCCCTCTTATTTATAGAGAATGGAACATTTGTTTTTTTACACTATGCAATGCACTTATTCAATACTTAATATCTCTTACTATACATAACGAAATATTATAAAAAGTGAATTTTAATAATCTTTGCATTGAGACGAATCAAACATGATCTCACTTGACTATGTTCTAATCTATAGATTAAAAATAAAATACAAATTAAAAGGCTTAAGTGAATAGTGTCAAAAAACAATGTCTCGTTAGTAAGTAGTATTTAATAGACTAAACTTGTTTACAAAGATGATCTCTCAAAAAACTGGCGGTTTTTCTTTCCCCTTTTGTAAATTCGTTTATACCTTTACATATTATGACATTTTAATTCCGTATATAAAAAAATACTATGGACATGATCCATAATATTCCAATCATAATTTGTATCTTTTGCAAATATAATTGTTGTCTTTTTATATTGTAGCTTATACTAATCTTAAGCAAATGAATAGATAATTAATGTTACAATCATACAATCTTATAAAAAGAGTGTAAAATTCCACATGACACTCTCTTAGTGATTTGCCATCATACAATCTTATAAAAGGAGTGTAAAATTTCACATGGCACTCTCTCAGTGATTTGCCATATGAAATTTGTCTTACCAAAGTTAGCATTAACTTATTCATTTAATATATGAATAGTATACCACAATTAAATATATTTTGTTAATTTTCTTGAAATATAATATTTTTGAATAGAAAAGACACATAAGATTTTCAATTAAAGTTTCTTATAAAGTATATTTTTTTTTATTGAAGTATTTGCTACTTAATAAAATTATTTAATTAAAATTTTAATTTCTGAATATGTGTATCATGACAATCAAAAATTATTTTGAGAATGAGAAAAATCATCATATAAACATTGTTGATTACACATATTTGCCTTAAAAAGTATGACAATATTAATTAATACTTATATTAACAACCGAATTTTTATTCAGTGAAATCAGTTTATATTCTAAAATTGTTTATTCAAGTATACAAAAAATTATAATTTTATACTAATAACATGTAACTGCATCTCTATTTAGAATATGATAATTATACTAAATTTTATACTAATAATTTTATGCATTGCACGAGTTTCTATACTAGTAGAATAATAATTGTTACTACTTGCATGTAAAATAATACTTCTAAATTACTAGGGAGTAGGGGGACCATAAAAATGAAAGGAGCTTGTCATCAGATTTATGCAACTACATTAAAATGTTTTTCATATTTTCATATTTAATTTAACGTCAAGGTAAAAACGTATAATAACTTTTGAGATTTTGTTATTATATTTACCGTCAGGATAAAAATATATAATAATTTACATTAAAAATTGTTTAAAAAGTAAATGGGAAGAACAATAAGAAACGGAGTGAGTAGTTAGTACTTAGTATGAATTAATGTAAACAAATAGTTAAGCACTTTTTATTTTTAGAACCCTATGACACCTTACACATATTAAAATTCGTATCTAAACGCAAAAGTTACTTATACTCTCCTTGTTCAAGGTCAAATGTCTCATTTAATTTGGTACTAATCTTAAGAAAAAGAGGATGGTCCATATGGGACCACATGGAAGAGGAGAGTAAAAAAAAGGATGGTCGAATCCTAAACCTTCTGCTTCATATGCAGATGCTCTATCTATTAAGTCACACGTGATTTCGGTTTATGTGTTCATAATGTTGGACCTAATTATAATTGCATTGATTTTGATGATGACAGGTTGAATTGATGAGTTCAACAGATATATTGGTATCTCCTCATGGTGCACAATTAACAAACATGTTCTTTATGGACAGAAACAGTAGTGTAATGGAATTCTTCCCAAAGGGTTGGCTAAAGCTAGCTGGTGTAGGCCAATATGTCTACCATTGGCTAGCAAGTTGGTCAGGAATGCAGCATCAAGGTGCTTATCGAGACCCAAATGGTGTGGATTGTCCCTATTCTGAGGATGATCGTCAATGTATGTCTTTCTATAAGAGTGGTCTAATTGGACACAATGAATCTTATTTTAGAGATTGGGCTAGGAAGGTGTTGAATGAGGTCCAACTTAGGAAGACTCTAGAAGGAAGTGATAAGAGTTTTAAATCTAAAAAAATCGGTTGTTTCTGTGATTCTTGACTTATCTCGACTTTGATGATGAATTTTATTATGTTTTGGTGAGTTATAGTTCGTTTATTTGTATTGATAAGTGAAAAATGTAAAGAAATTATTTGAGGTTTTTTTTGTTGTAATTCAAATCATTTTCATGCATTTGATCTTATTTAGAGGAAAAAATTGGATTAAACAAGAAATTGAGCTCTGATACCATATGTAATTTGAAAAATAAGCTTGAACAACCTAAATAAGAAGTTAAAGAGCTACTCTACTTGTAAGTCCAATAATATATAATTCGAAAACAAAATGCATAATTGTAACTACTCTTGAAACTTATACAATTGTATGCCTTTTGTCTTTCTCTGTTACGGATTAACTCACGTGTGGACAACCATAACTAATTTCATCTCTAATATATAAGAAAAAATATGATGAATATATGTATAACAAAATTTGTCTCACTATCTTGTTTCACATATTTAACTTTCAGCTACTATCCTCAGAGACCATCTTTCTGAGAGACGTCTCTCAAGCCCAATCCATTAAAGCTTATTGCGTACATTTACTTTATATTTTCCTTAATGGGTCAACCCAATTAGAGAAGGTCTGTCAAAGAGATCGTCTCTCACAAGAATTTGTGTTTAACTTTTTATAATTTGTATATTAAAACAGCAAGTCTCCTGAGAGATCATCTTTTTGATAGACGCCTCTCAGGCCCAATCTATTAGTATTTAATTCTTACTCTTATTCTATATTTTCCTTTATGGGCCGACCCAATTTGAGTTGGTCTCTCAAAGAAACCGTCTCTAATAAGAATTTTTGATATTAAAATTAGTTTGAATCTCATGCTAATTATTATATTTTTTAATAAATTAATTTTCAACAATATAGTAATTGTTAGTTGGTAAAGATATTTGATAGTTGGGATTTTGTGCTCAATTTAACATTGAGTAAATTCTGTTAATTAATCTTTCTAATTGTAATCTGTCCATCAATATCGTCGGACACGATTTTTATAATATACGTGAAAAAAACGTATAGTCAATTAGTCATAATAACGTTAGAAAATATAAAAGCATATCAATATTAGAATTCAACCTTTATGAATATGAGTTGTCGTCTTTTTTTCCTTTTCAAACCCTGAGTGTGGTAAATTGAGTATGATGATGATGGTTATTATTAGAATTCAAAAGTAAAAATCTAATTCCAAAAAATATTAATTACTACGTCATATTCAGCCTAAATGTCCCATTTAGTTTTTTAGCACTATTCACTTATTACTCTTAATGCAAAAAATAACGTTAGAAAAACTAATTGAGACATTTAGGCTGAATAGAAGGGAGTATGATCAAGTCTTATATCAGATAGAGAAAATAATACAAAATTTATAATGCGAAATTTCAAATTCTAAAGTCTTCAGATAAAATCTTAAGTTCGATTTTTTTTTTTTTTTTTTTAATTGAAAAAAATATGTTAATAATAATAATCAGTTAATTCATCTCAAAAAAAATAATAATCAGTTAATCATTTATTTATTCCATCCCATGTCTCCTTTTATTTTGCAAGATAGGGGGAGACGTGGGTAGGCCGGTAGCTTCTTTGTCACTCTCTCTCTCTCTTTTTTTTTTTCTGTATTTAATATAAAACTAATTCTAAATTTGAATTATTTATAACATTTATATACTTCAACTCTTTAAACTGATCTTATAACGAAGTTATTTAATTTTCCTAACAGAAAAAACTCCACAACAAAAAAATGCAGAATGGAGGGCAATCTCAATCCCAGCAACAATATCAAGAATCACAAAGTGATGAATTTCTTGAACAAATTCTCTCTACTTTTCCAAACTGTTCTTGGCCACCAAATCCCCATGATCTTCCTTCTCCATCTTCAAACCCTAATACTAATAACAATAATTCAAACGCAAATCTTTCTGTAAAAGGCGGCGATTCTCCGCAAGAAGAGGCTGAAGCCGCTGCAGCCGCCGCCGCCGCAGCCGCCTTTCACTTTCAGCAACAGCAAATGAATGATGTAACTGCTAAATCAATGTTGTTGTTGCATCAACAACAGTTTCTTCTTTCTCGCAGAACTTCTTCTGATGCACTATATAATGATTTTCCTCAGCCGCAATCTCAGCCTCATTTTCATCCTCCTCCACTTCCGTCTCAGGTTTACATATTGAATTTCGTTTTGTTTATAATCTACGATATTAATTTCATTTTCGATTTATATTTGATTATCTGTTATTGATTTGATTTTATGATTTTTTGACCGATAAATGTAGTGCGGAAGTTTGGGCGGCGGTGTAGGACAAAACTATGGAGGGACGGCGGCGGGATTAAATGAACAGCCGCCGCCTCCTCCTCCTCCTCCTCCCGCGAGTGCTTCAACACGAGGGAGTAGTGGTGCGGGTGGTAGTGCTCCGCAACGACAGAGAGTTAGGGCACGGCGAGGGCAGGCTACTGACCCTCACAGCATCGCCGAAAGGGTACTATCCTAATACTTTCTCTAATTTTTAATACTTACAACATTTTTTATTTTTGTTTACGATACGGGATCTTTATGTCTCTATTAACTTTTCCAATATAATTTGAACATACAGATCATAATGAACAAATATGTTTAACAATGGACTGAAAAATGTTGTTTAGACTTGAACTTTAATTGAAAATTAATTAATCTAAGACACAACTAGAGAATAAAATATTCTAATGTTTCAGTTTGAGCAAATATTATTTTTTTTAAATAAGATTTTTCATATTAAATCTCACTTAGTCCCCTCTTTTTTCAACTAAAAATAAGATTAAAAAATAAATAGTTAAATTTATAAAGAAAAAATTTGAATGAAATTAAAAAATGCTTAAAATTATAATGTAGTTGAAAGTAAATAAGATAAATTTGAATAGAAAGTGGTATAACTTTATAAGGAGGAATAACTTTATAAGGATGAAAGGAACATTTTTAACATTTGGTATGAATATATACCTTTTTAAATAGTTGATACTTTCTTGTTTTCAATGTACTCTTTAATTGTACATTATTAAAAAAAATCTAATCTTAATTATATAATTTTCAATTAAGTTATAATTATAACTAAAGATAATATTACTTTATGAATATGTACTACTGGAACCGGATTTAGTCTATTTTAATCTTTTACAAATGTTGAATTAAGAGGTGGATTGTTTTCCTTGCAGCTTCGTAGGGAGAGAATTGCAGAGAGAATGAAAAATTTACAGGAGTTAGTTCCAAATGCTAACAAGGTTCGTTTCATCTTTCTTGTTTTCCTTAATTTTTTATTAAGTTGTAATAACATTTATTCTAACATTAAGACGACTAGAAAAATAAGCAAATATATCACCTCCGTCCCATAATACTTGCTACTAATAGTGACATTTTCTTATATTTAATAGCAAGTATTATAAAATAGAGAAAGCACATCGTTAATTAATAGTTGTGGTATATTCCTTTCTGGAAAGGGGCAGACAGTGTCAATGTCCAATTCCTAGGCACGACTTGCACGACGTGGTGATGGTAGAATTAATTTAAAAATGTTGGGTTATGTTAAGTGCTTAGATATGGAGGCAGTGCTTCTGCATGACCCATGAGGAAGCTCTGACTATTGAGCATATAATATTGTTAGTGTCACATCTGACTAAAAACAATTAATAGGGTTTGGAAAATGGAATGATGTTGGAAGAACCTTGTCTACTTGATGTTCCATTTGTCTTATTGTGTGCCTTCTTAATTTGGCCATATAGATTACTAAAATGGTACTTCTACTACTTGTAGGGTTTGTACTTAATTTGTAGGTTTTTGAGTTTGAAGGTGCTATTCTCTTCACCCTTAGTATCGATTTGTTAAAATATGTGGATAAAAATGATAAATAAAATTAGAGATTGACATTTAAATTGCTATAAGAAGAATATTACATTTATATTTTTAATCTGATATTCAGTTCAATCCTATTAGTTTATCATAAGGTCGTGTTGGATCGATTAATTTTGATATGATGACTCTTCTTTAAGCAAAATTTAGCCAAACTAGTTTGAACTAAACTTGTTAAAAATTTCCTGTCTTATGGCGAGTATCAAGTACATAATATTATTATTATTATTATTATTATTATTTTTATTATTTCTTTGACCTATAATAAAGTGTTGAATTGTACATATCTATACCAAAAGGTTATTGATTAAATCAAAATTAAGAGCGATTTAATGAGAAATGGTTTATTTGTCCATGCATCTGCAATTCTAAATGCGAGAAAGGTTCTTAGTAATTAAGACTAAATCAAAATTAAGAGACTGTTCATACTGATCGACTAGCTAGTGAGTAGTGACTACCGAAGTATGCGGTGGGGTTAAATACATTTATCTGATTATTATTATTGAAAAAAAGTAACAAGTACACAATATTAATTATTTTTTAAGGGCGATTGTAATAATAGTATTTGGAAATTTAAAAATTGACAGACTGACAAAGCCTCTATGCTTGATGAGATCATCGACTATGTCAAATTTCTACAGCTTCAAGTCAAGGTTCTCTCTTTCCCTCCATCCCTTTCCGTCATCATCTTGTGCACTGGCTTATTGTTGTTACTAGGAATTCAATTTGAAAAATTGATATTAATAATTTAACCTTTCACCTTATTCGCTATGAATAATCTCATTTTTAGATTATTTTCTGATAATTCAATCTGTGCGATAAATTTGCCCACTACATACCATGTTACTAATAATAAGTAATAAAATAGTATGATGCTAGCAAACAAAAATAAAGGTTGGATTATTCATAGCGAACTAAGGGCAAACATTGAATTATTAAATTATTAGAAAATAATCAAAATGTTGGATTATTCACAGCAGGTAATCAAAAGGTTGGATTATAAATGTTAATTTTTTCAATTAATTAACTTTGAAAGAGATTTTTATTTATTTATTTCTCATAATAATCAGATATTTGGATTATTTGTTGCTTATGTTTGATCTCATTTTACATGTCATTATTCAGCATCTGCAGTTCTTGTTTAGCATGAGAAATTACTCAGCATCGCCTCTTTAAATCCATATCATTTCGAATTTCACAAAATGATTTTACATGATAAGATCATAAGAAATGTTTGGTTTGACAAGAAAATTAGAATAGAAAACTTAGGACAGAAAAATATTTCGTGATAGAATAAGAGTATATAACATATATTGGATTCTCAACAATCAGCAATTAAGCTTTTGGTTGAAGTCTCAAAATATGTTATATATTCTAAATCGTGAACCTACATTTTTGCTCATGATTGAAAATAAATTAATTTTCCTAAATTTTCGTTATTTTTTTATGAGAGATTTTTTTATCAAACAAAAGTATCCTTTCTTCCTATACTCTAAGATAGTGATCGGAGTATGGAGTTAGGACAGGTTGAAGAGTGCTAGCAAAAATAATAACCGAGCATATGACGTATATATATAATATTGCAATTTCAATCTTGTTACAAAAATTATGTATTATCTCTATGTGGAATTCTTTTAGTCAAGAAAAGAACGAGATGGAATCCCAAAAGATAAGTTAAACAATACCATTTTAGGTGGCATATGCACAAAGTCAAGCTAAAATTATTAGGAATAGATTCTTTCGATTCATATATTAGTCCTATACTATAACCTTGTTTTATATAGATCATAGTTTGTAGAAGTATATTATAGAATTAAATTATACTTATTTCAATTCTTGTGAGCTTGCTACTGATAGTAATAAATTGTTATCAGCAACAATTTCAAAAGGATATCAAAGAAACAAAGGAGTTATAATAAAGGGTGTTTGGAAGTTAGTTTTTTTCTTTGCTTTTTAGTTGACTTTTTGTTTTTTAGTTAGTCAAACAACAAAAAAATGTGTTTGGTAAATGTCAATTGAAAAGTTTGACGTTCAAGTTAAAAGAAAAAGCTACCCATAATAGTCTTTTTAATTAGTTTTTGGCTTTTTGATATACTTTTTCTCTAATTAACATTTAACGATCAACAACCAACAAACAATATTTGCCAAATATTTTCATAACTAACTTAAATAGTCAACCTTAACAGCTAGCTAACTTTTCAGTTAATACTTTCAGCTGGTCAAATTAGACAAAAACTTTAGTTAACGATCTTGCCAAAAAGGCCCATAAGCTTACCGAAATATGTTCAAGACACGTTATAGCTAGACTTATTGAAACGTGTTCTATAGAGATGTTATATCTGAACTTACTGAAATATGTTTAATATATAGATATATACTGAACTTTCTAATACGTCGAATATATGAGACGTTCACTTCATTTACTCTGATAAATTTATTTTGTATATATGAATCAAATATTAGAATGGAGAAGCACTATTTTACTTCCTTTGTACTAATTTGATTTTCAACTTCTAAACTAAGGGTACCCTATTGAAATGTTTCCCCATTGTTTTTGTTGGCTGAATTTGGTTGTTTGATCATATACATCTATATCATGGTCGGATTCAGGTACTAAGCATGAGCAGATTAGGCGGTGGCCGTGGTGCAGCTGCTGTAGCTCCACTGGTTGCTGAGATGACCTCCGAGGTACCATGCTTTTGGAAGTTTTATTCTTGTTTTTTCTTAAACCATAGACATATTAGGAATATATAGTTTAAACATAAAGAAAAATACCTAGAATAATCCAACCTTTTCATAATTTTCTTACAATAATCCCACTTATGATTGACCATGAATAATTTCAACTTTAGGTGATATTTGCTTAGAGTAAACTCGGTTAACCCGATAATCTGTTATAATAGGTAATTTACCAAAACAGTAACATGAAAAATAGAGTAAAACTAGTGAAAGTTTTTAAAAATTTACATAAAAATTCTGAATAATAAAAAAATCAGAATTTTTTTTTAATATTTTAAAATGTTTTTTTCAATATTTTATTTTCATCGGTATTTTTAATAAATAAAACTTGCTATAGCAAGTCATACAATTACTAGGTCTAGTACCCCTCAAAATTAGGATTATTTTTGGTTAATCAATAGATAGCATTACCATGGAAAAATCATGAAAATGTTGGATTTTTTTAGGTAATTTTTCCTAATCGTAATTGATGCATTAATATATACTTAATAATAATCTAAAAGATTTTAAAAACAAACTGGGTGTTCGAAGAAGTTTCGAATATGATATCTCGATGTCGGGTTAATATAAATTTTTTTTATATGTAAATGAAATCATGAAAACATACTTTAATTTGAGATTCCCTTAGACCACTTCCATTGGTGTGTTAATTTTTTTTAGTGAAAATTTTCTTTGAGTGGAATTTTGTTGTAAGGTTTACTCATTAATATTATCCCACCAAAAACATGCAAATGTTTCTAAAAAAACTCTAAGCGAGTGGAAAGTTTTGGGACTTTCCTACAAGGGCCGTACCATCTAAAATAAATTTTAAAATATAAACTAAGAGAGTTAAAAGAAGGGGTAGAGTAAAAAAAGCAGGAGGGAGAAACTAGTGAGAAATTTTTTCGTTTTCTCATTAATGGATAAATTAGATTAGTAAATATTTCTACACAAAATTTAATGTGGTAGCAAGGAAAATTGTAGAGAGATGGGTGAGAAAAATTTTTAATACTCACCTATAAGAGTGCTCTTATACTATTTTTAAATCCAGGGAGGAGTAGGACGGAATAGTAACGGAAACCCGACGGCATCAACAAACGACAGCATGACGGTAACGGAACATCAAGTGGCAAAATTGATGGAGGAAGACATGGGTTCAGCCATGCAATATTTGCAAGGGAAAGGACTATGTCTTATGCCCATCTCCTTAGCTACTGCCATTTCCACATCTACCTCACTCTCACGCACTCCTTTACCCTCAACTCGACCCCACATTAACAACGGCAATCACGACAACGACAACAATCACCATCCTGGCCTCCTTCCACCTATTTTGCCATCCAATGGTGACCATGTAGACAACAATGTCAATGGCATAAGCGCCGCTAAAACTAATCCGACTCCTGATTAGAGCATATTGGGATAATGAGATAATGTTCGTATTGATTACTTTATAAGCAAATAATGTATTTTCTTTGTTATTAATAGCATTAGTTACTTTTTTAAAGATCAAAGGAGATTTTCCACTTTAAATCTGCTGGTCCCTTGGAATCCTTTTATGATCCGTCGTTCGCTTTTGTAAGTTATGGATTCAATTATTTTAACGAATAATTTTATACCCTTGATTCATGCATGACAAATTTTATCATAATTTTTTTTAGTATGTTCTCTTCATTTATTTTCAATTTAACTTAAATAATTCAATACAAGTATTAATTATCACTTACACTCCCACGTATCAATTGCTCAATACAGTGATTTTGAATCAGACATTGATTAAAGGGTTGACTTGTTAAAAGTGTGATTTGTTGATAACAAGAAGTATATGAAAGGGCCAATAACAAGATATAGTCATATAGATACCAAGGACGAACTTTAATGTTAAAAAATTGGATCGATATGATTATTGATTCATGATCATGAAATGTGAGTAATATTATTGAGATGGTTGTCATTGTTCTATCAGTCACCCTTCCTTCATATGAGTTTGGACCAGTGACAAACACTCAGAGGCAGAGTTAAAAACTATGGTTAAAATTGGTTAAATGTTTGGTAGAGAAGTGAGAACTACCCTTCTATGTAGTTGACATAAATAATAAAAGATCAAGCTATTATCTACTTGATATAAGCTAACAATCTAATAAAAGTAAAACTAAAAGATAGGGCAAAAACATAGGAGTATATAAATATTCACAAATTCTTGCTATATACCGTCTATGGCATAGACGGATAAATATGAGTCAGCCCATTTGTTAAATGAGTAACTGAATAGTCATGTCAGTCATTGGGCTGGGCTATTGAGAAAGCCATCTATGCCATAGACGGTCTCTCAGGAGACGTTCTAATAAATATTTACTTTCTCTATCCCAAATAATTTGCATTAAAGAGAAATATATATTTTTTTTTAAATGTGGATAATGGTAATAAATAAAGAGGGATAATGAATTGTGTAAATGAAATTGAAAGAGAGTTAAAATGTATGAATGAGATTATAAAAAAGCGATGGACCATTGTCCAAAAATAAAAATGATGTAAATTAAATAAAACGGACAAAAATAAAAAATACTGCAAATTAAATAGAACGGAGGTAGTATTAATTATTGCGCGACAAAATAAGAGATATTTTGGTGCCTTAAAATAGACAATGGTGTTCAATTCAAAAACATGTTCCAACTAAAGATAAGTTGGGTAGGCCATAGGTTTGAAGGAAGTTTGTCAGGAAATGCAACATAGCGAGTGCTTATCTAGACCACCATGTCCACGGTGAACAATGACCATTATCTCTTCTACTCCTCTGAATATCATCATTCCACATAATTGTATAGGTACTTTAGCTATGAATGTCAGATATGCTCATATTCAGGGTGGTCTATTAGAAAGGGTAAAGCAGACTACCGTTTAGGGCCTTAAATTTTTTTGGGACCAAATAACTTATTTTTATATATGTAAGTGATATTAATTTGTATTAAATTTATATAAAACTTACAGTTTTTGCTAAGTAATATGAGTTCTTAGTGCTTTTTATAAAATAGTTTAAATATTAATAACAAAAAAAACAAAAAATGTATTATATTAGTTGTTGCGCCTTAAGTTTTTAGGGGTCTTTTTTATCTTTTGCTCAGGGGCTCAAAAATAAACGGGACGACCCTGCTCATATTCTTCCAAACCATTAACTAAAAGATTGTTGCATTTCTTTAATGAGGCAGTGTCTCTGTAATTTTCTTTCATTTTTATTACATTCTTTCTTTCTCACAATTTTAATCATACCCACACAAATTAATAGCCCACGACAATTTACTGATTTTAGCGTGGACTTTTAGTGTTGCAATCTATTAGGGATGGAGGGTATATAAATCAAGGTTGGGGATTTGACTTGGAAACTTAAAATTACAAGGATATACAAAGATTGAATTATTTAGAAATACCCAATTGAAGTAGGTAAGATTTTTCAGGACAATTTTTTTTAATGATTATAGTTGCAGGCTCTAACTTGAAGATCTTTTCTTAAGTTAAGGGACTCTCTGACTGCATTATCTTTATAGGTGTGAGTTAAGGGACTCTCTGATCATAATTTTTCTATCATGAGTAGGATACACTTGATATGATGATGAAATTTCTAAACCCAAATGAAGTCTATTATTCCATCGTGAATTCATCCCGGGCATTATTAAACTTCGCCACCCTTTTCATTTTATCGCCTCCCCTTATATATTGAAATTCCAAAATTGCCCCTGGTTACTTTTCAAACCTTCAATCTCTAACATTTCTTTAAAAACTTTCTCCGAACACTCATTGAACTAAAACAAACTAAAACTAAAAATTGAATTACAATGGCCAACGAAAATGAGCATCAATATGATTGCGGAATCAATATGATTGTGTTAAAATTTAAGACATATTCACTCTAATGGCTATAACTTTAAATAGAAAAATCATATAATTGTAACATTTGTAGCATTAGAACCTAGACTTCAAGATCTTTCCAATGATATATTATATGCCCAATTCCGATAACCTTGCACTAATACGATTTTTCTATAAAAAGTTATGACCAAAAGAATGAACATGTATCAAATTTCAGCACAAATAAACTTCAAACGATCGTCATTTCTCGCTCGGTTATCGGAATTGGGCATATAAAATATCATTGGAAAGATCTTGAATTCTAGGTTCTAATGCTACAAATATTGCAGTAATGTGATTTTCGTATCAAAAGTTTCGGCCAAAGGAGTGATTATGTATGAAATTTCAATACAAAACGTGTGATCAAGTTTATTTTTCGATTTTAAAATTATTTTCTTTACTAAAATTTATATTTATATTTTAATTTAATTATTATTAAGAAATTTAGTCTAGAAATAATAATGGTTGATTTTATAATTAAAATTGAATTTAAGGACATTTTAGTAATTTTATTAAAAAAAAGTGGTGATAAAATGAAAAGCATGGCGATGTTTAAGAATTGGGTTCATCCCTCACGGCGCATCGAAAAAATAATAACAATATACAAATGATGAAATGACCAATTGACCAAAAACCAGATCATGAACTGTCAAGATAAAGGATAGATAATAAATCTCTCTTAAATTCAATTATATTATAGCAATTGATGAATTAAGTAGATAGTTTACATCAAAGTAGGCTACCACCAAACTCAACCATCATTTAAGATAGCAATAAATATAGATAAAATGTTTTTAGTAGAGTATTATAGATGTGTTAAGATTTCTAGTCTAGTCTGTGCGATGCATGATTTTATTGAATTTTTTGATATAAATTACATTGATTTATATAAGGTATTTGTCAATGCACTATTTTTATCATTAATGTCTAATTGTTTTTTTTATTAATGAGCTGTTTGTGTGGGCTCATCTCTCGGTGAGACAGTCTAGTGTATTAAATTTACAGGTAGGGGCCAAGGCTATGTTAGACAACTACTAAAATAAATCCAAAAAGCAACATTTAAGTTAACACTTAACAGATCTTCAAAAAAAAAAAAGTTAAACACTTAACAAGCCAATTATACTTCTCCGTAAATGTCCAATTTAAGTAAGGACGCTACTTAATAATCCTTTCATAATTTGAAATATTCCACCTAGAAATTTGATTAATGCTTTTGACATTATGTGAGATTTCGTTAAATTCGTCTTAATGTATACTTTTTTAGTATTTTTTATAATTTTTTATTATGTATATTTAGAGATATTGAAGTTTAAAATTTGCTTTAAAAACTGTACAAAATGTAAACGAGAAGAACAAAAAAAGAACGGAGGGTGTACAATAATTTAAAACGTTTAAATGAATCAAACAAAAAATAAATGAAAAGAACAAATTTTACATATAAATGAATCAAATAAAATATCACTAGACTATGTTTTAACTAATTACTCCCTTCGTCCATTTGAGATTTCGTTAATTCTTCTTAACATATACTCTATCATACATTTTTTATAATACGTAATTAAAGATATTGAAACTTAAAATTGTTTTAAAAACTGTGCAAAAAATGAACGGAAAAAATAAAAATAAACGAATAGAAAAAATCAAATTAACCACCTATACAATGTAGTACAATATATAGCCGACGCCCGAGTGTAACATTTGGATATATATTCTTATTGAAGTGTCATTTTTATCCGCATGTGAATTGTCTCGCATAAAAAATATTCTAATTTACTTCTATATGTAAATTTTCTTCATTGATACCTACTAGTGCCAATTGATTCTAATAGTGAACCTCATTTGAGCAAAATCAAAGGCAGAGAGGAGCAGCGCCGTTCTTGGCATTATACGAACCCTAGGCAAACTGAAAGAAATGAACCCTTTCTATGGAGGTCAATTCGAAACTAAAACGAGTGTTTGGAAAAATAACAGAGATTGACCCTACATATAATAAATAGCATTAAAAACGTAGGCGTTTCATATAATTCCTAACTGATAAAAGAACAACTCATAAATTGTAAATGTTAAGTGTCTACTTCATTAACTAGCATTTTCTAATTTTAGGACTCTTTACGCAAATGTCTCGGAGAGGAGTCACTTCCAACTCCAAGTGGGCACACAATGTTAATTGTTGTATATCCAACACATTAATGAATGTTGGTGAACAGAAAAAAGATTTTTCTTTGTGATCATAAAAGCTTTAAATGTGGTAACAACAAGCACACAAAAAAGCTACCAATACCTTAAACAAAGGCAGACAAAGCAAAACCTAAATCTCCCACTTACTTCTGCTGCTAAACCATTCATCAAAATCTCCAAACAGAGCATTATATAGTACCAAAACCAGCAATTAGACTCTTGTTTGGAGAAAATATTTGCCCATCACTAAACGGCCTGTTTATAGCAAGAATTAGTGCAATAAAACAGAAAATGTTTTTGGGTGTTAAATAATTCCAAACATTGCCCATGTTTATTTCATGTTTATTAGTTTTCCTGTTTCATCATCAACTAATTCTCCATTGAAAGACTTGTTTAAAGGGCAGTTTGGAAGTTTTCAGTATGTGGGATTCTGAAAGTGAGTCTATTAGAGGAAGAGAGTCAGGAAATGGAGCTCTTATACCAGCCAAACATGGCCTTAAGACTGATGGGTTTCAGCAAAGAGGCCAATCATGGTATGTATATTTATCATTCGCGGTAGCATCAAACTTTCATAAAACGCGAATTGTAGCATTTTTGTAAGATTTTTCTATATAGTAGCGTCCAGTTGATGTCTAATTGTCGTAGTATTTTCCGTTATATTCTTGTCAATTTTCGTTTAATTCACCATTTTGACGTTTCCACCGTTCTTGTCTTTATAATTTTCCCTAAACATTTGAGAGCATTGATGAATTTAGAGCAAATTATAAAGACTAACAATCAACACTTAATAAGGGTGGAAACGTGAAAATGGTGAATTAATCGGAAATTGACAAGAATTTGACGAAAAATATTACGGCAATCTAGATAAGGCATAAAATGGATGCTACGTGGAAAAATCTTAAAAAATTACTACTGCTAACGTTTCATAATAATTCGATGCTACCACGTGACATTTCCATAGCAGTTTATGACTAATTTTTTTGAACATAAAGGTTTGTTTCAACTGATGTTCCAAGTGATCTTTTGGTTCAAATTGGTGAAGTCAATTTTCACTTACAAAAGGTAATTTGCCAAATTTGGTACCTTTTTTTCAGAATTTTTTGGGTTTTGAATATTTTTTGGTACTGGGATTTGATATATTACCAAATTTATTTATAATCAATGTTTTAGTGTTTCTAATTATAGAGATCATATTACATATTTCTATTTCTAATGTAAAGATAAGATTGCATACTATAGTACTTGCACGAACATGCGAATCATATTGTACTAAGATTCTATTCCAATGCAAGAAAAATCATAGGGTTTATTTGGCAAATGATTGTCAGGCTAAAACTGTTAACTGGGGCTCTTGGCTGCTTTGTTCGGCTGATAGTATTAGAGAAAATGCTGGTAAAACGACAAAAGTCAAAAGTCAATGAAACTTCATATTAGTCTTTTGGTTTCGGCTTAATAGTCATTTAACAAAAGTCAAAAGTCAACAAAACTAATGAAAAAAACATAACCTAAAATCGCTTGTGGCTCAATGGATAGAGTATCTCCACGTGGAGCAGAAGTTTGAGATTCGACCCCTACTGGGCGCCAGGTATCAATTTGAGGGTTTCTTGACTGCGCGCATCTCTCTCTAATCCCTTCTTGGGGAACGGGTATGATTTGTCCGCATCTTTCATAAAAAAGAAAACCCCCACCCAAACCCTCCTTGTGCGGGATACTGGGAAGGTCCTTTACCTTTACTCTAAAATCATTTTTCTAATACTCCATTATTATATAGATCATGAAGATGCTTTTGTGAAGTTTGGCTAGAGTTGTTGTGAATGTCAGCATATTATCGGAGAAATACGATGTGTGCACACCCTATAAGCCAAGAAGATATCATCCCAAAATCATATGGGTATGGGAGGAATGGCTCTAATGAAAAGGTGTGCACACCATCTTTAATTCATCGATGTACGATAAACCATCCCAACAGATTTCACCGGAGAAAATTCCTAATAATAATAAAAAAACACACTTAGTTGATGCAGAAAGTGCTTTATAGTTTATCTACAGTTTAAATACTAACTATTTCCTTGAATCCTCAGTACCCTTTGATTTCAAGATGTGGAAGATTGAATAGGATTATATATGACACACATGAGGGAGAACTAAACGAGATACACTTAAATGATCTTCCTGGTGGGCCCGACTCATTCGAGCTAGCAGCAAAGTTCTGCTATGGCATTGCAGTTGATCTTACAGCATCCAACATTTCTGGCCTCAGATGTGCTGCAGAGTATTTAGAGATGACAGAAGATCTTGAAGAAGGAAATCTCATTTTCAAAACTGAAGCCTTCTTAAGCTATGTTGTTCTTTCGTCTTGGAGAGATTCCATCATTGTTTTAAAGAGTTGTGAGAAGCTCTCGCCTTGGGCGGAAAACCTCCAAATCGTACGCAGGTGTAGCGAGTCTATTGCTTGGAAAGCTTGTGCAAATCCTAAGGGTATAAGGTGGAATTACACAGGGAGACCTGCAAAGGGTTCTAGTCCTAAATGGAATGATCTTAATGACTCGAGCCCTAGTAGGGCGGTTCATGTGCCGCCAGAATGGTGGTTTGAGGATGTCTCAATCCTAAGGATCGATCATTTTGTTCGTGTAATAACAGCCATTAAGGTTAAAGGAATGAGATTCGAGCTTATTGGTGCTTCGATTATGCAATATGCATCTAAATGGATACCTGGTGTTGTTAAAGATGGCGGTGGTGAGTCCGGAATGGACGAGCTCATTAGTGGTGGTGGATTCGGAAACTGGAAAGGCGGGCTCCACATGGTTGTCTCGGTGAGCAAGGAAGATTGTGAAATAGTTAAAGCAAAAGATCAAAGAATGATCATAGAGAGCTTGATTAGTATAATCCCACCACAAAAGGACAGTGTTTCGTGCAGCTTCCTATTAAGGCTTCTTCGGATAGCTAACAAGCTAAAGGTGTCCCCCGCATTAGTCACTGAGCTTGAGAAGCGTGTTGGTATGCAGTTCGAGCAAGCTACCTTATCGGATCTTCTTATACCATTGTATAACAAGGGTGAGACGATGTATGATGTGGATTTAGTTCAGAGACTTCTCGAGCATTTCTTAGTGCAGGAACAGACCGAGTGTGCAAGTAGTCCTAGCAGGCAGTATACGGATAAAAATATGTATGAGGAAAGTCAAAAAGCCGTTGTTTCTAATGCTAAGGTGCGAGTTGCAAAGCTCGTTGACAGTTACTTAACTGAGATTGCTCGGGATAGGAATCTCTCACTTACCAAGTTCCAAGTCCTGGCCGAGGCTCTTCCTGAATCTGCACGAACTTGTGATGATGGGCTGTACCGGGCTATCGACTCCTATCTCAAGGTATTCGATACACATTTCTCGATTAATGCTAATTTGGTGAATATTATGCTTACTTCTGAGATATGCAGGCACACCCTACATTATCAGAACACGAACGTAAGAGATTATGTCGAGTGATGGACTGTCAAAAACTGTCTATCGATGCTTGTATGCACGCAGCTCAGAATGAGCGGCTTCCCTTAAGGGTAGTGGTGCAAGTCCTTTTCTCCGAGCAGGTCAAGATAAGCAATGCAATAGCCAATAACAGCCTGAAAGACGGTGCAGGAGACGCACAATTTCAGCCAATGGTCTCAACCCGAAAGACCCTTCTAGAAGGGACACCGCAGTCATTCCAAGAAGGATGGGAAACCGCAAAGAAAGACATTAACACCCTTAAGTTTGAGCTAGAAACAGTGAAAACAAAATATGTTGAGCTCCAAAATGAGATGGAGAGTTTACAAAAACAATTCGATAAGATGGTCGTGAAGCCAAAATCGCATTCTTATTCATCTTCGGCATGGACTAGTGGGTGGAAGAAATTGAGTAGACTTGCAAAAATGAGTCATATGGATACTCATGATGATGGGTCTGATCAGCCTGTTGCAGAACAGACTAGAAAAACACCAAGAAGGTGGAGGAACTCAATTTCTTGAGCCTTCTTTGGTTGTATAGTGTGTGTACAATGGAATTTCATAAACATTATTTGCAAAAAAAATTGCATGAGCAGATTGAGGCAAAGGACACAACCTGTTAAGTACGCTGTCGGGTCATTTTAAAGTCCGTTCAAAGAAGATCTTATAGTTTTTTTTGCTAATATTTTAATGAACGAAAATCCCACATTAATGCAATTGCGACCGGTTTTTTCTTACTAAGATTGCTTACAAAAGTGTGTCTCTTCAAGGACAAATTTTAGGTACTTCTGCTTAGGCGGGGTAACGGCTTTGATTCCATTTTCATACTAACTTATATTTATTTTGATCGTGAAAGTCCGGAGAATCTCCTATAGACAAGAAAGGGAAATTTATCCATCATATAGGTGGCGAGAATCGAACATTTTTCTGAAACGAAAATGTTTTAACCATAATACTTACTCATGATCCTCGGCACTAAACTAATATTTGTGTTTCCATTTTGTACTTTACTCTATGTGCTTAAAACCATATTAAAATCCAATAATTGCTCACTTCTAATCCAATTCCCACATCACGTAACTATCACCTATACTACTTTTATGCATATTATTCAATTTTATACAATAGGACACCTGAAAACTTCAAACTACAAGCAAAAAATTGACCGATCTCTTCAAAAAGCTGGCAAATTCATGCAAAATCAAGATTAATACTTAATAGGAAAAATTATAATCCAATTTATTCGTGATTTTTCTATAATAATCTCATCTATTGATTAATGAATAATCCCAACTTTAAGGGATATTTTCCTAGAGTAAACCCGGTGACCGAATAACTTGCTATAGCAAGTTTTATTTTTTTTTTAAAAAAAAAGATAAATTAAAAAAAATATCAAAAAGAATATTTAAAAAATGTTAAAAAAAATTTATGATTTTTTTTATTATTTAGAACTTTTTATGTAAAATTTTTAAATTTTTCTCTAATTTTAAATTAATTTTTAGTTTACTTTTTTTGAGAAAATTACATTAAAAACCCCCAACTATTCGCGATTTAAATATAAAACTCCCAACAATTAATTATTATTTAAAACTCCCAACTTTAGGCCCATTTTATATTTAAAGTCCAAGATGACTTATAACCGGATAAATTGGTTTTAATTGAGAAGTAGTGGGACCCAATTGTATTTATAATCACCTCGCTTCCTTTGACCTTACACGACCGTTCACGTACCCTCCCATTTCAACAAAAGGTAACCGTATAAAACAGGTTATAAAATGTATCGGTGCTTTATATTTAAGATGGGCCTATAGTTGGGAGTTTTTAAAGTAATTTTCCCTACTTTTTTTTGTTAATTACCTACTATAGCAGGTCATCGAGTTACCCAAGTTTACTCTAGGAAAATACCCCTTAAAGTTGGGATTATTCATGGTTAATCAATAGTTGGGATTATTGTAGAAAAATCACAAATAGGTTGGATTATTCTAGGTAAATTTTCCTACTTAATATTCCTTAGTCCATTTAATTTCCTTCATCTTTTATTTTAGTATGTCTCAATAAATTGGCTTTATATTTATTTTTAAATATGACACTGTTTTTCTCTATATATTATTTCTCATGTTTCAAATTCATCGCTACTTAAATCCTCTATACTCACTTTTTTGATCTCCTTATTATTTAGCAATTAGGGATCGCTTGGATTAAATATAAATATTTAAGGGGTAAAAAAGTCAAATCAGTAAAGGCAAGTGGCGGTGCAAATAAAGTAATTGAAATACTTGTAAAAGATATAGAATGAGCGTAAACTAAAAAAGATGAATAAAAAGGAAGATGATTTTCCTCATTTGGAGAAAAGTATTCTCCCACCCTCCCCTAACGTTAATTTATACCCCCAATATGAGGACGCTCAGTCCAAGCGTGCCCTAAGGCTAAATGACTGCAAGCGAAATGACACATTGGAACCCTTTTCCTTTGCAATTTATAACTTATATGGACATTTTAAAACTATTAATTTTTTTTTAACATGAGGCCCTAATCGACGGCCCTTCTTGTCCACCCTTAGGGTCTGCCCCGCAACCGATGAGCAATATGGTGGGTTCTATGTTTCTTGACAGTGTCATTTAGTAAATTCTCCTGACATATGATTGTTCATATTCATAAACCACCTCTTTTCATTTGGAAGTTGGCTGGACCTAAGTTCATTACATGTGATTTCAATAAGACTTTTTTGGCCTTATGTCCATCAAAATCGCCTTAACCAAAAACCATACTACTCCGTGCCTATGAATTCAATTGTGTAAATTGTATTAAATGACTAGAAGTTTGATACACGGATGAAGTTCAAAGAAAATTTCATCTTCAGATAAGCAAAATAGATAACACGATTAAAATAAAATTAAGGCAAATTAAAAGGGGTGAAAATTCATGTCACTTGTGCAATTTTAGCCTAAAATAGGTTTATTTAGTAACATTTTGTCTTAAGTACAACTCCATTTCTTTCTCTATTTAATTAAATATGTGAGAATTTTTTAAATCAAACAGTATTATTTTAGAGAGACATAAAAGTATTATATCTTATATAAGTAGCAATATAATAATTTGGGAATTGGGATAGAACATATGGAAAGGCTATAATATACCATAGACATTAAAACCACAATATGATGTGATTTGACCATATTAAAGATTTATAGTAGATACATTGGACATATATGAAAGTTAGCATTTAGCATGGTCTTGAAAATGAAATATGCACATGTTTATGTACTAGTGTTGCAAATATAAAAAATTTTCATTACTATATAATGTCACATGCATGAACATTTAAATACCAATTAATATTAGTAAATAAATATTGTTTTAACTTGTTTAAAATTAAGTTTGAAACTATAAGTAATATAAATTTTACTTTTTTAACTTTTGTTTTCATTTGTAGGTTAGTTTCAAGTCGTCACTAATTATAATTTTTTTATTTTTTTTAATAAAGGTATGATTTATGGTTAATCGTAATTCAACTCCTCTTATAATCAAATATCATAATTTTTATGAGCGGGACATACATAGGTCTCGGTATGATCATGTTGATTAGTTGTATACTTGTATTTGCACTTTTGATTGAGAGAAATCGCTTGATTTCCCTGACTCACACTATCTCAGCGGGTCTTTGGCAAAAGAAGTGGTTCTCTTTTGCCCTTAACCTTCTCTGCATAAACGAGATACACTGTGTATAATGATGATGTAGTTTAAATATGATCCACGGATCTCAACTTTCTATACACACATTTCACTATCTTGATGTTATTAAGTATTTTTCGCTGAGGATAAGGTTATTAGAGAGGATCCGATGTATGCAATCTTACCATTATTATTGATAAAACTAACAACAAGATTATTTTTGATTGACATACTTTTTATCTTATGTGTCTATTATTTTATTTTGTGGAAATGTCTCATCATTATTGACATACTTCATATTCTTATCACTTTTTAACATTCACAAATAAAATTATTTTTAATGAGCTAGCCCAATGTATACACATAGTTTTTGTAACACTCCGTAATTTTTATAGAATATTCGGTATTAAAATAAATTAATAATAGTCAAGTATAAGAAATTTAAGTGAGTTAATATGTGACAAATGGTATCATGTTTTATCGCGTACAAGGTTATCGTCATTTAGTTGCTAATCTTTAATGAAATTGTACATGTGTGATAAAAATTAAATCAAGGCAATTAAACACACAATTAATTAATTAAAACAAAAAAATAAAAAAAGGTAAAGTGAAGGGAGGAGGCCGGTTCTTAGGTGGGATTTGAGGGGTTTGTAACTCCCCTCTTAAGTGTGTATTATGGCACAATTAAGAGGGAGTTAAGGGGAGCTTAAGGGGTGTTAGTCTTCCTTTTAAAAACCCTTCTTATGCAAGACTTTCATTCCTTTTCACTTGCTTTTACCTCAAAGAATTTCTCTCTTTTTCTTTCCCTCTTCTTGATTTTCGGTTCTCACAAACAAAAAAAAAAAAAACTTTGTGTTCATCCAAATTCCAAATCAAGGGTAAGTGAAATTTAAGTGTTAATATTAGATTTTTACCTTTAAATTAAATTATATTTTATATTTTATATATGATGATATCCTATGACTTCTAGAAGGATTGAGTATTTTTATGTAAGTTTTTATTTATATAATCCTTTAACAGAATTGATTTGCTAAAAGGGTTAAGTCAAAATTTTATAAGATCTTTCATTGATTTATATTCTTTAACAAAATTCAAATTTGTTATAAGTATAAAACATATTTTTTTTAATATTTAAATAAATTTATTTCATGATCTAAATTTCTCTAGCAAAATTTCAATTTGCTAGAAGAAATTTAAATGTATGGATTAAGTGAAATAAGTATTCATGAGTTTATAAATTCCTTAACAAAATTTTATTTGTTTAAGGGATTGTATTTATTTATATGTATATAATTAGATTCAAAGGGGTATTTTTGTTTATGATTCTCTATAAAATTTAATTTGTGAGAGGATCAAGTATTTAATTCTATTATTTTAATTTATTAATTTTACAGTGTTTTGAGAGGTCTTGTATATGAGAATGTTTTAGTTTAATGATTTTTTGTTTTGATGATGGATGGATTTATGTGTGTAATAATATTATATGTGGGTAGAAATATTATGTGATTGTGTGATAAGAAATATAAATTGTGTTGTTTGTGGATTCGGTTTTTATTGGTTTTCTTGGCCATGAATTGTAAAGTGGATTTTTATAATTCGAATAATAAATATGAGAAATAATAGTTAAGTAACACGAACTTTCCGGACAGCAATAGCTATCTCGGTGTGGCGCCTCATTTTTCAATGTGTTGGGTGCGTTTCGTTGTCGTTTTATTTAACCGATGTGTTAAAAGTCGTTTAAACGCTTAAAATAATTAAAAATAGTAAATGGATGTTAGAAATTATGAAAATTGGTACCCAAGGTAATTGATGCGTCCCGGACGCAGGGGTGAAGTCGGATTCTTTATTTGAATTTTCTAAACTGTCCAGATTGGCAGTTTAAGTTTCTGGTCAAATATGGAATTTTAAATTATTAGGAATTTGATGAAATCAATTAAAATTATCAAGTCTTATTGATATTTTAGTGGTATGAAAGCAGTTGAATGTGTAAACACGTTCTAATACGTGTTCGTTTTGTGTGTGTGATGTTTAGGACCTCGATTCATAAGAGGGTGAAATTCCTGTAGTGCTTGAATATCGTTGGTTGCCGTGCTTAAAGGTACACGCTTAGACCATACTGTTTATGTGGTTGTGCAAGTAATGTTGTTTCATTCTTGATTATGGCATTGTGACTCACATAAGGATTAGACATCTCAAATAATTTGAAAGAAGTTAAACTTGGTAATTGAGGATTTATGTGTTGGTTATTGTAACACCCCTGAATTTCCGACCCTTAAACGAAACCAAAATCGTAAAGGACAAGAGGAAATTCGGGTGTTACATAAAAAGAAAGAAAAAGAAAAAGAGAATTACTCGAATAGACATTCAAGATTACTTTAAAGGAGATAAATGGGTAGAAATTTTGGCAGCACCTCCCCTAAAAATTGAGGGTGGTACCAAGGTGAATAAATAAGACAACACATCTAAAACAATCCAAGGCCTCGAGGTCATTTCGAAAATAACAGGAATGGGAACGATCACAATGGCAGGAAGCTGTACCAACATAGGGATTGGAATGGAAACCGCACTCCTCAAAGTAGCTTCAAGACAGGAGGATTTGGTGGAAACAATACCGGGAATGGCAATGGAAGAGCGGAGTACGATGATAGCAATCTTTTTCTTAGTAGCCAATGCTTTGTAGCTTTTACATCACTTGTAAAGTTTCTTTTTGGGTTGTATATGTCTTTTGTATAGAGCCACGTGACTCCTTGCATGATCCATTGTTCCGCTGCGTAGTTTTGTATGTATGTCTACAAATTTACTTCTTTTGTAACCGTTAAAAACCTATGGCAAAGTATGCCATGAAGCGAAGAAAAGATTTACTGATAGAACGTTACTTTTTGATAGACAGCTTATTCATTCATAGAAAGCTTACACATTAATAGAACGTTTACTCATTGATTATTCAATGATAGAGTAGTTTATGCTAACGAGAAGTGCGCCTAAGCTAACTTACCTTAAAGGAGTTTCCAGTCCCAAAGATGGGCTAGAATACGCTTACTCTAAGATAGGCAAGCTTTATAGGGTCACGTGTTAGATAGTCGGTTAATGCCTTGGTTGATTTGATACTACGCGTGTTCTGCAAGAGTTTATGTTTTGAGAAGAGAAATGTGAAGACCTGTATTCTATCCAAGAAGCATAGGTGGATGGTAAACGGTTACTATTTGTGTTTGTGTCCTATGAAATCATCTTATGTTGTTGTATAACATAATGTTATATATCAGTTGGTCGTATTATATTTGATGCTAGTTCTGACGTGTACGTGTTTGTGTTTATGTTTGATTGTTTGATGACTTTCTATGATCGTCCTGCTATGACACATTGGCCTGGGTCTGATGTCGAGCAGCAGGAGGATCATGGACAGTCGTAGCAGGTATTGGAGCTTCTTTTTGCATTGCATTGGGGGAGAGTGACAAGGGCGAAAAATAATTTGTGTCATATCGTTATCCTTTGATTTTTGTAGTTCTTAACTTTGGCTGTGTATACATTTGTTATGAGGCTTTGTGTCCTCCTTTGTATATTTGTATTTCCGCTGCGTAGTTTATAACGTTGTATGGTTTTAAAGTGTTAAGTCATCTTAAAACGCACGCGTTGACATTGGAACCACGATCCACTCTTGGCATGCAGATTTGAGAAGTCGACGATGAACTATTCCGTCGTGGCGTGAGATTTTAAAGGCAATTTCCTAAAATTAGTTTAATGTTTTATTTCGCTAATTGCTCTACCACATATGTTCGAGTTTAGTAAAGGTGTTGCCGATTTGTCCTTCACCTAATTAAATTTAATCTTTTGAAGTTTATTTTAATTCTTTTCTTTTTTTATGTAACACCCGAATTTCCTCCCGTCCTTTACGGTTTTAGTTTCGTATAAGGGGTCGGAAATTCAGGGGTGTTACAGTTATCCCAAGGGGTTAATATTTTGGATTGGATTATATAATTATTGTTCCCATGGCAGTTTTGGATCATTACGGTCACCATGGGGGTATGCATACTTTAACCTCTGACGACCCGAACAGGACGGGCAACGTCTTAGGTCGGTGGTTGCCTTGGGATTAGCTCTCCCAAGTGTATTCCTTCGAAAGAATTGGATTATTACTTGGACGACCCGAACAGGACGGGCAACGTTTCAAGCTGGGGATTTTTGAATAAACGTATTAGAGCCTTTGCATGCTAGGGTGAACACATTGCTTGTATTCCACTTGTTGATTATATGTATGTTGTCTCTGATGTGTATTGGATTGTTCTTTTTGGAACTTGCTATTTGTTGTCGTTCAATGACTAGCAGGTTGATTGCAGGTGGGGACTGGAGTGAGGATTCAAGTTAGGGCCAATATCACTAAGACCGCATTTTATGTAATAATAATTATAAGTAGAAAATAATTTATATCTGTGCAACAGAACTTAGTTTGGTTTATTTTGTCGTTTCGTTACTTTGTTTAACGCGTCGTAGAGGCCGATGGGTTCTCAAGTTGTATTATGGAACCATTAGAGACTTGTCACTATCGTATGTTTTATTTTTCCGCTTAGTTATATTCCTTTATCGATGGAACGTTGACGATCTTGGAAGGGATTTTTCCCACTAAGTGTCCAGTTGTGAACCGGAGTCATATTTTCATATGGTTATCCGGGTCACTTGAGCCGGACCGTTACAGTTTTTAATCAATTACTTATAATTTTAAAGTGATCACTTATAATCTTAAAGTGGTCAATTATAACCTTAAAGTAATTAATTTTTTATACTTTCAAAATTATCACTTACAATATTAAATTGTTAACTTAATATTAGTGATTAATTAAAACTTTACGGTGATCACTTTTATAGTGTTAAAAATTAAATTATTTACTTACATTTTAAAGTGATCAATTAGAGAAATAGACTAATCTATAACTATTACTAAAACAAAACACTGCTGACATCATCCCTATTTAAAAATGCTGACATGTCACAACCTCAAGAAAAATTTCCCTCGAATAATCAATGATGATGTCATTGTTTTTATGACTACTTTTTTATATTTGACTTTATTACTCACATTTAATGTATTTGAAAATCATATATATTATTTTTTTCAAATATTTATAAAATCTTTAATTTTATTTATTAAATAAATATTATTTAGCGTATTTGGATATTTTGAGATGGTTTAAACATAATATACTTTTTATTAGGACTTTTGTTATTTATATATAATAAGTTGCTTAAATGCAATGCTTAATTCTAATACGAGTCAGGTAGTAACTATATTATGTAAGTCAATTATATTTTTCATGACAAAAATTATTTTTTCGTTTAAACTTTTATAAAATAATTTTACATATTTTTGTGTTGAATTTGATTTTGTAATTTATGTCGAAAAGTTTAACAAAATCGTGCATCGCACGGGCACTGTCCAGTTATATACTCATTTTACACTCATTTTATGAGAAAACGACGTCATATTAAGCTAATTGGGTCCCTCTCCTATTAATTGATAGTCCACGAAAGACGGCCTTGAAATTAATTTCATGATTTATCAAAACCATTTTCACATTCATAGGTATCTAATCAAGCTAGAAGTATAATAATAACGAAAATAGGAAAAAAATAAATCTAAGTGTTTTAATTCTTAAAATCACTATTTTGAACTATTATTTTTAAAAATTTCGGTTGTGTTAAAAAATTAAAAGAAAACTACGCATGTACTAATAAATCGATGTAACATATTCGTTTTCTCAATGGTCATTAGTAAGATGTTTTAAATATGATACCTTTAAAGTTGAAGTTTTTAGATAAAAACGCAAAGTTGAGATTATAACTGAAGTACCTAAAGACTAAATTTAAGACTTTGGAGTTTTAAAATTAATTTTCCTAAACATAATTGGATA
Organism: Amaranthus cruentus; assembly: GCA_019425755.1. Classification (NCBI taxonomy): domain Eukaryota; kingdom Viridiplantae; phylum Streptophyta; class Magnoliopsida; order Caryophyllales; family Amaranthaceae; genus Amaranthus; species Amaranthus cruentus. The sequence continues at coordinate 33,833,912 of CM033450.1, read as the reverse complement.
TTTTTTCAAAAAAATTAGGACATGATAAAAAATTTGCATTTGAAATTTTAGTATTCCATTCAACTTTCATAATGCGGACTTAAACTTAGAGTTGAATTAGAACATAATATATTAATGTGTCTAAAAATAAAAATGTTAAAACTTTCACACATGAATTATGATATGGTGAGATATAGAAATAACAAATTCTATTTTTATTAGTTTTTTTATGATTCAACAATCTAGAGAAAAAAATTTTAAAATTTGTGGTTGAATCACAAAAAAAATTGTTTTGAAAGCTTTGAGTACATGGATGAAAATAAGATACAAAGTTATGAAAGTCCATCTAAGTTCAAAAAATATGTTCAAAATATGTGTTTTAATTAGATTTCAACTCAATTACCTTTTATTCTTAATTTTTATAAAATTATCATTTGATATTAATTTTCTCACAATATGTTACAATCAGTAAATTTATAATTGCAAAGAAAATATTGATATTTATGAACTATAGTAAAGCGGCTCGTTAAATTATGTGCATTTCTTATTTACGTGAAGATGTAGATGATGTTTCCTATCAATGATCAATCGGAAACAACCTCTTTATTTATAATAAGAAAAAAATTGTGTCTATCTGATTTCCTCTAAACTCATCCTGAGTGAGAGTCACTTGGTGACATTGAGATTATGAAATGCTTATGCTGTTGTACCTGTAAGAGTCACGAAAAACCTGATTTATTTTAAAAGGGGTGATAAGATTCATCATAGATGATGCATCCAATGAGAAAAAGGTTTAAAAAGCTTATCATTGCCCTAAAGAAAACCATAAGAAGGCAAGTAGGTGGGTTGCATATATAAGCCAAAGTCATGAATGTACTTAAAACACCAATTTGTATTCATTCACAATGAATGGTACCCACAATTTCAAACAATTCTTAATAACAAATCCACTATGATCTAAATGGGTCCCAAAAATCCCTCATCCAAATAGCAAGGAGACACTCTCTTTTGGTGCACAACATAAAATAACAATATGGGTAACATTAGAATATATACATTTCTCTTCTAAACCAAGGCATTGCTACATCATCTTATGATCTTTGGTATTTAATTGATTAACATGTTAATTAAGCATAATTATATATAGACTAGTATAAAAACTTGTGTAATGCACGAAATTATGAGCATAAAAATATACATAAATATAAATTTTTAATAGAGATGCAACTACATATTATCAGTATAAAATTATAATATATTTCTTAATGATTTTAGAATATATAGTGTCTTAGATGAAATAAAATTAATTATTAATATAAATATTGATTAAAGTTCTCGTACTTTTTAAGGCAAATTTGAATAATCTTCTAACAATATTATCATAATGATTCTTTATTATTCTTAAAATAATTTTAGATTATCATGTATTTTATATTTCTTGATGAAATATTTTAGAATTTAAAATTTTAATACAGAAATTTTATTAGTTAAAATTCTTATGTTAATTTTGGTAAAAATCATTCCTTATGGCAAATCACTCTAAACATGCCATGTGAAATTTTACATTCTTTTTATTAGATTGTATGATATGATTCGATAAAAAAAAATAGTAAAATACAGTAAATTTGACTTGATGGGTGAAACGTTGAACCAGTATATTGGTATTTGATTGATCAACATGTTTGATCAACATGTTAATATGACTTTTTGATTGACCAGCAGTTAAGAAACGTGATTGGTAAATAATTTCTAATTCAACTAAAAAACCGACATATAATGTCAGAGCCTTAATTATAAAAGATTAAAATCGACTAAATGGCCCAGCATATTAGTAGTTGTCAGCGCCTTTTCTAATAACCCAGAAACTAACAATTAATTTTAACCAACAACAAATGACTTAGACAACTTACTTACTCATCTAGCACATTGAGATTGTAACATCACGTAAATCTATGTGAAAAACATTTAAAAGTAAATGTTGCAATTCTAATGTGACGGAGAGAGTAATAGTTATCAAATTCATTAATACTTTCAGCTTATCAAACCAGCTAAAAACTCCCACCAACCCTCGGATGCCAAATAGACTTCAAAACAAATTGATAAAGTGATACAATAAATAGGAGTACATCAAAAGAAAGAGTTGTACAATAAGCAAGGTTGAATACATGATAACATACATAATTCTATATTACATATTACAGACAAACTCATGACTATAACTAAGTAAACCACTAACACAACACTTTAAGACAAGATTTGATGAAAGCATAGGGCATGCCCATGAGAAAGAAAAGAAAAGGAATGGGACCCACTTGAAGAAATGAAAGCTCAAGAGGAAGAGGTAAAAAGAAGGTTGAAAAAGAAATGAAAGTAGGGTCTTAAAAGTACTCAATGCGCATGCTATTAAGCAGCCATTTTTATCTGTATTCAAATGTTCAGGGTCCCTCTTTGTTTTCCAGCACAACCAAGCACTAGTCATTCCCATGCGTACAAATTTTAGACTTTTCAATAACTCAAAAAGCCAAACTCATCGTTACTCGTCAACGAACGAGGCTGGCTCTTGCTTTCATACGAAAACATCACCACCGGATTTGAAACCTCTCGTGAAGTCGTCATGCGTTTATTACGCAATTATGTTACATATAATATGTACAATCCCCCGTGAAAAGAGAATAACGTCGAACATGGATAGACTGACCCACTTATAAGCTGAGTTCCTCGACCTTAGACTCTTAAAAGTGTGTTACTCGAATACTTCACAAAACCCGTTTCAGATGACCCATATGAGAAACCATACACTCTAAAACATTCGACGACACTTGACACGACATATCCTTAGCCGGATGAGTAAATGACACGGACTAAACTAGAAAAATGGCAGAGAAGCTCCCGTGTACCTCAGTATGGAAGGATCGTTCAATTTAAAGCTTCGAAAGAGCCGGAACTGGAGCTGGAGCTGTCGAGGTCTTCTGTTGGCACGGATTCAGCATTGTACTTCAAGCATTTCAGATAATCGATCGCTTTATCGAGGATGATTAATGGATCCTTGCTCTTTAAACCAGGAATTAATCTCTCAAGGACTCTCAATGTATCATGGATTTTATCCTTTCTATCACGTTTGTTTCCAACCGAAGGGCACACTCCCTCGTCAAGAGCACCAATAAAATCCCGGACGCCCTCATATGCTAGACCTTGTTGTAGTCTATTATTATATTCACCATGATGGTTCTTCTGACGTTTTGAAGATCTCGTTGAACTAGCCCCTTCAGTATCAAGATCATTTTCAACCTCTTGCGATTGGTCCTCCGGCTTCTCAGATTCTCTGTTTCGGGCTAATGGGGAGTGACCAGAGCTTACTTCATCGTCTTCCTCACTATTACAATCGTCATGGTCATCATAATCCTCGGAATAAAGCAAGGCATTGATTTCTTGCGAGTCTTCACGCATTTCATCGACTTCATCAATGATTTCGTTCTCACCCGATTCCTCACAAAGAGCGGGTGTCCTAGTCCAAGCTTGTTCCGCAATTATTCCTTGTTTATCAGCAACATAGTGGTGGTACACACCAACTGACTTTTCAGGTGGATTCCAAGCAGGACCCAGTGGAGTAGTCAGATTCTCCGCCCGAGGATGCAGAGAACTATATATTAACTTAGTTTCGAATCCTGACCGATCAAATATGAGAAACTTCTTCTGTTGCGCAGAAGGCTGTTCACGTGAAGTAGGTTTCTCATTAATTTGAGCGGGGAACAAAGGACTCCATTCCCCAGGATATTGATTTTGAGGAAGTGAGGCTTGATTGTGCGGAAAGGATTTCTGTATCGAGCCATTACCGTCAGTAGTAAGGCCTCTTTCGAGCAAGCCAGAGAATCCGAATTCATGCAAACCCAAGTCTGCTGATACCCTGCAAGGGTTTAACGAAGCAGGCAAAAACTCGTGTTGCCTGTGTTCAATAGGTGCAATCATGCAATCCGTGGAACCAGACAATTCCCAAGGGGGCTTTTGCTGATAAAGCCGAGAGCCGCTCAGCTCAAACATTAAACTGAAAAAAATCACCTAGTTGCAAAAATAGAGAAAATTACTTGCTTATAACACAATCCAATTGGTTACTCTATGAGAATCGACAGAGAAGAATTCAGATACTAACCAGTAATATAGATGCTTATATATTCAGCCTCTCCCGCAAGATTACAATATAGAAAAATAAAACCGAACTATCCAGCAGAAAACAAAACAACGTCTAGTGCAAAGAAAATCTACGTAACAGGTTTAAGCAAATGACGGAAGTACTCAGCCTGCAAACAGTAAGAAATGAATTGCATCATTATAAAATCCCAATAATCTCCATATGAACAACAATAACAGCTCCCAACTCAGCATTAATCCCAACAATATGGGGTCGGGCTACAATCATCGTATGAACAAGAGCGTAAATTTTATCAACAAGTACGGCCCATTTGGCAGCCATAATAAACGACAATAGAAATAAACTTATGTGTAATTTGGTAAGAGTGAGTTCATGTAAATTTTCATATTGCAATATAGCATACAAAATCATGATAATTGCTTTCATTTATTACTATTTACCGAATGGGAGTTGTTAAGGGAGTGATATCCTATGCTATATCATATTTGAAGTAATATACTAAACTTAGACAAAGACAGAACGATGTCAAGACATACCTGGCAATCCTGTAAAAGTTGATAGCATGCTATAACTCTAACTATAATGGTTGCTTTTCCTGCGATTCCATTCTCATGCTTCAATGCCCGAAATCTTGACTGGCTTGCTCCTTGGCACACCATCACTACTACTAAACCCTTTCGGATAATACCCTCAATATGAGCAATATTCAAGCACCACTACAAGCAACACAGAAAGGCGGATTCTAACGGAATAAAAGAAGTCGAATAACCAAATAAAAATTAGAGTGGAAATGAAAGGGTAACTAAAGTTTCGACAATGACGGGAATCTAAAAGATGCTAGGAGCTCTAAACTATTAACCTCTATACCGAAATTTGGGTTTAGATGATAATGTACCAGAACCAGGGAACAACTGAAATGTGATTGGATCCCATGGCAAATGAGGAAAACAAAACACTTGATGAGAGTTTAAAAATAACAGAAAAAGATGATTCTTTACAAGATAACCTTGCACAACAAGTTCAAAGATATGACGTATCGGTGCACATCAATTGAAGAACAGAGCCAGCACATGCTGTTTCTTCCCTATCCCTTAATTTGCAAAACACAATCCTGCAAGAAAAATGACAGAAACTTCAGAAAAACAATTTACATATATTAATGATCAACAACAGCCAATAAAAATTTTGGGTCTTATACCCATAACTAGATGCGGATCCAGAATACTAGTATAAAAGGGTCCGAATAATCATCTCAACATGTTACATAGCCAACTCGGCTGTTTTATACGCTATACAATTCAATATTTTAAGGGTATTTAATCAAGTCATCCGGGTCATGGCTAAGGCAGGCTCGGGCCCTAAAACTTGTACCCATAAAATGCCAACATTAAGCATAGAGATCATGTCAAAGTAATAAACAAAGTTATATTTCAAACTCATATTTTCCTGAATAAAAAAGGCAGACATACAACTATGGACTAGAAGAAGCTATGTTACTCAAGATTCTTCATTTCTTTATGTACCAAGTAACAAAGAGCACAAAATCACATACTAATACATTAAAATCAAGATGCTTAAATGCTAAAGCAGCAACAAAAAGCAAGTATTACATAATTTACCCAGTACCCAATTTATTTTCTACCTTGTTCATGAATCCTTTTCTTTATTTCAGAACCACAAATGGTTATTTGGTTTTGGATATATGAAAATTGGCTCATTAAATATGTACACTTTTTATATATAATATTGTAAAATATGTTTTCAACCGAGGGTCAATCAGAAACAATTTGTGATCGATATATAAGTAAGATTGCGTACAACAGACCCTTTCAAAACCCCATGGGTGGGAGCGATTCGATGACAATGGGTCGATGAAATGTCGAAAATTCTAGCCAAGTTTTTTTTCCCTTCTTTATGATTTTACCAAATTCCCAAATCTCCCACTCAATCAATCACAAAAGGGGGTGAATTTAAGAAGCAGAAACAAAACCCACATCCTCAAAATTCACTAACAAGATTTTTTAAGATTAAACCACACCCAATATCAATTCTATCTACTTATCCCATTAAACCCAAGAAATTAGCCCAAAGGCCATAAAAAAAGACGAAATTTTCAAATTATACTCTAAATTAACAAGTAATTACTTCATTTCACTTCCAAAATTCATCAAAAAAAGGGAAAAAAGCAAAGTTTAAAAATGAAAACTTACCAACAAAATTCAGAGGAATAATCCAAAGAAAGAAAGGGAATTTAACAAGTATTAGTTGATTGGAACATCCAGTGAAGGAGTGGAAATCTGGGAAAGATTGTATGAGAATAAGTGGTAGATGAGGGTTTATTGAGAGGAAGAGAAGTTCAAGCAATGGGAGTAGTAAAGAAGGGTCAAAAAGAAGGGAGAAAGCACAAGGTTGATTTTATAGAGATTTTATTGACATGTTTAGTTGGATTACCCACCAAAACTTTTTGGTATACATTGACACGAGGAGGTGTTAGTAAATAACGGTAATTTTTAAAGTTAACAAATTATTTTTATGTGGTAAAATTTGATAGGATGAGAGTTGTGATTTTAATTTATTTTTTATGTATTATTTATTTTATTATTATTCTTTTTGTGTTTTTGTGGTGATTTACAAATCACGATTATTGATTAGGACCGCAAACTATTCCTATTTGAGTGCATGCCTATTGAGTATGGCCATCCTTCCAAAATGAATTGAATGAAAACATACGCAAAAAAAATTAGGAGATGTTTGATAAAATAGCTTATTTGACGTTGTTAATAAGTTGAGAGTAAGGAGTATGAGTTAGCAAAGAGATTAATGAGAAGTGATGCACACAAAAATATTGTACATTAAGGTCATGTTTAGTTTATTTGATTTTTATTGATTCGATTGATTTTCACTTAGTAATTAACTGAAACTGCAGTTAATTTTTATTGATTAAAACTGATTTTTAAGTATTAGTTAAAACTAGTTTTTACTAATTAATGTTGATTTTTACTTATTAAAACATTTTTTTATTATTGCTATGATTGAAATTGATTTTTGCTTATTAATTTTATTAAGGTCATGAACTTAACAAATCCCAAGTGTATATTATACTTATTAATGCACAACAGGTTTTATATTAGAATGTCTAAAATCAATTGTTCAAATAAGTTGGTTAAATAAGTCACTGCAATCAGCTATTAGCTATTAGTTTTTTATCAAATACAAGAACGTTAAACATATACATTCTTACCTTTATTAACAAAAATAGAATATGTGTATTGAATTATTAGTAGCGAACATGACATATAGCTTCCATAAGTTGGAATGGAGACATGTTTGTGATTCACCACACTTAGCTAATCCTAAATCCTTACAATTTCTATGTACTCCTATTTTTTATTATGCTTAATAAGAGAGGGTCCATTAAATAAATCTAATTGTTAGAATTATTTGATAGGGAAAATAGGGAGAATTTTGAGATTTAATTTTTTATTCTATAATGGGTGTCATAATCTTAAAATGGGTAATCGAGAAAAGTAATGGAGAAGATCTATTCCTAATACCTAAATCAGTGTATTACGTTGAACCCATTTGAAATTTTAAATTTAAAAATAAAAAATAATTCAAATCAAATAGGATAAATGAATTATAAATCTTTAACCTGTGAAAATGAATGATAATGGTAAATTGGTAATTGTTTTGGGAATAAATAGATAAATAATACTTCCTCCGAACCAATTTAGTTGTTCCATTTGCTTTTTCACACTATTCATCAATCCTGTTTAATTTGCATTTTATTCTTAATCTATAAGTTATAGTCATGTGAGATCTTGTTTGATTCGTCTCAATGCAAGGATTATTCTTATCAATTTTTCATAATTTTTATTTAAGAATAATTAGAGTTATTAAGAGTTAAAATGTTACCTCGACATGTGTGCCCAGGCAAAAATGGGACAACTAAATTGATTCGGAGGGAGTATGTTGGTAGTCGCGTTACTGTTGTAATGACTAATCACAGATAAAAACAGTAAAAGTTACTGTTGTAGGAGTGCTTAACCATTTTCCAAACAAAAATTCTCAGATTTATAAATCACCATAAAAGGACAAAAAAAATAATATTAAAATAAATAAAATCAAAAAAAATAAATTAAAATAACAAAATTCTAATCTTAACACATAAAGATGATTTATTAACCTCATAAATAACTTTTAAAAATTACAAAATGAGCCTTTGACATGGGTCCACACTTCACACAAGTAGTCATTTAAAGTGTTTTATGGACTTAATTCTATGATGATTTAATACGCACCAATGACCAATATAATAATAAAAAATAATTATTAAATAAAAAATTTTATTATTTTAATATTTTTTAATATTTTTTTAATATTTTTTAAAGTTGATTAATAGAGTGCCAAAATAGCGATATATTATAAATAAAATATCATTATTAATATAATCACAAAACGAGATAGTACGGGCGTATGCAGCCCTCGAGAAAGATAGATGAATAAGTTGGATGAGATATCCATGTCAAAGCTCTATATTATAATCAAGATAATTTGTACTTCCTCCGTTTCGTTTTAGTTGCACTATTGAGTTTAGCACGGTTTTTAAAGGTCGTCAAATTAGTAAGGTAAAAGTAGAGATGATGTATGATTGATGGTGATATGTGGGATAGAAATAAAAAAATTATTATAAGTAGATAGTGGTTGTGACTTATGGGTATATTAAATAATTAATGGGATGATGTATGATTGATGGTGATGGTGGGGTAGAAATAAAGTAAGGATAAAATAAGTAGATTATTTTTGTCAAAAATAGTAATGTTGCAAGTAATATGAAACTTTCAAAAATGGTAAGTGTTGCAAGTAAAATGGAACGGAGGTAGTATGATTTTTTCATGTACGAATTTGATGGAGAATTAGATTTTGTTTTTATGTGAGTAAATATTATCATCATAATCATTATATTTAATGTCTTTCGCTTGAAAGTGGATTCGGTACAGGAAGGTAACGGACAATTTATACTCGTCCTTTGTTCACATAGAATACTAGAGAAAAACAGTCGATTTTACCCCCAAACATGTAAGAGGCGTGTTTCTTACTTGGCACATAACCTCTTTTCTTTTCTTCTCTTAGCATATCCTATAGATTATAATTCAAAAAATATATATTAAATTTGAATGATATTAGTAAAAAACATATTATATTAATCATGATTTATCAAATAAGTTCAGCTTAATGTATTTCCACTAATTCCACTATTAGATACCTCACTATTTAGACATATAACATTGTACGACATTGTCTAAACAAATGATCGGATAACTACAAAAAAATTTGGAAATCACGAGAGTAATAATAAAAATAAATCGAAAGAATTTCAAGTGGAAAATGAATTATCTAAAATTGAAAAGGTTATTGTTTGGGAATCAAAAGTTTAAAATATTTCACATGAATTCAAAGGGTAATTGTCTATTTTAAATTCGTACCCTATGATTTTTTATAATGATTTTTTTGATAGAAGATTTTTTATAATGTTAGCTTCTATCATGAAATAATTCAATCCTTCAAAATATACTTCGATTATATACATATACAGTTACAGTTTTCAAAAAGGACTAAAGAATTGTGAATCGACTTTCAAACAATACAATAATTAATGTTTTTCGCTTCCCTCCCACTTTGATATTGAATATGTTTTTATAGAGAGAAACTTGTATGTGATTATTTCTTATACATGATTTGTCATGTATATTTAGAAGTTAAAATATACTTCCTCCTATTCTTCTTACTTGTCTCATTTACTTTTTGGTTACTATTCACTAATCACTCTTAATTTGTATCATGTTCTTAATCTATAAGTTAAAATATGATCATATAAGATCTTATTTTATTCGTCTCAATACAAAGATTATTAATATCAAATTTTTATAATTTTTAATCATGCACAATTAAAGATATTTAATGTTAAAATGTTGCCTTGACATATATGCAAAAGGTATATGGGACAAGTAGGGTGAATAGGAGGGAGTATTAATGTGAGATATTGTTGTATTCGTCTCAACATATGAAATTCTATTATGTATATTTTTTACATAATTTTTTATAAAGTATATTTTTAAATATGGAGCTTTAAGTACTTGTTTTGAAAAATGTGCAAAAAATAAATATAAATATTAAATGGAAACGAAAAGAGTACAATATATATTACTTCGGGTTAAAAACTTATTTTTAGGAATTAGGACTTAGTTAAATTATCAAATTCCATATTTTTTAAGAAAAATTATTAAAATCTAGGATAATTTTAAATGCCAAAAATTTAGCAAATTCACAATTCATCATTTGAATTATTTAAAAATTCATTAATGCTATGTTTGGGAATGTTGATTTCATTTGAAAATGAGAATTTGACTCAAATTTAGTGTTTGGCAAGTAAAAGATTTTCAAATTTAGATTTGAGTCAAATCCACCAATGTTTTAAAAAATGGTTAAAGATAAGTATTTGAGAATCCCTTCCCTAAGCTTGTGATTCTTAAAGACTTCTTTAATGAATTCATAATTAAAATCTACAATTCCAAATAAAATACTTATTCCCAAACACAACCTAATCTATTTTGAAATGTATTATGCAATAACATGCTTGGTTTTATTAGCCATTTACTTTAAGTGGAGGAAACAAATATAAAAAGAATTCACAACTTCATTTGTGACATTATGAGGTCTACCATTTTGGTAACATCAAGGGGGTCCCACAATTTTAAGCACAACTACCCAAAAAAATTATAAAGCCATAAATCTAGGGGAACCCTCATTATTCATTAATGTTATGATAATTAAATTATCTTTTAGTCAAAGATGGATTAATTATTCTATAATTTTCTAGTTTAATGTTCACACATACCCTAGAGTTTAGCTTAATCAATCTACTTTTAATTTTCTTTTTTCTTTTTTCTTTTTTATTTTTAACCCTCGGCGTGATTGTTAGGGTTAGTGATTTTCTCGCAAACCACCTCGTGGAGAATACAAATATACAATCATGAGTTATTTTAAAAGTAAAAAATTTTGACTTTTCTATTTTTTTTCTGATAACATATATCTTAGTTTTAAATGAAAAGTTTTTCAAATGAACGTTTTAAAAAAATTTAGGTCTAAGACCGTTAAATTGAGGCTGGATTTATTATATCAGAAAAACATAAGGCGACCACACAACATAAATCAAGGAAATATCATCCCAAAACCACATAGTCATGGGAAAAAGCGCTTCAATGACTTGTAAAGTGCACACACTATCATCAATTCATCGATGTGGGATGGACTATCCCAACACCTCCCTCACATGCGAACCCCCATCAAGTTCGCATGTGGGAGCAATCAATTATGGTAGGAACGTCATTCTATTCGAACCTACCATTTTATTATTGATCAAACTATCGGCTCAGGTCCCATATCAATGAACCAATACAACCAAAAGTTTAAGCTTTTGGTTGAGGCCCAAGATATTATATACTCTAACAGCCCCTAATGCGAAAACCTTTTGGACTAGAAGTATGAATACAACACAAATCCTCCTCATCCCTGGTGCTAAATATTCTACTTAAATTTGAAGCGTGGTAGAAATTTAAACATGTGACCTCTTATCAAGTTAAGATTCAAAATATTCCACTTTAATATGTATTATGTAATTACTAAGAATTAAATCCCTATCATATAAAAGTGAAAGAATGCGCAAGACATCCAGCGAGAAGAAGGAACAACTACCCCAAATCACCTTTTGCTAGCTCTAGCTTAACTATAGTTGATAAAGGGTAGCTGACTAAAATTGCACTTTAAGTAGATAATTTCTAAATAGTTGATTCATAACTACTCATTTTAACTAGTTGATTTACAAGATTAGCATTAAATCATCATCATGATTATCATCATCGTATCCAGTGTATCCCGCTTATAACAAACTATGGTCAGGGTTTAGGGAAGGAAGGACGATAGCCGCTCATACCCATAGAGGAGAGTGCGGTCAAAGAGTCCCCGACTTAAATGGTTTTAAAATTAGAACATTCAATCTTCAATTTAAATTGTCTGATTAAATTAACATATACCTTCAAAAGTTTTGGAAGAAAGCATAAAACCCAACATAAGTCCAATCTAATGCATCAAGTTGAGATCAAAATCAGGTGTCTTAGAGTCCATAAAAAATGGCACATTCCATGGCAAACATGTATTTTAGGCATCTAAACGATTAAACCCATGTAATACTAAATAGATTTCGAGTGGGATACCCAAATATGAAATATCTCGACTTACCTACTTATGTTAACACACGATTGAAATCATAGAAGCTCGAATCTGCTTGACGCAATAAGATAAGCATACATAACCATGAAATCGTGACCGATACATGTTTAAGTCGGAATGATAATCAGGAAACCATAGTTCTACATTTTATTCACGGTCTTTTAAAAGAGTTTTCTAAATGAAAGCAGCTAATTACCAATGCTCAAGACTTCGATCTCGAATACCAAAGTGGAGTTAGGTTGTATTCCCCATGCAGAAAATCCGCCAGCACCGTAAGCGAAGTCTGGAGTACACTGAAATTCAAAACAGGACAACGTAAGCAACCGGATCATCTCAATAGCAAAAAGATTTCTATAGTAATGGGCAAAAGACTGATGTTTCGCAAATTATTGGGGTTAGCAAAGGGACAAGGACTCAGTTCAGTCTAGAACCGTCACCTTATGTCAGGGTTCAGGGCTTCAGGCAGTTCAGTTTTAGACTGCATCAATAAATTCTGAATGAGATTAACGAAGTGAACCACCTCGGTTTAAATTTAGGTTGATTCCAGACTGATTTAAGGTACGAACTGTATTGATTACTAGTCCATGCACAGGTTTAGCAAATGGCTAGAATCCATAACAGTGTCACATGATTCGGTAATCTCCTCGTGGATCGTAAATCGAAAAAACGAATTATAGTAGATTTTGGGTTATTCTTGGGCAAATTTGAGCGAATTATGAATTCAAAAATGTAAATTAGCTACTAAATTATGTCACACTGATCTAGAAAATCCATTCATCTACGGGTTTTGTCGTGCTAATGAGCTAGGAATACCTAGGCTCACTTCGGTCCAACTCAAAATTGAGTTCTATGCTCAAAAATGTCAAAACGTAGCTCGGCTTGAAACTCCACGTAAGCCCGAGTTGGAGGCACACAGACACTATCAGAATCAAAATTTATGATTTTATAATCTTTTTTACGACATTTAAGATTTGCAAGCTTGTTGATAAACACTACTTGGTCTCAAATATTAAGTGACATAGATTAGCTCCAATAAGGCTATACTCATCATAACCCCTATGTACAAGGAATTGTTAGAGTATATAACATATCCTAGGGCCTCAACCATAAACTTAGCTTTCGGTTGAGTTGGTTCCTTGACATGGTATCAGAAGCCAACGTGACAAGAGATCACGGGTTTGAATATCAACCACCCCTCATTTAAGTGGAGTATTTAGCACCAGGTATGAGGAGAGCCTATGTTACATCCACACTTCTAGTCCAAAGGGCTCTTGTGTGAGGGGGCGTGTTAGAGTATATAACATATCCTGGGGCCTCAACCATAAGCTTAAGCTTTAGGTTGAGTTGGTTCCTTGACAGGAATTGTACACAGGTGATAAAGGAATAAAAGAGTAGCAACACTCACTGTTAAACGAGCAACTTCACCAACTTGCATCCCCAGCACACCTTCATCCCATCCTACAAGATCATTACACGAAATAATTAATAACATAATAACTAGTTTTTTGTCTGAAAACAAAGGAAATACGTGTCGATTGGACAGAATGCAATCTTAGCAATTGGCACAACAGATCAAGTAGACCGCACAGTAACCTACGCCATTAGAAATAATACAAGCTTGGGAGCAGAAGTCATTAACCAAATCATTCACTAAATATAACCAAATGACATTAAAATCTTTAAATTGTGCTTAAGCACTATACCCTTTATTTCTTTAATATACTTAAGCAACACCCTTTTTCACTACGCTTTACGACTCAGTATAGGAAGCTTGTTCATAGTATCAAAAGTTTTATTAGAAAACAATTTCTCATCGAATTAATAAGAAAATAATAAAATGATTTGGCATCTCCTTTCCATAGAAGCACAATAGCAAGACGTAGCTCCAACAAAAGAAATTTGGGCAGCTTTATCCCTTTTAAATATGTACCAGTCGAGCCTACACTCAACACTTAACACGGATGCGCTAAATAATATCATGTCAAGTGAACAAAATAACTTCCCACATTGTAAAAACTAGTTTTCACATCAAGCATGATATTACAAAGGGTGGTCAATATACCAAGTGAAAATAAATCCGTTATTACTGCATAATCCAATACATCAAGGAAATAAAGATAAACAGTGTGATGATACACCCCACAACAACTTGTACAGCTATAGTTCCTCAAAGCACAACTATAGCTGAAATGCAACATAAGTACATACTATTGTATGTTCCGTGATGCCTAATGAATTGTGATTCTCCGTAAATGATATCAAAACCAAGTTAGAGAAGAAGCCATAGAGTTGAAGCCTAGTTTCTCTCAACTAAATCAAATATATATTTGATGGTTCTTCCTTTAGGCTAACTTATCTAACTCAATATATAAACAACAGTAAAACCATTGAAGATATCGTTTTCGAACTTGAACCTTATCAATAGGGTTCCTAAGTAACTATTCTATATTTCAACAGTTTTAAAAAACGATATACATGCGTCAACCACGTAAAAGGTCATGGAAACTAAAACAAAAATGACAGCTCAATTATCCGAAACACAAATTGAAGACAAAACATAAAAAGAAATAAAACGACTAGTGAATTACTACGCATCAGAGACACAGCATATAAAATTACAGCATTGAGAAAGGCAAAGGAGGTTCCAATAATATACCTTTAATCACATTTCCCTTCCCAACATTAAATGCAAATGGTTGTTGGCCAGGATCCTTTGTACTGTAACCAAATTCAAATGAACAAAAACATTAACATAATGAAAACCCAAAGTACAATCAGATTAGCATAGCGAAAAATCAAACTAAATTAAGCAAAAGAAAGTTATACCTCCAAAACTTAGCACTAAGGTCCCTATTTTTCCCTGAAACATTAAGGTGAATCAGATCAGCATGATAACAATTTCAGACTAAATTTCTTCAGAATACAATCAGTAGTCCAATCCAAAATCATAAACAATTCAAAGGTGAGAATAATACTCCTAATTTTCTCTATTTTTTCTCGAATAACATTCAAACCAGATTTCTAGAAGGCAAACCCATTTATGCAAACAATTTAAGCCGATAATTGGTCATGAATTGCCTTCAAGAACTGAACTTTTCATCTGAATTCAGTTAAACCAAACCGACCCATTTTTGCATGAGTCAAGTTTTTTTCCTCCTTCTCATGATTAACAAACCCCTTAATTACTCAAAAAAAATTTTAATTAATCGAATCTAGAATCATTTTTCAATCAAACATATTCCTACATTTATTCCAATTCCTAAATCTAAATCTCCAATAAATCAACATTTCACACTTTAACATCCAAAAAAAAACCCAATCATTTTAAAACCCTAATAAAATATCATATACATTGAAGCAAAAAGAATGTAAATGTACAATTCCTAATCTAAACCTCCAATTTCCAATAAATCACATTTCATATTTAATCCTCATATAGAAATTGAAAAAGAGAAAAGAAAGAGAGAGTACCATAACCAGTGCAGTGAACGGTGACTTTTTGACCGGGTGTGGGTTTAGGCCCGTTTCCAGGTCTGATGATTTCCTTCTCAACTCCCATCTTCTGAATTCTGATATTGATTACTTGATTTTGCTCTGTTTTTCACACTTGTTTTTTAAGCTAGGTTTGATACTCTAACCGGGTCACAGCTAGAGTTGCTCTGATATTTTAATGGATTATTAGCGGGTCAGGTCAATAATGGGGCGGATCATTAACGGGTCTTGGTGTAAAGGGTCGGGTCGGGTCGGATAATTATAAGTATTAATTGCGGAAAAAAATTACCACTTTTTTTTTATATTTTTAAATGATATTATTATATACATAAGTGGGTCGATTCATCGGGCCATAAAGTATAATAAAAAAAATTATTTTAGGAACCTTTCAAAAAAGGGTCAAATTGGGTCGGATTTAAATGGGCTTGACCCGCCCCAGCCCATTTAACATTTGACATGACCCGCCCCGCCCTGGCCCATTTTTATTTGACCCGGCCCGACCCGTTGAACACCTCTAGTCACAGCCACAGGTCACACCTCTCCTCAATAAGTACGTCTATTTAGCGTTCCGGAGGCATTACTTGTCTTAACAAATTTTGGGTGTTTGGCGGCTGATTGTTGGTTATTGGTTTTTTTTTATCAGTTGAAATTATTGGTTGTTTTTGTTGAATTTTCAAGCTAATTGAAAAAATCAGTTATTTATAGAGATGTTTGGTAAATTTAAGTATTGGTTGTTGGATGTTTATTAGAGAAATAATGGGTCAAAAGCCAACAGCCAACATAAAAAGCTAACTGGAGTAGGTTTTTAATTTTGGCTTAAAAGCCAGTTTTTCGACTGGTTTAATAATTGTTTACCAAATACTTTTTAATAATTGTTGGATGTTTATTAGAGAAATAATGAGTTCAAATTAAGACCTGCTTAATATAAATGGGTTAGAGTCCAATATTACTAGACACACTCAAATATGACTTATGACCATTTAAATCTCGAATAAGATGAAAAGGACTATTGTTTTGCGTTGTTATATAAAAGTTAAAACACAAATTGTTGTATCACGAGATAGTGTCACTCTCATTTAAAAAAGCATCTTTTATATAGGTTAAATGGTCCAACTTATACATATTATGAGAATATAAACACTTTGTTTGAATTCTTACAAGGCTTTCTCAAATTTAAAAGGTCAATTTTGCAGAGGAAAACTAATCAAAGTACACTATTATTAATGATTTTATTTCATAAAATCATATTGCATAAACATTAGAACATTTTTTAACATTTTTTATTTGACATTTAATAACTTTTGTTACTATTGATGTATTTAAAGATTAATATGTTGGATCCATTAACAAATTAACATCACCCTTACTCCTTCTCCTTTATTGCATGGAATATCTTCCTTTTTAATTTATTATTGATCTATTCTTATAAGAGACTGTCTCTCGATGAACAGTATTATTTGTGTATGAGGCAAGTCTCTCGATAAGATCGTCTCATATAACAATTTGCAAACGATTGTATGGTGTTTGTGCTAATTATGCTCATGCGTTCGATTTGAAATCCCATTGAAGCTAACCTTTAGGCAAATAGGAGTATAAGAATTAAGAACTAGGAGAATTAATTCAAAGTGTATAATATTACATGATACAAGCTATGTATCATAAGACACCATTACATGATTAAGATAGTAACAATTCACTCGAAATAAACCATACATGACAATCACTCATATAAAACAACATCAACACGTAAAAATAAAAATATGTAGATCATATGCTACAAACAAGAAGAAATAGAAGCACAACATCATAATAAATAATCATACTATTAGTTGGATGGAGAAGGAGCAATGTATGGGATGAAAGGATAATTATTAGGAGCATTTTGAAGAGTATTTGGCAAATTTTGCAAGAATGAAGTAATTGCTTGAACCAAATTAGGAGGCAAAGTCAATCCTGGAATTGCGGTTGGATTACTTGAAATCGAAGGTACCTGTGTCGAGGGCTGAGGCAAATTAGGAATACTTGGTTGTTGAGGTAAATTCGGAATACTTGGTTGCTGAGGGAAGTTAGGGATGTTAGGCATGTTCGGGTTTGGGATTTGTGGCGGTGTTGTTTGGAGAAGATGGCGCGATGCATGGCTTCCATTCATGCTGAACATCATCAAGAAGGTTATGTTGAAAAGTGTGAAGAACATGTTGCTTTGAAATTGTGCCATGTTTGGTTATGCAGTGAATGTTTTTACCCTAAAGAGGGGAGTGTGGAGATTGGAGTTTGATTTGATTTGTGTGAGACATTAGGAGAAGTTGTTAGGGTTTATATAGGATTAAAAAGGTTTTGAGTTGGTGTATTTGGGTGATGAATTACTCTCATTAGTTGAGCTAAATAAGGGTTTTAGTCTTACCTATTTTTTAACTTGTGATTTACTCTTGGTCATTAGTCTTTTTATTTAGCTAGGACTTTAATTAAGAGCATTGAGAGTTTTATGACTATTGGAACGAATACTGCATTTTTAAGTAAAATTTTAAGTTTGATTCTCACCAGTACAAAGAAATAAAATGGGTTAAAAAAAATTTATGCCAAGCACCAACTAATGTAATGCAACTCATTTAATTACCCAAGTCCACGAAATCTATACCAAGCGAGCTCTTACTGAAGACTTAACATTCTAAGAATAGGATATCAACTACGTCTTCTCAGGTTGATAGGGAAAACAAAAATACACTTGTGATCAATTGCATTAGCGATCAGAATAGAACTTTATCTCAGTTACTTTTACCGAGAACAACCCTCGTAAAAGGAAGCAACAAAGGTAAAATGCATACGATATCGACACCGCTAAGGCGCTAACTGATTTCTCTATGGAAAGCTATGTTTTTCAATCCCTTACAAAGGAAGCAAAATAAAAAAATTACTATGATCAACCTCCCAAAATATCCAAGACTGAGAGTAAGAACTAAGAAGAGAAGATAAGGGAATAAAAAACAAAAAAAGAAAACATATGTGATGAGTGACCACAACAAATGGATTTCTAAGGCCAAAACCAATAAGCGCTTCAAGGCACTCCAAGGTACTTGCCTTTAGGCTCTATAAGGCGCTCTAGATGCTCACTTTATGAATCGGCCTCGCCTACCATAAGCGCGCTTTTAAAAATTAAGACATGGATTGCAACTCCGGTTAATTTTATCAAAAGCACTAACAAACACAAACCTCAATCAAACTCGAGATGCACAAAAGTAAACCTGAAAAACAATAGCTCAATCAAACAAAAAATGTTAAAAGCATCAAATTAGCGCCTTTATGTGCCGCCAAGAGAAATACACAGGCAATCAAGAAATTTCTACAAGTTGTTAATTATACCATATTGATAATCTGTATATTTGTAATTGAAAAGGGACAGGGGTTAGGTTTTAAATGAAACACGAGAACCTCAACATGGCGAAATGAACTGGTATATAAACCAATATGAACAAACGAAAAATATTTTTCTATTTAGTGCTCAATGAACACACTACCTGATATGTTAAAAATTACAAAGTTGACAGATTGAATTACACAACCTTGTCGAGCAAGCAGCTAAGCCAAGACGTACTCACATAAAAGACCGGGAAAAGTACAGATCTGAGAGTCTTACATAGTACCAGGAAACTTTCCAAACGGCATTGTAATCATAGGGTGCCTCGGGATCAAAAAGGCTCATGTTTAACGGCTCGTGGGGCACCAAAAGGACCAATCTTCACTCGTCTCTGATAAGACATGAGATAAGATTGTTAAGTATACCAACAAGTTAAGCATTCTCTAGAGCGCCATGAGTTCCAACTTAGCATACAGGTCAAACAGCTGAATAAAAAGTGTAGCTTAGATGTAAAGAAAGAGCTATAAAACCACGAGTCAACCAACTTAAAGATCACAGACTTGTCCAAAGACTTTTCCATCAGAATTTGGATAAATAGACTAGAACCTTAAAGGTGACAGCAAACGAATACTTGCTACTGATAGTGACATTTTCCCACACAACATGTCACACTCAGTAACAAGTATTATGGAGCGGAGGAAGTATTAATAAGGGAGGAAAAAATAAATTCAACCACTATTCAATTTTGTCTGTCCGAAGAGTTTGGAAAGAGTTCTGTAAAATACATATAATTCCATGTATTATGTGTCTATGTGATAGCTTCATTGCAAAGTCTTCATTGAACACTCTGGAAAAGATCAGTTCATACAAATCTACAAATTGCTATTTACTAAGCAGTCTAAACACACAACTGAAAACATGTCTGTAAGATTAAAAGCGCAAACGAATACAATCAGTATACAAAAAAGTCATTTTTAAATGTGGATATACCACAACCAAAAGGCATATACCAAAACCGCCCAAATTGATAGGCTGCATCAATTGAACAAATTTATTTGCACATAGTTACAACACTTCAAAACTGACCAGACCTGCACTCTGGGATGGTGGTGGCAAAGAGCTAGAAACCTTGAACTTAAAAGCTCAGAAACTTGGCAAATTTGCCAATTGACTCACCAAATACAAGACTAAATTAAGAAACAGAAGTTCTCCTGAGAGACCGTCTATGGCATAGACAACACTCTCAACAGCCCAACCCAATGGATATTTCAGTTGTTTTTTTGGAAAGTGTAAAAATGGTCTTACACCCGTCTATGCTATAGACCGTCTATAGCAAGAATTTGTGATTAAGAAAACCTTTATCGGCTTATCAAAGGCCTGATCAAATATAATCCTTCGTTTCATGTTGGAAATGGACCCCACATAAATTTTCAAAATCACAAACTATACGAGATACAAGCAATCCACAGTCATGATTGAAGCTATTACCTTGGAGCAGGCAACTGAAGCATTTCCTCCTGTACTTGATTCCCTCCTCCTGCTGCATGATGCTCATCCATAAGTAGAGCTTGTAAGTCACTACCATTTGCCAAGCTATTGAATTCAATTGATTTAGATGGCACAGTTGGATACTTGCGTTGACAAAAAGTCACCAGCCGTTTGACAGATTGTAGGTATTTACGGGTGGTTTCATCATTCATGACATGAGCAACACTATTGGTATAAATTTTCTCCCGAGCAGAACGTTCATGGATACCAACCATAGTAACCCCTATGGGCCATGGTGCATTTCCGATGGCAAGCTTAATGTAATGATCCACAGCAGTTCGATAGTCTCTCTTGCCACAGCAATCCACGATGAACATCAAAGATGCCTTGATGTCGTCTGGTAGAGCCCTTTTTCTGCAGAATTTAAATAAAGGAGACAAGTATCTAGCACACTGCTTAAAAGTAGCAACCATTTGCTTTCCTTTTGCAGTACGCCTGTTCAAATCCTGCATCTCATCCAACTCCTGTCTCCATTCATTCAACAGCTTCTTGAAAAATACCAAAATCTTATCTTCCTCGCACAAATCCTCAAATCTTGCCTTCATAAGTGCTATGTCCTTATCGGCATCAAAACCAGAACCCCCATCCCCACTTAACTCATCATCACCCTTACCTCCCTCCCCATCCTCCAAATCTTCACTTTTCCTCTTGCGATCACTCAACATCCCAGTCTTCTGCCTCTTCTTCAATTCAATGATATCTCTTAAGAAATCATTTGTCTGACCCTCCGTCATGTCACTGTCAACCTCAAAGATACCCGTCTTCAGGACATATTTCAATCGATCTAAACGAGCCAGATCATCTTCTCCAAAAAGGGTAATTGGCTGCTTCAGAAACCGAAGACGCCGAATCACTTCTTGCTTCGAGAGGTTTAGTTCATCAATGTTATTCTGCTCCTCCGTAGTTAAAGTAGTAGTTTTAGTGGACGAATCGGCATTAGGTTTGGTAGAGTATATTAAGTCAAGGAGTGAGGCAGTGGAAGAGGAAGAGGATTCCTGCTGCTGGCGTTTGGATTTCTCCTCAACTTCACGCTTCTCTTCCTCGCGGAGTTTCTGAAGACGCTTCTGCTCAATCTCAGATCGCTTGAAGAATCGTTTCCCACCCGTTTCCTTAGCTAGATCCTGTTTCTTTTTCATAATCTCTTGTTTTAATAAATCCATTTGCAGATGTTTTGTTCCTCTCTCACACACTTAAAACCTAGTTATTAACATCAACAACCAAATTAACACCATTAGTCAAACAAAAAAAACACATAACAGCAAACCCAAAAATATGAAGACCCAAAAGTTTCAATAGTGTATAAGTTCAGATTGAAAATCAAAACAGTATAACTCTTGATTCCAAGTTTCCAACCAACTTAAAATAATTTCCACATAAAACTATGCTCCAAAATCAACTAAAACCAAATTAGAACCAATTTTACATCAAACTATAATTGAAAATTTACCAGTGTCACTACCACAATGATTCGTTTCCCGCCGAAAGCACTTCTCTAGAAAATTATTTAGCGCATTTATCACAATTATTAAAATTGTCTTCGAATATGTTTCTTATCATATTAAGATTACTACACAGATTAGTATTTTGAAAAGTATTCTTGGTTGACTAGCTACAATTATTACAATTGCCTTCAAATAAGTTTCTTGCTATATTACAATTATTACAATTGCACACAAATAAATCATCTTCCCTGACCAAAATCAGCCAATTTCAAGACAATTCCTTGCCAAGTTGCCACATTAAATTATAATTACCTGACCAAAATCATGCTTTTTTTCATCATTGTGTATTACTTTAAATCACATATTTCAATTAGATGTTTTCAAAGTTTTGAGTATTAATTAAAACTCTTATTCTTAAATTTCTATAAAATTTAACATAACTCATATGACTATCTAAAACACACTTCATTAGCATAATACAATCATAAACAATTTTCATTTGCTTTTGTGTATTAACATATGATTTTCAAAGAAATTTTGAGACCAACCCTTTAATTTTTTTAGCAACCAAAAAACAAAGAGATAAAAGTGAACTTACATATGATTTTCTGGATCAAAAAGCCAAAGAGAATTGAAGAGTACTTCTTTTCACTTCTTCAAAAATATCATCAAAAGTTTCAATCTTTAGGTTATACAGAGTGGATCTTCAATCAGATTATAAAACATTGAAAAAAAACAACAAAAACAACAATCTTAACCGATTTTGTTGTTTTTAAAAGAAATTGGTTTCAATTAACCGATTAGAATCAAATTAAAGACAAAACCATAGAATAAGAAATTTGGAGAGAGAGAAAAAGAAACCGCTGGCATAGAGATGAAGATTTGATTGAGTTATCCCAAATATACTAAGAGGAGAATAAATAGGGTTTTCATTGGGTCTATTATATGATGGGCCAAGTTTTCCATAGTTCATTTAGCCCATGCTAAAAAATGGAGAATGTAGACAATCAAAATAAAATCACAATTTTTTACTTGAGATCGTCTTTTGTAAAGACGACTCTTAAAACTCCAGTTCAATTCTAAAAATATATTGTTACAACTCTAAATATAGAATTGGACTGGACTTTTAAAAGTCGTCTCTATAAAAGACGGTCTCTCAAGAGAGCATCTGAAATAAAATAATTGTGTATCGAAAATTTAAAAAAATTCAAATGATATAGTCATGTGAGACAATTTTTATTGCACAAATTCTTACTTGAGACCGTCTATACAATAGACGTCTCAAGTTTTGGGCTGGCCCAATTTATAAATTTAAAAAAAACTAATTGGTGATTTTGTAAGTTAAAAGGGAGATATGGGCTGGGCTCTTAAAAGACGTATATACTATAGACGGTTTCTCAAGAGAGGGCTTGTTTTTATTGGACTGATTGAATGTACATTTAAAGTTTTAAAGTGATTAATTATAAATTTAAAGTAATCACTTACTATTTTAAAATGATTAATTATAATCTTAAGGTAGAGTCTTACAATACTTAACAGTAACCTTACAGTAATCACTTAGAATTTTAAAGTGACTAAATTAATAAATATTTTGTAGGATTATAAGGTTAGTAAAATTAATCTAATTAAAAAATATTTAAGGAAATATCTCGAGGTAATTTATGAAATACATATAAATATATATATATATATATATATATATATATATATATATATATATATATATATATATATATATATATATATATATATATATATATATATATATATATATATATATATATATATATATATATGTATTATTATATTTTGAGATCTTTATAAGTAATAATTATTATTTTATTTATGACACCTCCACCATCATCAAATATTATCAAATTGTGGTCAACTATAAGTCGAAGACCTTTAAGTGACATTACAAATGGTACACAAGTTAGTTTTATTGTTAGATATGATAAACACATAAAATGATTCTTCTTATGATGTTTTGAAAAATTATTTTGTGCAAAAGAAAGTATTGCAACACACAACATGTGGTCATTATCAAAAAATATAGCAAGAATTAAAAAACAGAGGAAATACAATCTAATTTAAACCCTTAATGACTCACTCAACCCAAAACCATATCACCAAACAACATAAATTCACTTTTACTTTTGTTTAGATTATTGTAGCTTTGTGTCTTTTCGGTTATTAACTTAATAAATTTTATTTCAATTTATATTTTATTTAGATAATATTGAAGTTAAATCAATAGCAAGACCCATCCCGTTTGTCTGAATTCGACCTCACCCTAAATAAACCATCCCTAAATCAACTCGATTAAATAGTATATACTTCCTCCGTTCATAATACTTGCTATATTTTTTATTTTGGAAAATTTCATATTACTTACTACATTTTTGTTAGTAAAAAACCAATCATTTAAAGTTATACCTACTCTTATTTTTATCCTACTCAATATCTAATTACTCCTATATTTCTTTTTCATTTTTCAACAAATAATATTAAAAAATTCCAAAAAAACAACTTTCCACCTACTGCTCATCATTGCACAGAAACTTTTGAATCTTCGTGCCCATGCAATGGTAGCAAGTAAATCAGAACAGAGGAAGTAGTATTATTGTGCATTTATTTAATGTTAAAAAAGTACTACTCCCTCCGTTTCCTTTTGTTCTTCCCATTTGGAATATAGGAAGAAATCAAGATAAACTATAATTACACAATATATTAGATACTATGAGAGTTGAGTAAAATAATATAAAAAATAAAGATTTTATTGATTAAAGTGTAAGTGTAAGAATATTATTAAATTTCATTTGGTGCATGTAAAGTAAATACATTGAGAATTAAAATATAAATTAATTTCTATAGATGAGAGTGTAAGTGTAATAATTTCCTTCTAATTTATTGGTTACCAAAATAGAAAGATTCTAAATGGAAAGAACTTTTAAAAATTTTAAAATGCGGAAAGTGAGAAGAACCTATGAAAACGGAGAGAGTTATAATTGGAATTAGTTGCTTCATGCTTCTTGTTTTTTTGAGCATGGATGAATGCTTCAAGGTTGTGAAACTAGACTAGATTTCATATCATGTTTTTTCGTCACAATATTTTACCTGATGAGGATATTTGATAAATGAGAAATTTATTAGTTATTAACTACTATAAAATTTTAAAAGTGTAGCCTTTTTATTTATTTTGAGTAATAAATATAATAATATGAAATTTATGACAGTCCTTAAGAAAATAAGGTCTTAGTAAATAAGGGTTATTTATGAGATTAACAAATCACCCTAATGTGGTTGGAGGTGATAGGGTGAAAATTTTGTTATTTTAAATTATCATTTTAAATTTTATTTATTTTAATATTATTTTATTTATCTTTTTGTGGTGGTTTACAAATCACCATTACAATATTTTGCTCACACCTATTTTCTTAATTTATGAAAAGATTTTCTTGCTCAGTTCATGTTTTATTGGCTTTGAATGCATACATGTAAGTAGGAAGGGCAATACCGTTGCTCACTTAGCTGCTAGAAGGGAGATGAATAATATTGATGAAAAGATTTGTATGAACCCTTTTCCGCAAGGCATCCAAGCCTTAGCAGTCATTAATTTATCGTAATGCTAGCACTTCTTGGTTCTCAAAAAAAAAAGTATATAAAATGTCAAATGAAGGAGATCATCACCTTTAGTAGTAAATTAGTATAAAAACTCGTGCAATGCACGAATTTATTAGTAGAAAATATATATAAGACAGTTTTAAAAAATAATGCTAGTATTATTATTGTTATTAAATTTACCAAATACATGACTTTTTTAAATCAAAACTTAATTACTTACGTTTCGCTTTTTTAAAATTATTTACTCAATGCATAACTTTTTTCATTCAATTGAACATATTAAATTCTAAGTTAATTAAATAGAATTACTATAGTAAATCATATAAATGTTTACCTAATTTAGCTTCAAACTTAACAAAAAAATTATTAGTTTTTCCAAAATTAGATAAATATTGTCATGTAATCAACTATTATCTACTTTACAAAATCTTTTGATCTTATTTCTCATTCTAAATAAAATATTTAAGTAAAAATCTTCCTATTTTATAGTCTTAATTCTTAATTATTTTTGTGTGTTTCAATTTATTCATTTACCATTTTTAGTCACACTATTACTAAATTAAAATTAATCAATATGACATATAATCAATTAACACCCAATGATATTTTTTCATTTGTCATGCCTCTCTAGGAGATAACACTTGAAATTTTCCAAGACTTTTATAGTATTGTATGATTGTATGATTTGTCATGCCTCTCTAGGAGATGACACTTATAGTATTGTAATATGATATGATCGTATGATATGATATATTTTCTTAATTGACATTTATTAGGTATTATTATTCAAAACATTTAAGTTATAATATCATATCAAATAATTTATTTCCTATATTATATATATATATATATATATATATATATATATATATATATATATATATATATATATATATATATATATATTTATATATATATATATATATAATGACTTTAAAATTAAATGATTGATAACATTTTAAAAATTGTTATACGCAGTTTAATGTACTCCCTCAGTTCTTTTTTGTTTGTCCACTTTAATTTGTCCACTTTAAGAAACAGAAATTTAAATTAGATATTTAAAGTAGATAATGAAGATAAAATATATTCATGTGAGATTTTATTAGATTTGTTTTGATGTAAAGTTTTTTAATATATAATTGTTATAAATTTTTATGAAGTGTACTTAAAGATATTAAGGCCTAAAATTTGCTAAAAAATGCGTGCAAAAGGTAAAGTGGACAAACAAAAAGGAACAGAGGGAGTATTAATTTAATTTATATTAATTCTATAATATCTCTAATTGAATGGATAAGATTTTAATAATTGCTTGAAGTAATCATAAAATTTGATATTAATCCCATTTGTACCAAAAATTAGCCTCATTTTTTTTTATCTCAATCTATTGAATTTGCTTTATTTTTATTTTTACCTATAAATTATCCTACACAATATCAAATTTGGTACACAATATCAAATTTGGTTTGAGACGAATCAAATAAAATCTCATTTAACTATGCAATAATTTATAGATTAAAACTAAAATTCAATTTCATCTATTGAATCTTAGCCTACCCTCTCATTTCAAAAAAAAAAACTAAAATTCAAATTAAAAATAAATAATAAATAGCGTTCAAAATTTAAATATGACGTTTGAAAAGACACGAAAAGAGTATTTATTAGGGAGGGAAAGAGTATTTTTAAAATTTAATAATATAATTATTATAGTTGATTTTAGGGTCAACTAATAATGGAGTTGCTTAACAAAGATCATTTAAAAAAAAGTTAATACTATATATATTAATCATCCCTTAAACCAAAAATTAAATTAGTCCTTAATTAATACTTGTCTCTCACAAATTAAGAGAAGAATAACAATGGCGTCCTTTCTCCTAACCTTCATCCTCTCATTCCTTTCCGCAACACTTTCCAGTGCAAGCCTGATCGTCGACGACCACCACAATCCGGTGCGGAACCTCGGAAACTATTACATCTTCCCAGTAATGGCTTATCCCGACGAAGGAAGCTTAACATGGAAGATAAACCCTAACAAATCACAAGTATGTCCTGTTTTTATAACCAGAAGTGTTCAAGGAGAGCACGGTCCTTTAGTATCGCCTGTCACCGTCACAAGTTATTTCCATACGCCATTGATTCAAAATGATAGTCTTATTAATTTACGATTTGAGGATTCCAGAAAGGTTCTGTACTGGTCGATTGAATCGGGAGGGTCGTCGATGAATGCTTCGTTTGTTGTTGCTGGGAATGGAGATTGTATTGATAAGAAGGGTTCTTTTAAGATTGTGGATGATAGTTATGGGACTGGAGTAGCGTTTAAATTGCAGTATTGTGTGAAATTATTGTGTTTGGATGTGGGTTTTCTTTCTAATGGTTTGTTTGGTATTAGTGCTGATCCTAAATTGAAGATTTCTGCTGTTTATTTTTCGTTTATTCAAGCTGCTCATTTTTCTTCTTTTAATAATAATAATAATAATAATAATAATAATAATGTGGATTAGGCCCTTGTAGCTATATTTTATGTTAATTATTCTATAAAGAGTTTGATATAATGGATTGGATATTCATATTTTCATCCAGAAAGGAAAACAATCGTTGGTCTCATGCTCAGTCATAAATTTAGTTCATGGTTTTTTACTTTGTTTTTTTTTTTTTTTTTTTTTTTACTTTTAGCTTGTAAGTCAAACAACAAAAAAAAGTTTGGTAAATGACCTTTAAGCCAAAATAAAAAACTACCTTAGTTGGCTTTTTTGGTTGGCTTTTGATTTATTGACTTACTTTTTCTCTAATAAACGACTAACAAAATTTATCAAACATCTTCATAACACAGCTAGCTTAAAATCAAACAAAAACAGCAAATAATTTTAGCTGATCAAACAAGCCAACAACCAACAACCAATCACTCCATAATAAAACTAAGAAAACTTTATTCTCTAACAAAAATGAGACAACAAGCGCACTTCTTGTTAGGGGTGTTCATAACCGGGTACCCGAAAAGCCAGTTACCCGGTTAGTCGGGTATCTATTTTAACGGTCTGTGTCCCGACCCGATTGATCCGGGTACCCGTATATCGGGTATCTAAATAAATCGGATCGGGATACCGAATACCAGGATAAATTAAATCATTGATGTCCGTGGCAGAATAATTTTTCATGTCCAGCGTCCATGACAAAGCTTAGTTTTCAAGACTAACTTGTTCTGGAGGAGTTGACTCAAAACCAAAGTCCTCTTTTGTGCAATTACTTTAGGATTAGTGTTCATACCTTATTTTTGAAATTGTTTACTAAAGATCTTTTATTTTTTGCAGCTACTTTCGCATTCTCGTTCCACATTTAATTCTGAACTTTTTTTCTTTGGTATTACTTAATAATTCATTAGTTTTTCTCCAGTTGCCTAGGGGCAGTGCCTAGATAAATCTGCCTATGCGTAAAAGTTAAATATAACAAATAGAGTGAAATTTAATAGCTAAACCTCCAACTTTACCCAACAATAAGAGAAAATTTGAAATAAATAAGATTATTTATCAAAAAAAGTATACAATAAGATCATAATCAAACTTATTCCAAAACTAAGCGTGTAATCCACAAACCCTAGGTTCGGGCTGTTTGCACTTAGTAAGTGCAAACAGACTGAAAAACTGAAACAGGTTGTTCGCTGTTACTAACAGCGTACAACCTCTTTTTGGTTTTCAGTCTGTTCGCACTTACTAAGTGCGAACAACTCTTGTCTTAAAATCAGCATGTTGACCCTATTTGACCTGTTCGCAGTTACTAAGTGCGAACATACACTTGATTTTTTTTGACCAGTTTATTACTGTTCGCACTTACTAAGTGCGAACAGACCCGAACCTATGCTCTGGGGTATCAGACACTTATATTTGGAATAAGTTTAATTTTGATCTTATTATTTACTTTTTTTTGATTAAAAATCTTATCTATTTCAAATTTTCACAATAAAATCAAAGATCAAACAAGCAACAAGATACAAAAACTAGTGACAGAAAAGACAAAAGAAAAGAAAAGAAATGGGATTTAGATATCTAAGATCATTGATACGTCCCATGTCAACAACATATTCAATTCGTTATTAATATTATAAATCTCATATTTCATCAATCATCATCATCAACTCATATTCTCCCCAAATTGCTTTGACTCAATCCTTAAGCATCAACAAAAATCCAAAATAATTACTTTTATTTATGCTTTTATAATTACAAAAATCCAAAATAAATAACAAAAAGTAGATTTATTTAGCCCTTACTTCTGATTCTCAATATGACACCACTTAAAGTACGAGCCTTACCATTATTATACCAAATACGTTTCTGATTGAAATAGAAAACATCATCCGCAAATTCACATAGCAAATGATTTCAAAAGTCGATTTACAACATTCCATCATGACCCGATTTCTTCTGACATAGTTTTCTTATGACAAATGAAACTCCATCACCTTATAGCTGGAACTGCAACATAACTTACAAAACCTTCCATTCTACCAATGGAAAAGGGAATATATTGTACACAAAGCAAAACTCAAATCGGGACGGCCTAATTGAAAACAAAAATCACAAACCATTTTAAAGCCAAGCCTAACTGAAGTACAATACAATAATACAAAGAATGGATACATAAGAATTTAGAACGGCCTAGTGGGGAATGAAGCGCGGATCAGCTCCAAAATTCCCGACACTTAATTGAGCTTGTATGACCCTCGTGGTTGTACTCAAGAGTCCACTTTTCAAACGTGCCATCAATGAAATCATAGTAACCTCCATGGAGAGCAAGTATACCTTTTGCAACTCTTTCTTTGATCCAAGGGTATGTAAGCAAGTTCTTTAGTGAATGGTTGATTGATTCCTGTTATAGACGCGAACAAGAGAGGGAGTTTGTAATAATGTATGTGAACATGATTATGTGCACAATTAAGAGATTCGATTGTCGTGTACCTTCTCACAATGTCGACATTGTTGATCAAAATTGAGGTCGGAAGCTATAGACTTGGTAATAAGCCTTGCATTCTTGCCGAACATAACCCAACTTCTAATGAAGCTCCTAGCAACGTTAACAGCATAGCATTAGAAATATATTGCCAATTTTTCCTAGTTTTTCTTTCGAGCGAAGGAAGTGGGGCCCATAGTGCAAAAAGAAGGGCGGATCGCTATCAGCTGAATTGTAAAGGTTTTAAAAAAAAGTGATTCGAAATTTCCCGTTCTATAAAGGAGTAAATAATCGCGCTTTCAGTTTTAAGGAATATCTAATGCTTTAGATTGATTTTTAGCGTGATGCACGGTGTGGTAATCGCGAATGCGACCGCTACCGCTACCGCATTTTTGCACTATGGATGGGGTAATACTGGGAGTACATGGAAAATTTTAAAAAGCGTAGATAGACCTGTAACCTTGAATCTTCTTCTTCATCGCGCATACTCATGAGAGCACGGATGCCCCCACAGCGACTATGACCAACAATTAGAATATTCTCAACCTGGTAACATGAAAATTGAATTAGCATGATTTCCACAAAGGATACCAAATGTAAAAGAAAGCATATAGAAGTATTAGTTTATAATCTTCATGTTGCATTGCTGATTTTCTCGGAGGATCGAGTTTCATTTCTCTTGCTTAGGTTCGTATATCAAACGAGCATAAAAACTCCATATAAGTCTGTCGATGTAAGGACTTGTTTTGTCCTAAGTTCCTAAGTCCAATCAAAAACTCGAGTTTATAAGATGCAGTGCAATATACCTCAAGAGTGTTAACAGAAAATTCAAGAGCCGCTTTGGTCTCAGTAGGCCCACTCTGCACGAACAAAAAATGTCCTAGTTAGATCCGAAAGGAGGCTCTCAATATATGACGGTATTCTTTACTGTGAAATGAAGAAATGTTAAGAAGCTACCTCAAATGGAGGCACGAGATTGGCTACGTTGCGAATAGTGAAAGCTTCCCCAGGTTGAAATCCAAGGATGTAGGACGGGCATACTCTAGAATCTGCACAAGCAATCACGGTAAACTGTTTCCACAACCCGGTTAGCAATCCAATTTTCAGAATTCCAAATACAAGTGAAGTGAACTCATCATCATCATCATCAATATTCGTCATCATCCCAATGATTCCCGCTCAGGGGCAGGGTCTGGGGAGGGTCTAGTCCTCGATTTTAAATATGGCGAGAAAAAACGCCTTAGAGTTAGAGTGACGATCACATAGTGAAAAAGCAGTACAAAGAACAAACCTTCGGAAACTGATTCTCCGCAAGGTTCTGAAAGTGATCTACGTTTCCCCTACAATTTCAAAACAAAAATAAGTAGGAAAATGAGTTGGAGATAATCTTGTTTCATAAGATAAGGTAGAAGCAACTAAACTACCATCACACTTACAAGTATTTATCTCTCTTGAAGCTTAAAAATCGTTGTTTCATGTCAATAAATGGATCGCGGCTTTTTGGAGTTTCGTCTGACATTGTTCGTATGGTGTCCTCTGCCTCTGTAATCAGCTGTGGAGAAATCCTTGAAGCATTTAGTCTCAAAGCAGAAGTAACCCTACATCAAGAACACGAAGCAAGTTATTCTAAAACGATCCTAAGCATACTTTAGTTAAGGTAAACGTGAAGTTGCATAATGTTTGCCACTGAGGGTCAATTGAAACACCATTTTTTTTATCACTAACAAGATAAGGTTGCATACATCTGACCCCTTAAATCCCGCCTAGATGAGAGTCACTTAACGGCTTTGGGGTAATGAAATATTGTAAGAAAGGGGTCTTGATATATCAATGCTGTAATGCACCCATTTGTCCATAAATCGAGAAACAAAAGCCTACCTATGCATAATAAATAGGACCGGGGGTCAGAAAATTAACACTCAGTAAAACCAGCATCATAAGTAATCTTTTTCTTCCCATCATCTTTTTATCGCTCCATTTAAGGCGTGTTTCTCGTAAAGCCAAACAAGATTCATTTTTATTTCAGCTGATGTACAGTTTATCAGACATCCTAATATACGAACGCATATATTGCTCCCATCCACATGGGTAGATTACCAACTCAGCTCTCATCTTTCTGTTTGGTGTTACTCGTTTTAGGAGATATAGAAAGTGAGTATATGGATATTATTTCCACAATAAGGGGGTGTTTGGTATGAGTTTTTTCATACTAAGTAAGGGATTCAATTACCTTTACTCCATATATTTTGTTTGGTATGATATTAGGTTAATTCAATCCTTTCTTGAGGGTAATGGATACCCTTACTTTGTTACCACCCATTTATGTCAAGTAACAAATTTTCTAACTATGATCAATTAAGTGTTTCCCTTATATTTTTGATACCAAACAACATATAACTACAACTCATACCTTTACCCTTACTCTTATTTATCATTTCCCTTTCCATTAGATTTTATATTCCCATACCAAACACCCCCTAAGAGTGTACAAACTATAAACATTCTACAGATCATACTTTTGAACACTGAAGTCTCTAAATAACAACCAATTCAACCTTGATTGAGGCACCATAATATGTTACGTACTTCTATATAGTCTATCACTACACACATTCATGATTCACCTATTCCCAGTACCAATAATGACAACAGAATCCTAGACTAACCTTGATACAAAACAAAAAACATCCCCATTTGAAGATTGATGGTTCCAAACTTCAAAGTTCAAACTACTAAATAAAGGTTATTATAACATCTTTTCTTATAAATTCAAGCAACTTTTTCCCTTAAATATATAGTTGGTCCGTTTCATTATACTTGTTGCATTCGACTTTCATACAATCAATATCCATTATACGATTCAAACAAGATTTTAGTCGACTATATTTTTCTTATACATTATTCACAATACAATACATAAAGTAGCAATATATAAAGTAAAAGTTTAAATTGTGAATAGTGCAATAACCATAACATACTAAATAATTAAGGAGGGAGGAAGAATTAAAGTCAATCTTGAAGAGAAAGTTCTCAACTTACAAACCAATCAAATCCAATTTCCAGGAAAACAATGGTATCTAATCAAATCCCATAATTACACCAATCCAATGTACAAATGTAAATACCAAATAAAAAAAAATGCTTACTTGGGAAAATTAGTAGGAAATCTCAAAACGGTCGGTTCATTTTCCCTCGATTTGAAAGTAGACCCAAAGATCTGCATCAAAAGACACACAAATTAAACAAGATTAAACCCAAATAAGAAAAACCCATCAAAAAAATCGGGGGAAATTAGGGAAATTACATTGGAATAAATGGGGAAATTGTGAGAAGAAAGAAAAGATTGAAGGGAAGCCATAGAAATGGAAGGAATAAAGAAGGAACAAAGGTATAGACGGAGAAGGAGAAAGAGTGGTAATGGGAGCAGACATCTGGGAGAAAAGAATGAGTATTTGAAACTTTAATAATAGGAGTAAAACATGGTGGGGTTGAGTTGTTCATCTGTTTTTCTTCATTCTGGAATAAAAAAAGAGGAGAGATAAAATAAGAGTTATGAATGTTGATGACGTGTCAGTTCTCAACGTTTACTCTCCAAGAAAGACGGAGAAATCTATGTTTTACTGGTTTATTGCATGATTAGATCCTAAATTGGGCAATGTCCATGTCCATGTCCATGTCCATTTAATACTTCATCCCATTAAATTAAATTAAATTAAATTAAATTAAATATAAATATTTGACATATTATCTTTAATTGAGTTGACCTAGTATAAATATTTAACATTAGATATATAGATTAGATAGTCCAATTTATACAAATTAAAGATAAACCAAGAATGTGGACTTTTTATTTTAAAGTTGTCTCTTTGAGGGGCAGTCTCTCACAAGAGTAATTGTTTTTAAAAAATTGTAAGTAGACATTAAGAAAAATATAAGTACACGTTTAAGATATTAAAAGTAGACATTAAGGATACGGTAAGTAAACATTATAGATAATGAAAGTAGGCGTTACAATTACAGTAAGTAGGCATTAATCTTTAATGGGTTTGGCTTAAGATACGCCACTCAAAGACACGATCTCTCAAGATACTAGCAGTAAATTAAAATCAAACTGAAATATACTCTCTTTGTTCTTTAATAAAGATGAAGAATATATTATTTTATTAAATATTAAATTTGATAAAGAATAAGTGAGAATTATAAAAAATATTAATGAAAATAATATGAGAACCATAACTATTAAAAAAATTTTTTTAATAAAATTAGTGGGAAACATATAGAAACCCTAAGCAATATGAAAATTTAAAATGAAATTAGTGTAATATGTACTTTCTCAGTTTTTTTTACTTGCACCCAAGGATAGTTTCACACGCCCCAATGTACTAATTCACTCGTTAATTTTTCTAGTTATACACAACGAAAAATTATAGAAACTGAAAGTCAATAAAATTCACATTGAAACGATTCTAACAAGATGCTTACATGACTATATTTTAACTT
The DNA here is from genome assembly GCA_019425755.1 of Amaranthus cruentus. Classification (NCBI taxonomy): domain Eukaryota; kingdom Viridiplantae; phylum Streptophyta; class Magnoliopsida; order Caryophyllales; family Amaranthaceae; genus Amaranthus; species Amaranthus cruentus. Next base: position 33,798,598 of record CM033450.1, on the reverse strand, counting down.
ATAGATTAACGACAACATGAAAATTAAGTGACATTGATGAATGGTGTCAAATTGTCCTTTGATGCAACTAAATAAAAATGGAGGAAGTATACAAATACCATAAATATTAAAGTATTAAAATGATGATCGATAATGTTAATATAACTAAAATTTTTTCAATGGAAACACTAATTAGAGAAGAAAGTTTTAAGACTTGTAATATTGACTATATATTATTCATATGTTTCAACATTTTAACTTCTTATTATCGGGTATTCTAATTCAGTTACATTTTCATTTTAAATCATCTAATTTATAGGCAAATTTAGAGTAATATCAAATAGATCATTGCTAAATATTGCATCTAAATTCTAGCTAACTTCCATGTCTTATTCTTTCGTTTTCAATTATTAACGGCTTGTTTGGTTACCCACTATTACCCTTGGAATTTTAAGTTCCTAGGAAATAGTATTATGTTAAATTGTTTGGTTGCCAAAAAATCTAAAATTCCTAGAAATTATAAAATCCAAGGGAAGTTAATTCCTATGAGACATAGGAATTAGATTACCATATACCCCCCTTGGTCGTTAACAATTCCCATGAATTACTTCCAAGGAAATGAAAATACCTATTGTCAAACAAACAATATTAAGTAATTCCTAGGAAATTGACAAGAAAAGTAAATTCCAATGAATTACAACTTCCCATAGGAATTTAATTCCTACGTCAACCAGCCAACCAAACGACTCCTTAGAGATTGGAATAAAATGATATGAAAACAATTGAATGAGAATGATAAAGTTGACTTAAGAAATTCTAACCCGCCAAAACGTAAAGGTAATGGGGTAGGGGCCTAGGGCTTATGCAAATTGCACTTAACCTTCATTCTTAAGGGGCAAAACAAAAATTGAGAAAATATTTTTTAAACAATTTTTATATTTTTAAACACGTAACATATATTACATAATCTAAAATTACACCACTAAATTAATTTTCAGGACCCCATGCAGCTGAACATATTAAATATGCTCAGAACAACCCCTATTCATTCTCAATATACATACTCCCCATAAACTCTTTAAAGTAACGTTTATCAAATCTAATAGCAAATTGACTAAAATTCCCAGAAAATTACAGCCCTCAAAGGCAAAACAAAAAGCTATAACAATAAGATACAAGAAAGATCCTCCTAAGGCTCCATTAAACCCCCATTTGAAGCCGCGGATTCATGATTTGTTCACCACAATCATATAACAATCGCGCCCATTTCATGAATATACTTGGTTATGTACCACAACGTGCTGTGACTTACTGACTTCGTGTACAGACAGTGCTCATAGTATGAACATTAGAAGGCCTCCAAGCCGAAGCAGTAAGCAAGCAAAGATCTTTCCATCCGAGCTTGAGACTACCATTATCTTCCACCAAAGTGTACCCATCGGAAGGGAACATGCCAAGGAGCAATGTCGCCTGAGCTGCTGCATTACCTGCTAAGGAGATCCCTCTGAACCCCAACTGCTGTAGTTTTTCTCTCCAGCTCGGGAATTTGGGATCTCCACTCCTCGAGGATCCTCCGATTGCTAGAACGTTTCTGATCTCCCTAGCAAGGAGTTGTTGCTCGACCATGTGCCGCTCTTCACTGTCTTCCCCGTAGCTTGCTCCTAAGGAGTCGAAGAGGGCAGAGTAGTAATGGATCGCCTCCACGAATCTGCCAAGAAATGTGCCTGTTCGGCTTAAGTCTTGCTCTACTATTGTTACAACCTTTGGTGCCAATCTGCAAGCACATTCATAACAAATAGTAGTGATTTAAAACTTTTACACTGTTACACGACAAGATACCATACTCGAATTACACGACAAGATACCATACTCGAGTTGGGCACTACATTTTTTTCCCTAATAATAGTAGATATAAAATTCTTGATTTGATTTTGTAAGCAAAGGTAACAATCATATTGTTGTTGTGATTAAGACACACTGTTACACGACAAGATACCATACTCGAGTTGGACGATGTAACACAGCCGAAAACATACGTTGGGTTGTAACATTTGCTTGTATGATATTATAATACCCCACACATGACGCTACACCCGACTCCGAAAACGATTTCATAACACTAGTATAGGATGAACTGAACACTAATCTCTGCATGTATACTAAACCAACTACATTACTATTTTTTTATGTTATATATACACAATTATATATTCACAACGCTTTTAATCAGATGACTCAGCCATCGAAACTAGATTCTCCCCAGGTGACTCTAAAAGAGTCTTATAGTGACTTTTGCCTATTTCAGTCATCTAATTTTCCACACTACTATTTCATACGTACTTGGAGAAGTAATGCATAGTATATATAACCCCACATGAAACAAAAGTAAAATTGTGATCTCTTTTCTGAAAAGTACTCCATATAGTAGTGCTGTCAATTATCTTTATCTTTTCAAAACTATAGTTTAATACCCCTCTTGTCATTGAACTCTTTTAAAAAACTAACTTTTCATGTTGCTTTGGGCTCATCAAATCTTCCATAATCCTAAATTAAGTAACACAATTATAACTTAGAACCTTCCACAAAAGCATAACTTACACTTTTGCTTGTAAGCTTTTTCCCCACTAGTAATGAATATCTAAATCATACTTCAAACAAGGTTAGAGACAAATATAACTTACTCAACTCAAATTTTAACTCCAAAAATTGAAAACTCACGAGTCATGACTGCATGGAGAATATAATACTACGTAGTCTTGTACTGAAATAGACATAAATATTTTAAATTTGCCACATTGGTATTATTTGAATCTAAGATAGGCATACTATTCAAATTTGGAATGAACTATGACTCAAATCGGCCAATACATTTGGCACGCCTCAACGATATAGCCACCTCTACCTTAGGTCTAACATCATTATCATTAACCTATACTCATGACTCCATATAAATTGACAAACAAAATGATAGCACTACTACAAATTTCCTTGGTGCACATTAATCTCTTTAGTCTTCATATACACCAAAGTTGTCATTCAAATATACTTTCATGCGTATAGGTATGTTTATTCTACAATCCACATAGAGTAGGGATCCCTCTGCTCTTCCCAAAATTGAGTAACAATGAAAAGACTATTGTACCATTGTTCACTCTAAACCAAGGAAATCCTATCATCTCACGACTTTTCTGATTTTCTCATATCCCAATGTCTTTTTACCATAGGAAAAAAAGCAATAATCCTTTTCCAGAATTAGCAAAAATGGGTGCAATCTCAGTCCAAGACACCAAATAGAATGTTGGGTAAATATTTCTCGAGAAATTAAAAATATTAGAATAGTTTGAATTATTAGCATAAAACAACCAATACTTTTTCTATGTATGGTAGGGAGAATTCAGGCTTGGGTTGGGTTGGGTATGCATACGCTATAGCTTGATTATTTAATTAAAAACTCTACTAATATTAAATTGTGAAACATAAAACACAGGGAAAAATTGTCGGGAATAACCCGTACTTTTAATGTTTTCTTGTGAATAACCCCTACTTTTGATTATTCATAAATAATCCGAACTTTACACTATTTTTGCTCACAGCACCCCCTCGTCATTTTTGACCGGCTGTAGCAAGTTACACCTGCGAATTGACTTGTTTCCCTCCTATTTGAGCTGCTGCCTGCTGCCATGGTCATCATTTCCTCCATTGTTAAACCCTAATCTTAGAGAGAGAAACTTCAAAGCTTTCCATTTACTTTTTTTTTTTCTTTTTGGACATTTTGGACATGAATAGAACCGTTCTCCAGCACGAAAACCCTTCTTCGCCATTGTCAATTTGGCAACAAATCCATGCTCACATTTCACACTCTTATTCAAATTAGAACCTCTACTATATGTTGAAGAACAATGAGAATTCATTTTTGTAAAAAAAAAGAAAAAAAAAAAGAGTGAATGGAAAGCTTTGAAGTTTCTCTCTCTAAGGTTAGGGTTTTGACAATGAAGGGGTTTTGACAATGAAGGAATGTTGAGATGTTGAAGATGATGACCATGGCAGCAGGCAACAGCTCAAATAGGAGGGAAACAAGTCAATTCGCAGGTGTAACTTGCTACAGCCGGTCAAAAATGACGAGGGGGTGCTGTGAGCAAAAATAGTGTAAAGTTCGGATTATTTATGAATAATCAAAAGTAGGGTTATTCACAGAAAAACGTTAAAAGTATGGGTTATTCCCGACAATTTTTCCTAAAACACAGTTGGTTTACATATTTAGAGATATCTGAGAGCCTCGGCTAATCATATGCCATGTCCCTAATCACTTAGAAGATCTTTTAATAATGAAGTCTGTAACATACTATCGAATCTCGACTGTCTGTCCCTAATAGTTTGTTACATTCACTTTTTCACATTATCAAATGTATTAATTCAATCGATCATTTATATTTTTAATTATACACAATTAAAAAAGTTTATATATATCTTTGTTGTGAGAAAAATCAAACAAGATTTCACATGACTATATATTTGAATTTATATCTAGATTAAGAATAAAATACAAATTAAAATCAATTTATGAACATTGCCAAAAGGCAATTGTTACATCATGTTAGAGACACAGATTATTACTTCTTCCAATCCATATTACTTGCTACATTACAAGACCAAAGGTTATTCATTCATCACCCTTAATTTGTGATTAGTTTTTAATCTATAAGTCAAAACATAGTGAAGTTTAATCTTGTTTGATTCATCTCAATGCAAATAGTATTAATATCAAATTTTATAATTTCTTAATATAGATAATTCAAAAAATTAAGGCTAAATAAGCGCATTAGACTGCGTGAACAGTCAAAAGATGCTAATTATATTTAAGTTAGTCGAAGTAACAACGCACTAATAATAATGTTCGGCCATCTTATATTAGTATGATAGATTCGGGCTAATAATATGAATCACAACAATCTAAGACAAAAATAAATTTAGAGTTTTTACCTTTGCAAGAGCCATAGAGTGTTGGTATCAGACCCAGTAACATCATACAAAGAATGTTGCAACCAATGAACAGCAACAGCTTCTCGTTTACTCACATGCAATTTTTCCAAATCCAAATTCCCTATCTTCTCCGCCACCGGAATAAACTCAAACGGCAAACCCAACTTCTCCGTAAACTCCGACAACCGTTTCCCAGTCTTTTCAAGATCCTCCATCGACGTTCCAAGCCCAGTAAGCCTAACAAATGGAGGTCCACCAGGCCTTGATGCTAGAATATGAAAAAGTCCAGGCCATTGTAGACCTTGCATGATATCAAGATCAATAATATGAACTCTTTCCTCTCTTTGAAAAGCTTCTTGAATTGCTTGATTGGCTGTGAAATGTGAGAATTTTACAAATGGGCTTATTCCATTAAAGACTTGGAATGCAGAAACTAGTTTTTGGTAATGTGGGATTGAAGGTAACAAGGTGTGAATCCCCAGGCGAGAGCTAATCAGGCGAGCTGAGATCGCTTCTGAGAAGTATGCCGCCACACGTTGGGCGGAGGTTCCGAACGGGGTGGCCCATTCGGTGATTTCAACCAGCGTTTTGTTAGCCTGGTCGAATTGTTCCGCCGTAACAGCTTCGGCGCACTGGAGTAAAAGGGTAAGGAGGTGAAGTCCCTCCTCATCCCTCTTACGTTGCCGGTACTCCTCTCTTTCTCGGGCTTTCAGCACGGGGATGATTTGCGGCCGTGGTGGAAGTGGGGTCGGAGGAGCCGGTGGGGTTACATATACGGATTCGCCTGTCCCTATGGTAGACCCCACCGCATGATCAGAATCCCTAGAATTTGTAATATTCAAATTCTCATGATTCTGATCAAAGTTCCTTTCCACATCCGAAGGATTCGGATTGGGATTCGGGTTGTTACCACCAACACAACTGTCGTCAACATGAGTCAGTATAGGTCTAGAAAGCGACGGTTGAGGCATAACGGCGGTTATGATTCCCCAATTCAAATTTGCACTACCTTCAATACATCCAAGTGATTGTATATAATCCATTTCACTCATATTCAAATAATTCTTATTAGGTAAACGGGTTTGCTGATTTGAATTACCGGTGGTATTGGTATTAATCCGGGTAAACCCGGTTAGTTCATTTTGCAGCTTATGATGATTATGAAGAGATATAGTCGTTGGTTGTGGGAGTGATAACTGTGGTGGATTAATGGGGGACTCCGACAAAGAACGGAGCCTGAATTCAATAACAGAACCAAGATTAGGGTTACATGGGTAAATAATCTCTCTAACATTTTGAATTAACTGAGAAATCGACACAAAATTTGAACTCTGGATCAAATCCTTTACAATACCATCTATCCAACCTGGATCCTCGCCAGAACCCGAACCAGAACCGTTACCCAGATTACTTCTAGTATTTGAACCCATTGCATTCCTTTCTACAACAGGAGGAAACAAAGGCAACCCAGAAAACCCACAAACAAGTGGTTGCTGATCACTTCCATTATTACCCAAATTAATTCTATTACAACCCGTCAACGATTCAAGCGCGCTAATAAACAATTCCGAGTCGTTGACTGAAGTAATCAGACGATAATCAATTACTTCATTGGGACGAGAATCAGAGCGCTCCATTTCTGAAGCGGTTCTCTTCCTAACCATTTTGTTTGTGATGGTTTCATCGATGCTTGAACTCTGTAAATTATTCGACGATGAAGACATTAAATTATAAGGAGAAGATATCGTAACGGGGTAGTAGTTGGAAAATGGTGTTGAAGAAAATGAGGTTGAAGGTAGGTTACTATCTCCACCATTAATGTAATAAGGAGAAGAAGGAGGAGGAGGATAATAAGGAGAAAGGAGGATATTAGGATCAGGAAAGAAGGAAGGAGAAGCAGCCATACAGAAAGAGGAGGAAGAAGAAAAGGATGAAAGGGCAGGGAATACAGGAGGTGGTGGGTGGTTGTGTTCTTATTGTCGCTATTTTTTTTGACGCTTTTTATTTGGCATCCTAACACGGCGTTACATTCGCTTTATCTTTGTACTTGCTCTTGGAAGTAACAATTACCTCAAACAAACTGTCCCATTTTTTAAGTACTATTCACCTATTATGTTAATTTGTATTTTACTCTTAACTAAAACATAGTAAGGTGGGTTTTTGTTTGATTCGTCCGAATACATAGATTATTAATATCAAAATTTTACAATTTTTAATTAAATAATAATTAGAGATATTAAGGGTTAAAATGTTGCCCTACACATGTGAAAAATCAAATGAGATAATTAAGCTGAGTAAGATGTAGTATTTTTTAAAGAGAAAAGTTTGACTATGCTTGTTAGAGCACTCACAACGGGGTATCCAAAAAATTTTCTTACTAATCTCTCCCTACATTTTTCTTTTCATCCACATCATCTTTTTTGCGTGGGATTTTTTGTTATTCCAATGGTGAGAAAAAAAAAGGTTTTCTCACCATCTTCTCTCCTATTTTATATTTTATCCCACTTTATTTTCTCTCGCCTCCTTATTTTCTAATTTCTTACATTTATTTTTTTATAGAGAATTTTTAAATTGTGTCAAAAAATATGAAAATGGGTGTCTATTTATAGAGAATTTTTTTTATGAATTTTAGTATATATATATTTTTTAAAATTTTTTAATAATTCATAAATTATGGTTTTAAAATAATTTTCTAAAAGATATTATAGTGGGGCCCATTGTGATGAGCTCTCTAAAATTCTCACTCAACAAGGTTTTTTTTACAAACATTTGAGGTTTTTTTTTGAAACATTTACAAATGAGATGCAATTTTAACAAAAAAAACTTCACACTCAAATAAAAAGTCTCCACCACTGGGGATGCTTTTATTGATATACAGAACATAAAATATATTCATATTACTTGTTATATTTGTTTTAGTGTGTATTTTACCATGATATATTTTTATTATTTTTATAATGCATAATAAGATATATGGAAGTTTATAATTAGGTTTAAAACTATGTAAAAAGATAATTAAAATAGCAAAAAAGAATGTAAGGGGTATGTTGTAGATTGAGAGAATAGAGCATCTAAGATTCAAATTTTGAGAATTGAATTTAAAAGTTTTATAGTAAAATTGAAATTTGCTTTCTAGTTTCTTTCATGAATTTTTTGCATATTTAAATATAGTTTCTTTTGATCTTTTTATATTAAAAACTAATTGATCTCTTTTGTATATTTAAATTGAGAATTTTGAACTCAAAAACACGCAATTAAAAATTATTTCATACTCAAAATCAGATCAAATTTCGTCTTTTTTAGCGATTTATTTGTTTGTTTTTTATTAAAAAATATTGATAATGAAATGACCAAAAGGCATTTTGTTTTATTTTTCTAAGAAGTGTTACTAGATTCCTTGCCAATAATCTTGATAGGAAAGGTTATCCACTTGAAGTTTTTTGGAGTTGTTAATATGACAAAATACCTCGAGATTTAGGATATAAACAACTTTTCTACTAACAAACAAATTATTATATATATAATAATAATAATAATACGGTTTAGTTCATTATATTATTTTAAACAATTTATTACTCGCTCCGTTCTCTAATGCTCTTTTCATTTGGAATTTTTCATCACAAGAGAAAGAAATTTAATTGATGTTTTTGACAATAATTAGAAGATAAAATATATTCATGTGAGATCTCTTAGATTCGTCTTAATTAATACTTTTTTATTATGTATTTTTTATAATTATGTATTGTATTTAAAGATATTGAAGTTTAAATTTTGCATTGAAAATTGTACAAAAACAGATGCGAAAAACAAAAACGATAATAGTAAAATTAAAATGTATAACTTACCTATCACCTAATGGGACACTTTTTTTATATTTTCCCATCAAATTTATCTTATTTTTATTTTTGGTCATAACATATACCTTATCCTTAATTCACTCATCCACACGTATAACACTATAACTTATCATTTTATTTCATTCATATATTTCTCCTATATTCTCATAATTACCACTTAATAAAATTTTTTAATTTTTTCACCAATTGACATAATTGGTGGGACATAAAGAGTATTAAAAAGTAAAAACCATGCAAGTACTCCAATTTATTTAATTTTACTTAAACCCTCGAAGCCTAATTACATAGTTCAATTACCCTAAACCAAGGTATTAGCAAACGGTTGGGTATATAGAATTATATATCATATAGAAAATAGTACTAGTAGATCTTATTTCATGCTAACGCTGAAAAACAAAACCAACATTCTTAAAATATGAGGTCTACTCCTAGTAATTAGCGTAGATTGGAAAAGACATGAGAACCCAAAAAATGTAACTTAAATATTTATAAAAACTTTATAATAAGTTAATAACACACATTCTTGTGAGAGACGGTCTCTTTGAGAGTCATCGTTAATTGGGTTGGCCCATTAGAGAAAATGTAGAGTAAATATAAGTAATAAATTTTAATAGATTGGACCTGAGAGACGTCTATCAGAAAGACGGTCTCTCAAGTAGCTGTTATAATAATAGTGTGAATCTCAAAAGAAAAAAAAAATATAGTGTGAAAATGTTCGACACGACACACGAGTGATAGTAACGAGGGGTTGAAAATAACTTGAACTTTACAAGTCTCGAAATTCAATATAATATTAATTGAGAAAAATTATCAAGAATTACATTATCTTTTGTTATTTTTTCTACAATAATATCAATTTTTAATTAACCATAAATAATAAGAGTATCAATTTAGGAGCTTGTTTCCCTATATATAATATCTCTAACATGTCAAAAACCAAACTATATCATATCATGTATTCATGAGTCATGACACAAATAGTTGGCAAATTAGCTAATAAACTAAAGTTGGTATCATTCTAAAAAAAACTTCATAAGTTGGTGTTATTTATAATTAATCCAAAATTGACATTATTATTGAAAAATCAATAAAAAGTTATATTATCTATGATAAACTTTCCCGTAGTAAATTAATTAAATTTGCTTATTTTTCGTTTTTATACAACTTAATAATTTGGTCTTCTCTAGTGTTACAAAATTTTTGTATTCAACTTTTTAATCATGAACTATTTTTATTTACAACTAGAGCAAATTATAGGGGACCAGGGTAAAGAGTCAAACAAGAAACCAAAAAGCTTTAAAAAGCTAAGAATAGATGCTATTTTGAATGCAAAATGTCAAACACTAACGTCGTAATTTGGGGACCTTTGCGAGGGAGGAGGCTCAGCCTCAGCCCGTTCCCCACTTTTACGACTTCAATTTCGATTAGGCTTCCCATACCCCAACACACAATCATTTAAAATTGATCTGATTAATCGAAGATGTTAAGAAACCAACTCAACCAAAAGCTTAAGTTGATGGTTGAGGCCCCATAGTATGTTGTATACTCTAATAGAACATTCGGTAATCAGTATGGTTTGGTTTGATTCAATTCAAGTTGATTCATATACAAAAACGAATATAAAAACATTTATGTATATATGCTCAAGTCATATTCATTCATTGTCATAGTCCACGCAAAGTCGAATTCGAAGATGAAGATAGCGGACAGATCATACTCATACCCTCTAAAGAGGTGGCAAAAAGAAATATTCACGGTCAAATAAATCCAAAAAAAAAAAGGAATAAGACAGTCCTATTTCTTAATATTAGCATTGTTTCTTATTCTTACAAAACTACACATATAATTGCATATTTCCTCATGGTAGGATAAATTGACTATTGGTTTTTTCTAGGCTTTTTTTATGTTTATTATTTTGTTTTTTTTGGTTATACAACTAAAAAAATACTCCCTCCGTTTCTTTTTTATTGTCCACTTTTCTTATTTGGTCAGTTCATTCTAATTATCCACTTTCTATTTTTGGCAAAGATTTTTTACCTAAATACTCTCAACTACCCCAACTTATATTATTTAAAATACCCCACCTACCACCTTTTCAATTATTATAATCACTTAAATACCTCAACTACGACCTTTACAATTATTATAATCACTTTAAATATCTCACTACCATTTTTCTTAATTTGCGTGTTCACTAGAAAGTGGACAATAAGAAGGGGTGGAGGGAGTATATAGTAAATTAATAAATCTTAATCAATAGCCGTTATTTGTAAATAACCACAAAAAGACAAAAATAATAAACAAAATCAAAAAAATTAAATTAAATTCACAAAACTCTCACCCTATCAAATCTCACCACATAGGAGTGATTTGTTAATTTCACAAATAACTGTTGTTTACTAAAACTTCCTCTATAGTAAACAGCTTGAGTTAAAATCAAAAATGTCACTCAAAGTAGCATATTTCATTGACTTTATGCTTTTTGCCTACTTTTTTTTATACTAAACAGTCAATCACAATAAATAATGTTTATCAAACATCTCATTATTAGCTTAAACGACTAACTTATCCATAAATACTTGCAGGTGATCAAACATTCAAACCAGCTAACAGCTTCAAGCAATAGCTGATAGATCTATTATTGGACTTGCGTATAATAAGGCCCACAGATAAGGAAATTAAATGCATGTAAATTTGATAAGGTTCCACCTTAAAATTAATAAGTGATAAGAATACATCATCATACCCAGTGTATTTTACTCATAGAAAATTATGGTCAGGATTGGAGAGGGAACAATAAGTGATAAGAAGAAATTCTTTAAAAATAAATGTAACCGATGATTTCGGAATTTGTTTTACTTTAAGCATAATTTTTTATCTATTATTACCAACTATGCAACATTTTTTGTTTTGAACAACTATACTCTTAATTGTTTTCTTTTCCTTTTCATGTTAATAAGCAATAAGCAATAAGAAATGAAGACTAAAAAATCATGTTCTCCCGTATTCTTTTCACAAATTCTAGTATGAGAGGGACTCATCGTAAGATGTGTCTTATACTTAAATTAAATAGTTCAACATTAGAAAGTAATAGTTTATGAACTTTTTATTTTAAGGTCATCTTATCGTGAGACGGCCCATGCTTAAGGGTTAATATCCTCTTAAATTTGCTATTACAAAATATGGCATTAGTACTTATTTCAAAGCGACATAGCAATAAATTGTCGAAGAAACACAATTTCCTTGGAGCTAGCCCTTTTTCACACTGTTTAAGAGTAAATATTTAAGGTAGTAAAAAAAGTCAAACTAATATAACAAAGGTAATTAGATATGCAAATGAAGTTATTGAAATAATTGTGATAGAGGTAGAATAGGAGTAGATTAAAAAGAATGAATAGAAAAAAAGTTTGATTTCACTCATTTGGAGGTAAAGAGTTCCTTCACCTCCCTCTAGGGTAAATTTATACCCCAAAATAAGGGAACTTATTGCTATTTTCTCTATTTTTTTATTACCTTCTAATTCATTCTTCCACCTCTCCAACAATCAAATTCCTTTAATCATCTACCTAACTAACCTTAAATTCCTACTTTGACTTTTATTACCCCTTAAATATTTACTCTCAATCCAAACGACCCCTTAAAATCATTGTCCATTGGAGATCTTTTTGAATAAGAGTACTCATGAGTTTTGGGAGGGACCATTGAGTGATATACTAATTTTTCATTATTTTCTTATTTGGAGATAAACTCATCACTTCCGCTTAAATCATTTGAATATTTTTCTATTTTTAATTTCAATCACGTACTTTAATTTTCCTTCATTTATTATCAAATATCTGTGTTTTCCTTAAAAACACAATATTTTCTCATCATCATATCCAATATATGCCACCCATAGAAAACTATGGCCAGGGTCTAGAGAGGGAAGGACAGCGGCAACTCATACCCATAAAGGAGAGCACGACCAAAGAGTCCCCCGGCTCGAGAAAGAAAAGATAAGATTCTGCAGTTGATGGACCAAGTGCAACTGAAACGAACTCCGTAAGTATGCGTCTTATCACCCCTTAGACATAAGATAAATAAGACCAGAAAGCATAACAGAACAGTAGGTTTTCTCTTTTATATTAATACAAGAACAGTAGGTTTTAGACAGTTGAAGATGCAGTGTATTTGAAGAAGTAATACATAAATAGTGACAAATTTATTAACATAGCGACGTTTGAGTAGTACAATTTTCAACCTTATTCTATCATTTGCACCATGTTGAAATGTCTATGTGTTACCCACATGTGAGTTGTCCCACATCGGAGAAAGAGAAGAGTATGCATCACTTTATATACGCAAGGAGTAACTCCTACTATTACCAATTGGTTTTAGTAGTCTTCTTTGGATTTATGAGTGTTCTACTTCTTCTCCTCCTTGTTTGAGTTGCCCAGACCCATTTTTTAAATTCTACCATGGTATCATAGCCCGGTTTGTTGTTGGGCCTTTATACTGGGCATTTAATCTTACCACTGGTTAAGGGACCTTTAATTGGATATTCATTCCTAATAGGTTTGTAACCCTTCTAGTGGGCTAAAATTCTAAGGACACTCACATGTGAGGGGGAGTGTTGAATTGTCCATGTGTTACCCACATGTGAGTTGTCCCACATCGGAGAAAGAGAAGTGTATACAACACTTTATATGCTCAAGGAGTAACTCCTACTATTACCAATTGGTTTTAGTAGTAAACCTTTTTGGGTTTGTGAGTAGACTAGTTCTTCTCTTTCTTGTTTCGGTTACTCAGGCTCATTTTCTAAATTTTGTCACACCATTCCTTGTGCAACTCTCCTACTCACAGCTCAGAAGCCTGCATTTTTATCCATCTTTAGTAAAAGACTGATATGGAATTTATATCTTTCTAGTACACGTAATCAACTTGTTAGGTAGCACTTTTTCTAGGTGTGTTATACAAATATAATAAAATATTCCCTCCTATTATACCCATTAGTCTTATTGATTTTTTTTTTCATTATTCACTTATCACTCTTAATTTGTATTTTATTCTTAATCTATAAATTAAAACATAGTCAATTGGGATCTTGTTTAATTTGTCTTAATACAAAGATTATTAATATCTACTTTTTATAATTTTTGATTAAAATAATTAGAGATATTAAAAGTTAAAATGTTATCTCGGCAAGTATCAAAAACCAAATGAGACTAATGGGTTGAATAGGAGGTAGTAATTTATAAATTATTTGCTATATATTGTTATTTTATTCTTACCCGATTCTTCATTAACACTTATAACTTTTCATTATTTTAAGGACAATAATAATTTTGCTATTAGCTAATTATTTTTTTAATATTTTTTTTTAATATTTGTGTCAAGCCAATTGCTAGTTTTCTTTACAACGACAATATATATACTACTACTTCCTTGGTCGCATAAGATTCGCATCAAGTACTTTGAGTGGTTTTTACGGGGTGGGGTAAAATATTATATTTAATGAAGAAATAATAATAAAAAAAAATAAGTTAGATATTTTAATGACATTAAAGAAAGAGTGAAGGTCAGGAATAAAATTAATGTGAAAATTTCTACAGGTGCTCTTTTGAAAGACCATGTAAAGACGACTCTCAAAAATTCAGCCCAAATCTATATTTAAAGTTGCAACAATATATATTTATAATTGGACTGAGCTGTTAAGCGTCATTTTTACAAAAGACGGTCTCAAGTAAGAATTTGTAAAATTTCTAAAAAAATAATATAAAAAATGTTGTAAAACCTGGACAGAAAGGGTAGCATGTAGAGGTTTATATTATGTTCAAAACAAAAGTAACAGTGCTATTGGTAATAGACCTTATAATTTTAATATCTCTGCAAAATATCTCCATTTAATTTTTCAAATAAAAGTTAATCTTAGTTTAAGAATCATCATATTGCCATCCGGCCACCCTCGTAATAAATAAAACTACCTTCTCCTAATGAACAAACTAAGGGTCATGTACATGCTTATTATATCAACTCATATTGTATAAGACCGTCTCATAGTAAAACGGCCTTAAAATAAGAAACTCATAAGTTAAAAGTTTTTATTATTGATTTATTTAGTCCAAGTATGATGCATGTTTCACGGTTACACCGTCTCATACAAGAATTTGTGTTATTATATTTATTATTGATTTAAAGTTTTAAACTGTTAAGTAAAGATATTTGCAGAAGTTAAATACATTGATCGATTTTTTAGCAGTTAAATTAGATAATAAGTCTATTGTTATATGGAGAGTTGACTTAAAAGTCAAGTTTTAATTGACTCAATGCCTTATTTTTTGAATAAACTCAATGCCATTTTTAAAACAATTTTTTTTTTTAGTATTTGAACGACAAAAACCAAAATGTTGTAAAGTTGCCATTTTACGAGAGAAAGTAGTAATCAGATACAACCTTCTATTCAACTCATTAATCTCATTTTGTTTTTTACATTTATCTAAACAAAATTTTAACCCTTAATTTCTCTTATTATTCTTAATTAAAAATTATAAAAAGTTAATATTAATATAGCTGGTCTTGGGCGAGACCGTCTTAAGTTGAAACAAAAGTGGGCCAGCCCAATTACATGCTTTCTCTCTTTGATTCCATCTTCTGAGCATTTTTCAATTCTAATCATAAAGGTATCAGTTTTGACCTTAAAGATATCAATTTCAATTTAATCATACATGTATGAACTACATTAATCATGAAACTGAATACTATAAAATGAGAATTGAATAAATTAACAATGAAACTGAGTACTATAAAAACTGAATACATGTATGAACTACATTAATCATGAAACTGAATAGTATAAAATGAGAATTGAATAAATTAATAATGAAACTGAATACTATAAAAACTGAATACCTGTATGAACTACATTAATCATGAAACTGAACAATTTAATGGAAAAATTTAATCATGCATGTAGATCAGAATAACATGAATTATGCTTAAAATCTTGCGTAATGGAGAATTGAACAATTTAATAATAAAACTGAACAATTTAATGGAAAAATTGATTACACTTTGTATGAGCTACATTAATGTAATTCAATATACATATTCTAAACTTGAATGCAAAACTGAGCAAAGTAAGAGCATAATTGAGCAAAATTAATATCTTTAAGGTCAAAATTGATACCTTTAAGGTCCAAATTGAAATTTTTCCAGAAAAACAAAAAAACGAAATTTGAAGGGCAAAGCGCGCGCTTAGTACACGCGCCTAACAATGGGCCGGCCCAGATCTCATCTTAGAGTAGGACGTTCTCGTCCAAGTTTTTGTGATAATAATCCTTAATTCCTTGTATTGAGACAAATCTTCCACTAAGCCTCATGGCCCAACCTTCCCAAAGTTGGGTCCAACAGAACTTTATGATTTGTTCAACAAACCCATA
This sequence comes from Amaranthus cruentus, assembly GCA_019425755.1. Taxonomy (NCBI): domain Eukaryota; kingdom Viridiplantae; phylum Streptophyta; class Magnoliopsida; order Caryophyllales; family Amaranthaceae; genus Amaranthus; species Amaranthus cruentus. Next base: position 33,782,364 of record CM033450.1, on the reverse strand, counting down.
GTTTTTTTTCACAAATAAGCTTATGTGAGATGGTCTCACATGAGTTAATTAATTAGTTTAATAAAGATAATTTCAATTTAAGGGCTTTTTATTTTGAAATCATCTCACCGCAAGATAATCTCATAAACGAGTTAAAGCTTTTTAGTACAAAAAATTGAAAATTTGAAAAAACGTTTTTTAATGAAAAAATTGAAGTTGAGGAGTGCGAAAAAACTTTATTTTTTTTAAAAAACACATCTTTAGTCTAAAGATGAGGTAAGGACTTTGTTGTAACATTAAAAAAATAGTTTAAAAAGTCAAATTTCTTTGTAAATAAGAACTCATTATAATTTTTTTTGTCATAAAATACAATTTAAAAAGAAAAAATAAGTAAAAATTTGCTGGCAAATAAGGAAATTGGAAAATATTTTCTGATGTCTGTTGCTAACAACAAACAATTTTAATTATTTTTTGACCAAATTTTCCGTTGTTCGTTGTACTAACACCAAACAAATCTTAACTTCAAGTTCAGACACAAAGACACTTAGAAAATTTTGGGAATTCTTTATATATATCAAAAAAGCTCAGTTTTTCCAAATTTTCCGGAATAGGCATTGGAAGGCACAGTGAGAGTCAAATCCATGACCTTACCTAAGAAATCAAAGTACAAACTGCAACCGAGAAAATACATACAGAAGATTCTAAAGTAGAAAGTTAAATCTCGGCTTAATGAACAATACCCACCTCAGGAAGATTACAGCCTTTAGCTCGGTAAAGGCTGAAGTCTCAGTTACAGTGACAATAAGCAACAAATAGAGAAAGTAAAAATGTTCACAGCTCAGGTCTCGACAGAAACCAACCATTTCAAGTCTAACACTGGATCAGCCAAAATCCATCCGAAAACGTTTCACAGGCCATGTGAACACCTGATCAATCTTCATATAATTGGGGGGTGGGGGTGGGGAGCCTTGGATCATTCTTAATCATAACAGAGCATGTAATATCAAAAGCGCCTAAGCGATTCTCAATAAAACCAGCTAAATCACTTTACCATAGTCGAGTCTCGAGCAAGATTGTCATGTAAATAAGTTTTACATTTCTTAATAAACCAAATTTGCATCACGCCAATGTCATCGAGTGACACTTACATGGGAAGGGATTAGGATCAGGAATGTCGGATTATACAACCTTACCCTTGTTAGTGCTAACAAAGAGATTGTTTTCAATTTACTCTTGGCAGCAAATAGCCGAATATCATGTGCAACTGTACATGAGTGCGCATTTCGATATACAACAATCGTAAGATCAAAGAGATAGAGAAGTTACAAAACAAGGACATGAACAGGTACACACCTTTCACTGTGTAGTGGTCTATACCTGGAGGTACAGCATTAGTAGACATATTGCTTCCAGGTTGAAGGAGCGGAAATTTGGAGTGCTGATTCATTATTTGATAATAGCTGAAACTTGCAAATTGCAAAACCAACTTCCAGACATGAAAAACAGCGTAAAAACTCCAAAAATCTCAATCACAAGCATCACTAACCTCACTGGTGATGCGAAAAAAAGAGGCACAATTTTAGCAATCAACTAGGAAGGTCATTCGTGGGATTTCCCGACTCACATTATAGCACAATTTTAATTTCAGGATCTGAATATTGCAGCAGTATTTCATACTGGATCCCTCTCCTGGAGGAGATTACTAAATCAACTTTCAGATCTTCAAGCCACAACGGAGGGAAATGTACTGAACGTAATTTACAGGCAGGTTGATTGAAAAATCTCCAATATCACCACACAACATCTTCCAGACTTTCCTGAGGAGATGCAAAGAACCACTTGCTAGTCAACAATCATAACAAAGATAGCTTCACCCAGATGCTCCATTACACACAAATTCACGTCCACGTCAACACTGAAGGCAGATAGGAAGCAGAACCGTCAGACGACCCTATAAACTGATTAAAATGTATGCTGCAGGTTCACTTGCATAGGAAAAACAGTAGACACATGAGGTGGATCAGTATTGACGAATTAATGAGTGTGGGGCTCATGTACCAGCACAAAACTAAAAATTCATGTAAAATTGCAGATAGATGCATCAATCATTCAAATGCATGAAAAATACATGCACACCAATTTCAAGTGATACAGAACCTATTAACTTCTTCTCGTCTATAACATAAGTCCAAAATCAAGTAATAAAAAGTACAACTTATCAAAATCTTAAGTATAAACAAAAATCATTGTCACACAAAAATTAGCAAAATACAAAAAAAAATTACAAGTTTAAATTTCCATCAGCAAAAGTTACATCACACGCTACATAGAAATAAGCGAAAAAACTAAACGCCATATTATCGAATGAGGAAGCCTAGGCGGCTAGGCCCCAAGCACCTAAAATTCAAAATAGAGGGATATCCTAGAATTTAGCTCAGGATGGTGAAGGACTAAATGATAGAAGGTTAGATATACACTATTGACTTATGATTTTGTGCTTAGAAAAGACTGTATATAAAAAAGGGGTTCATATCTCTCCTTTTCTGTTTCTGAAGTTATAACTGAATTAATGTTCCAGTAAAGGTAAAAGCAAATTCAAGAGTGGTTGAATTAATGTTCAAACCTTTGACCACATGGGTATTTGGAATCAGGAGCAGCATGAGTTTCAGCAAGCATGCAATTCAATTGTAAACCAATAAAATTCTAAAAAGTAAACTCCACCACAGCTCACGAGAAGCTCAACATCTTAACGGTATGCAAGGAAAGAAAGCGTAGAGATTAGATAAGCATACTGCTAGGGAACACCCCACAAGAGCATGATATACAGAGGCACTGGAATTAATCTTAATGCAACATCCAGATAAGAGTGTGGAAAACAGCCAGAGGACAAGAGGCAAGGGCTTGGAAGGGAATCATACCCAAGGCACATTTAAGCTATTACATAAAAAGTTATCGGGGTGTTAGGCAAGTAGTTGATAGCGGGTAGCTAGATGGAGGTGCTGATTTGACCAACTAATATGAACAACTGATTCAAATATAGCAAAATAGCTGATTTACAACAAGAATTTATTTCAACCACCTAATTTACCAAACGGTAGCATTGAATGCTTTGATCACCAACCATCTATATGTGCTAAAATTTGCTAAAATTGACCTATAAGTATTTTACCAACACTCCCATCATGTTTCTAGGGTCAGCTCTTATGTCATTCCATTACTCTTGTTAACGAAAAAACTATAAAGAGGTTGATTCCAATTGACCCATGGCAGAGAACCTCGTGTGCAAATTCATATAAATAAGAATTGCACAAGATTTAATGAGTCATTTTACTTTAGTTTATCATAACTTTTGTAACACATTAATATTATGTCAAAATCAAGCACCTCTTAGCTAATAGTAGAATAAATTAATTTAGAACTTGGAAGAAATTTTTTCTGTTTCGAAGTTCTCGTCCATATGAAAACATTTTCCATATAAAAGACCATCAATCTTGATCATCAATTCGTCAAGGTGCCTGCCTTCAGCTCTTATCTTTTTTTTCAACACCTTTGAATTGCTGATGAATCGTACCTGGTGGACCTCGAATCTTGATAATCCGAGTCAACAGACAACACAATCGGTCTAAGGCCATTTGCAACAAAACTCAATCATATATAACCCCAGGCCTCAAGAATACTCAGTGCCAAAGTTCAGATACCCAAGTCCAAGTACAAATCCTACCATATTCAAGGTCAAAGACATATCACTGGAGAAGTTAAAAAAAATTCATCATCCAGGTTACTAGTGTGTGGTAAGTGTCAACTTGCTTCAAGAAGCCAAACTCAATCTTCAAGTGAAACACATTACTTTTACCTATCACTAATATACAGAAAGGCCGCATATGGAAACGAGAAGATTGGAAGGATTAAAAAAGTTCCTTTCAAGACTTCTAAACACTACAGAATAAGTTTCACAAGGACAAGGAGATGGTAATCAGTCAATCATAATTTCCAAAATAACATCGTAAACCATGAAATTCCTAATTTATTGCATCCATTCCTTTGTTTATACCTCCATAAATTACTAGCCTATGGCACCTAAGTAATTTTTAGCCCTTCTACATGAATGTCCATAGTTATTCATATTTCTGTCCTCCGTCAGGTTCACAGTAGAAAAATAAAATCCTTAACCATTCTGTTTCACTATTCCTTGTTTGTATCAATATAAAATAGGATCATGTACCCTGCTATAGTCTTATCGTTGTTTCTGCCCACACTAAAGCTCCCTGAGTTTATTTTTCCCTGGTTTGTAATTACTACCCAAGTTCTACAAAGCTTGTGGCTACTTTGGAACATTGGAGCCTCCTCAGATTACATATAGAAATTACCAAACCACTCACGATGATTTAGCCTAAGAAAAAAGTCACAGAAGAAAATGGCTCCATGCTTCTCAGGGTATTCTAATTTCACATATCTCCAATATCAATCAAATGCTTTACAAAAAGATTACAGCAGAAAAACATTTGAGCCAATAGCCTTAAATGCTGACATTTGATCTTTTTGCAAGCTACTGCAATTTGAAACTAGGAATTTTAAGTGCAGCATGCAAACCATCCTTCTATTAAAGGAACGAACCCTAAACTTGTCTTCTCTACTCATGTCTACAAATTGATAATGAATCACAATTTACAGGTGAGTTATATGATGTCCAAGACAGAAATATAGAACCAAAAACACAACTAAAATTGTGGAGTCATGGAGCACCAAACAATTTAATTATGTCCTATGTCAGCAAGTTTACGCAGTAACCCTAGCTAAATAGTGATCTGTAAGTCATACTCTCTAAAAAGACACAGTGCATGGATAATCACAAGGGGATTTAAGCCCGTATTCTTGAAGAATTTTCCTTTTAATTTATATTAAAGTAGCAGTCTCGAACAACAATCAGGCAGCATCGTAAACATGAATCCGCCATTCATAATCATAATGTCAAAGCTCGGTACCCAGAAGGGAGAGGCTTACAGTCAAAGAAAAGCCGTATCCAAGAAACCCCAATTGTAGTACACACACAGCAGACATCCAATATTTTCAATTAATATTTTTGGAACTAGATAGGCATAAAAATAAAGTAACTCCATATAACACCATTAAGTGACAATCCGAATTCCAAAGCCAGGAAGTTACCTCACATCAATGATTCACTGTCAAGGAAACAGGTAATTGCATATAGCAATCTTCTTATTATCATGCCTACACTCAATATCGGAGGATATAAACTGACTGCATAATAGTAGAAAGATGCAACAGCTAGGTAAACTGAGGTCTCTAAAAACATCATCACAAAGTCATTTCAATTGCCGTTTTTCAGTTTCCAGGTTTTAAATTTTTGATACGCTTTTAACAGTATAACTCAAATATTCAGCAGAAAGCCAAACTAAGCCACATCACATGTAAACGAGATCATAGAAACCAAAAGCAGATGGACACATAGCACATAGCCTATAGGGCAAAGTTTCGTAGAGGTTACATGAGAGGATAACAAACACAGATTACTCCAACACATAAAAGAAATTAAATACATCCTTATAAGCACCAAATATAGAAGCATACTTATCTTCAGTGCTATGCTTGCTGTCATAAATTCATAAACAGCATCCGGTTACCACGTAAACACGGAGTCAAGTCCAGCTACCGTCCTGACTCCTAAGTTCGCTTCTCAAATAGGAATGTAAACTCAAAACTCAGGAACAGAACATCATCGATCTACCAAATCTTCAACCAAGCAGTCCTGTAACAAGATTAGACAACCACAAGTTTCGCCAGCACTGGACAGAAAGACAGATTACGTATTTCAGGTGCATATGTCGACAACACAATTATATCTCAGATAATCTTTCCATCATCAGTTTCATTTTACCCTAAATTTTTTGAAGTAAAGCAAGTAGGAAATCACACGGAATCAGCACATCAGAAGTACAAAATGATAATTTATACAGTAGTCTAAAAGCTTTTCACCCTGCTAATGTCATAAATTACCGGAATTAAGATTAGGGTATTATTCATCACTGCAAGATAATCTACATAAGAAATTCCAACAACAAAGTAAAGAAGACCTGACGATCAAATCCCTGCAAATTACATTCCAGATACTGGCAGCCTGGAAAAAGCTTTAAGAAAATCCTGGCTATTCTACATACATCATGACTAGCTACCTGCATACAAAAACTGCAAAAGGAAACAATCAGGACCATTGGGGGATGAAATATTAGCTTGGTTCTACTAAGACGGCTTAGCCTTTTCATCTCCATCAACATTTAGTATGGGCAATGTGCTTAGAAACTCGTCTAGCCCTTCGAAAAATGCGACCCCATCCTCCTCTCCATTCACTGCATTTACTCTAGGAGCATGCTCTTCTCCCTCATTGTTGAATTCCACATTCAAATCCAACCTTCCCACATCCTTCACACTTCTCCTAGCAAGCTTCCTCTTCAGGGTAGCTGGAATGGACTTGCTTGCATCTCCTGCAGCCAAACCAACAACAACCTGTGCATCAGATCCATCATCCAAATGCTCACCACCAACAGACACTCCACCCCCACTAGCTAATTTTGGTTTTACCTGATTTAAAACATCTACTTTCCGAGGCCTTCCTCTTTTTCTTCCCGTAATACTCGCCTTCTGTTTCTTCTTCTTGCTCTTTTCAATTTTATAACTTCTCCAATCACCATCAGATAAATCCAAATCACTTGGTTCAGAATACTCAAGTACATCATCATCATCAATATAAACCCTAGGAGTATTGGTCTTCTGACGATTCTTGGGTCCTACAAAAGCATCGCCACCACTATTATTAAACCACTTGAAACCACCACCTCCATCCGCAAACGGGGAAGCAAACATCGGTGAAAACGGGGTCCAATTTGATGACCCATTGAAAGTCCCATTTTGATTATGCTTTTTCCAAGCTGTCATTGAAAACCCTAATGGGAAAAAACCCCAACAACAAAACGAGTTTTCCTTATCCTTATTTCTCCCCTTCTCCTTCCCATCTCCACCTCCACTATCACCACCATTCTTATCACTAATTGGAGGTGGGTTCGGAATCTGTACAGCATAAAACCCTCTCCTACAATTCTGACACCTAAGAGTACAACCCTGATACATTTTTTCATACTCAAATATGTAAAAACAATAAGGACAAGCTGTCCAAAAACTTTCTACCTCTTCTACTACAACGTCATCATTATCCTCCCCATCATTAACCTCTTCATCATTAACATCAACATTAACACCAACCCCATTTATATCATCATTAGTATTAGCAGCAGTAACATCAATATTATTACTATCAGTACCAATACCAGGATGACCAACATTCGCCCCCATTGTCACTACAGCAGGCTGCGTTGGCGAAGCTGGTCTTGGTTGAGGCACTGGCGGTGGAGCCTGAGAAACAGGTCGAGGTGTACTCTGTGTCGGTGATATTGCAGCTCCAATCTCATTAATAACCCCTTTATTCCTTTCCCCTGGTTTTGATGGCATCGGATCCCTCATCTGCCACTGTGCTGGAATTTGCTGTTGCTGTTGCTGCTGCGGGTGCTGTTGCTGTTGCTGCTGCTGTTGTTGATTCGGCAACGGCATGAACTCTCTCTGGTTAATCTGCGGCTGCTGTTGTTGATTCGGCAACGGCATAAACTCTCTCTGGTTAATCTGCGGCTGCTGTTGTTGTTGCCACATCGGCTGTTGTTGCTGCTGTTGCTGGGGTTGTTGATGCATCGGCGGTTGCTGTTGAAAAAACTGAAAAGTATTCAACTGATTATTTCCGCCACTAGCGGAACCAACAACACTATTAGAACCACTACCAGCCGCCACATCAACTGTTGTGGATGAAATCTGCTCATGCTGCAGATACAAAGCTAATTCATTATCAAACAACCATTTCTTAGTAGGATCCGACAGGACAGACCAAGCATCCATTACAAGTTGCAAAGCATAATCTGCAAACGGAAACCGATTTCTTTCCGGATTCAAACACAAAACAAGACGACGGTAATGGTCAGCAATCAAGTCAGGATCACGAACAAGTCTTGGAAGCTGAAGTACAGAGTACCAATCAGGTTGCTGATTAGATTTAACGCGCTTCTCACCAGCAAGAACAGTATCAACGACGGCAAGGATTTGGTCGGAAACAGCGTTATTAGGGTCCGCTTCACGCGCTCTGATAGCAAATGTTTTGCTACCTAAAAAGTCACGCGCCGTCAGTAACTTGGCCGCTATACCTAACCACCGCTCCGCCTCCGCTCTTTGGGTATGCGGATCCATTTTTGTCGTTTTCTGTCAACGCTCTTCTGTTTCTCTCTCTAAAAAAGCTTGACTTTATCTGTCTAAAAGTGTTGATTTTTCCAATTTAATTTTGTTGGGGGGAGGATTGAGGAAAGAGAGAGGAAATGGAAATGGGTTTAGGGATGCAATGGAATTATAGAGGTTTTAACTTTGCTTAGTTGGGAGGATAGTCAGTAAAGAGGGTAATATTGTAATTTCAAATATTAATTAATAGTTTATTTAATTTGTACTTGTTGTCCTACTAGTAACCTAGTAGAGTAGAGGAGTAGTAGTAGACTACTAATCGATAGTGGACTAGAGTAGAGTGTTTACTTTTGCTTCCCGTTGATATATATACTTGCTCTATTTCATAATACTTGTTAGTGATATTGACATTTTTTCATACATATCACACTCAGTAGCAAGTATTATGAAACGGATGAAGTAGATATTTTAAAAAATAAATAAATAAAATGATCGTTTAAATGTATTACCTTCGTTTCCTAATGTTCTTCTCATTAAGAATATTCTATTTTTGAGGGAGAAATTTGATTAAGATTTGATTATAGATGATAAAATATATCCATGTGAAATCTCATTAGATTCGTATTAACGTATACCTTTTTAGTATATATATTTTTATAATTTTTTATGATGCGTGTTTAGAGATATGAAAGCCCAAAATTTACTTTAAAAACTGTGCAACAAGTAAATGGAAAAAACAATAGAAAACGGAGGGAGTGGATTACTATACCGTTGTTTTTGTTTGTATATTTTAAGTTTTTAAAAAAGAAAAAACTTTAAGGTTATATTTAAAATAAAATATTTTTATATGGGATTTTATCATTTGCGTTGACATAAAAATTTTTGGCGTGTAATTTTTACATTTTCTTATAATGCCTATTTAAAGATATTGAAATCCAATATTTACTTTAAAATGTCTGCAAAAATTAAATTGGATAAATAAATAGAAATAGAGGGGTTTTTTTTATTTTTTTGGTAATATTAATTCATTTCATAAAAAAAACTTATAACAAGTTTGGTTTCTTTGAATTTACTAGTTTATTTGGTAAATAGTTTTTGGTTTTATCTTTAGTTGATTTTTTTATTTGTTAGTTAGGAACGGGTTATAAAAGTGTTGATGAATGACATTTTACTTAGCTTTTAGAAAATTGACTTTGTTAAGTCTTTAAATGACTTTTGACATTTTCGTGTACTTTTTCATAGTCAATAGTTAATATTTAATCTTATTATGTATCTCACAATATAATAAGTTTATTCATTTAACTTAAAAGACAATAAAAACAGTTAATATTTACTGTTGGTCAAACAATCAACATATAACAATCTTTTGTCAAACAACTTGCTACAAAACATCTAAAATTTTCATTCAAATTTGTGTTATGTATTGAATTTAGTGAACAAATACGTACGTAGTTACTTCCTACTGTCTTTAATTTTATTTTTTTTTAAGTACATATTAGGCCATGAAAAAGAGATAAATGTTTTTACTAATTAGATAAAACAAGATAATATATACCTAATTCTCAACTTCATAATTTAGTTACTCTTTTTTTATTTTTTCACTCTACATTTTGCACAATTTTAGGGAGAACAGGTTGAGATGGTTTGGGCATGTGCAGAGAAAGACACATGACGCCCCAGTAAGAAGAATCGAATGCATCATAGTGGAGGGTAAGAGAAGTCGAGGACGACCTAAGAGAACGTGGGAGGAACAAATCAAAAGTGATATGCATGAACTTCATCTCTCCAAGGACCTGACCAGGGATAGGCCCAGTTGGCGGCGCCTTATCCAAGTCCTAGATTAGTAAACCTGTCCCTTTACCCCCTCGTTTGTCTTTATCCTTTGCCTTTTTGTCGCTTTTTACCTTTTTCTTTGATCTTATTTTTGTTTTTGTGTGTGTGCTTCTATTCTATTTGCCAACTGTAAGTTCCTCTTGCTAGAAGACCGTTCTCGAGCCGGGGGACTCTTTGATCGCACTCTCCTTATGGGTATGAGCATGCCATCGTTCCTCCCTCCCCAGACCCTGATCATAGTTTTCTTTGAGCGGGATACACTGGGTATGATGATGATGATGATTTTGCACAATTTTAGCATATATATGACTATATTTGAGTCATAATATCTAGAGTACAAAATACATGTTAAAAAAATACAGATAGAAATCTAATAAATGATTCTATACAAAATATTTCAACTCCTATATATTTCTTAGAAATCATATTTTAATTTTTTATCCTCTTGATCGAGTGGTATGTTCTAACATCTAAAGAAGACAAACAAAATGATATGAAAATAGTTTAGTTTTTTATGTAAAATTCAAAATATTTGAAATGTGTAGAGGTAGTGAAAAAAACAAAAATTAAAATAAATGACACTAAGAGAATAAATAAAATTAAAATTAAAAATTACGAACGCTATAAATTGGATGAGCATATATGGTACGAAAACTTTGTTGATATAGGTGTAGTTATGGAGTAATAATTGACTTGAAAATTTTTCTTTTTTTGGTTTGCAATAAGTCAAAGATATTGACTTTAAATTATTGAAGTATAATAAATTGGGATAATATCTAGGTTAATAGATAAAATAAAATGAAGGTAAATAATTAAATTGACAACGTATTTACTCTACTATTTATTAAATGTTGTGATTAGTAGTAAACTAGATAATTCCCGTGCGATGCACGACTTTATTAAATTTACTGACATATCATTTAAAAAATTAAAATTTTAAGATTAATTTTACATTATAGTTGTATCTCATTTCGCTCTGAATAGTTATATATATAGTTGTATCTCATTTCGCTCTGAATAGTTATATATATAGTTATATCGCATTTCGCTCTGAATAATTGTATATATTACATAAATTATTTGATTTGTACCATACTTTTCATTGTGCGTAGATGATTGTGAAAATTTAGTTATAGATTTAACATAAATATTTATGTAAAATTTTATATAAAATTTTTAAAAAAATTGTTTGTCAGAAAAAATATAAGTGACTTGCATAAGGGTAGTCACAACCTAAATCATATTAGACTTATGCATTGCATTTAAGTAACCAATTTTATTAGTATAAATAAAAAAATCCTCATAAAAGTGGAGTATTATCTTTTAACCAACTTAAAATATCCAATACACTTAAATAATACTTATTTAATAAATAAAATTGATAAGATCTTATAAATAATTGAAAAAAATGAAATTAAATTTATAGATCTCTAATACATTAAATTATGTGACTTACAAAATATAACATCAATATGAATAACATTATTATAGTCATAGTTAGAAAGCAATTAAGTCAAATATATTAATTAGTGATGATGTCATCATTGAGTTTTGGAGGGAATTTTTTTGTTGAGGTTGTGACACATAAGCACTATTAGATAGTGATTATGTCAGCGTGTTTTGTTTTAGTAATAGTTATAGATAATAATGTGTGATTTAATGTGCGTTTGAAGAAGATAAAGTTATAATTTATTTTCATTATGCATGTTTTTTCCATACAAGTTTAATAGATGTTCTTATATTAAAAAATCCCATATTTTATTTTGCAGTAAATAAAACATGTATTTAAGTCTATAAGATTATTAACAATTTTAAATTTCTCACAAACATTAGAAGATCGAAAGTTTGAAATTAATATTTTTATAGGTTTTGAGTATTGAGCCATTATAATAAATTAAAGTTAAAAGGAAAAGACAGTTTCAAACTCATGACACACCATAGATAATGATTTTCTTGAAATATATATTACATTCTTAATTAGTTAATTTAATAAAAAGTTTTACTCTTATTTTTTATGTTCAAAACTCATGACACACCATAGATAAATTGAATTCCATGGACCACTCCAGGTGCTACCTATTCAATAAGTTAAGAACAAAAAAAGGATTAGAAAAATGAGTTAAAATTAGGTACATTATTTTAATTTGAATTCCATGGACCAATATATGGAACTAACCTGTTTCTCTCGATCCGATTGGATCCGATCCAATTTCTAGGTCCGATCCGATGCCATCGATCCGATCTGATTTGGTTTCATAAAGTTATTATAATTATAATAATAATAATTTTTTATTATTATTATCTAATTAATTAATTAATTAATAAAAAATATTGTTAATTAATAAATTAATTAATATAATAATAATAATTACATTATTAAAATTATTATTTATATATTTATTTATTAATTATTTTATTAATTAAGTAATTAATTAATTAATATTAGTAATAATAATTAGTAATAATAATAATAATAATAATAATAATAATAATAATAATAATAATAATAATAAAAATATAAATAGTACTCCCGCCGTTCTTTTAAGTTTGTTCACATTACTATAACGGACAGTTTCAAAAGTTCGTCCTATTTAGAATACTTTCCTATTTTGGAAAGTTTTTTATCTTCCATATACTCTCTTTATCACTCATTTAACCCTCATTTCTCTCTCATAATACCAATATAATCATTAATTCACACCAATATTCTAATAAAATAATATCCACTGTCTACAAAGATTCCACTTTTCTTAATTTGTGTGAAATCTTCAAATACAATCATTAATTTACAACACTATTCTAATAAAATAATACCCACTATCTACAAAGATTTCACCTTTCTTAATTTGTGTGAAATCTTCAAATAGGACAATCAAAAAAGAACGGAGGGAGTAATAATAATAATAATAGTAATGATAATAATAATAATATGAGTAATAATAATTATAATAATAATAATAATAATAATAATAATAATAATAATAATAATAATAATAATAATAATAATATAATAATAATAATAATAATAATATAATATTATTATTATTATTAATAACAATAATGATAATAATAATAATAACAATAATAATAATAATTATTATTATTATTATGGTCTGATCTGATCTGGTTTGATCTGGTTTGATCTGGTCTGGTCTGATGTGAATCTTTCTGATCTAGTCTGAATAGATTTGATCTGATCTGATCTGATCTGATTCCAATAAGAATAAGTAATAAGTCAAAAAAATAAGTTGAAGAGAACACCTTCTAAGGGGGTGTTTGGCAAGAGAGATTTGAGGAAATGAATGAGACTTTATTTTAAAAATAAGTCTAAGTCTTTGTTTGTTTAGGAGAATGAGAATAGGGAATTGAATTAAAATGGAGGAAAATCCTCAAGAAAAATGTCTTAGGGAGGGTAGGTATTTGGGTTGAGACTTTGATTCTATATCTTTCTTCCAAGTCTCTACCAGAACAAATAAGGGATGAGACTTTCTTATTTTCAAAGTCTCAACTTAAAAGTCTTATCTTAGAGTCTCACAAGTCTCATTTCCTTATATCAAACACCCTCTAAGGGTCATTATCTTTCTATTAATTAATATTTATATTGTTTGAATTGTAAATGAACCAACTTAACCAAAAGTTTAAGCTGATGGTTGAGGCTACATGATATGTTATATACTCTAACACTCCCTTCACACAAGAGCCCATTAGATTAGAAGTGTGGATGTATATAGACGCTGAATATTCCATTAGACTAGAAGTAAATGTGAAGGTAAAGGTATATGACACTCCCAGTATCCCGCACAAGGCTGGGTCCGGGTGGGGGGTTTTGTTTTTCCTAAAAGATGCGGACAAATCATACCCGTACTCCCAAAGAGGGAGTACATAGAGATGCACACGGGCAAGAAACTTCCCAATTAATACCTGCGTCCAGTAGGAATCGAATCCCAAACCTTTTGCCCCACATGCAAATACTTTATCCATTAAACTAAAAGTATAGATGCAAATAAACACCGAATATCTTTTATCACATTTATATATTCTTCTCATTTATTAATAAAATACTACTTCTATCAACTTTTAAAAAAATTGTTTTTTGCACCAACTCTTTATATAGCAAACTTAATTCAACAAATAAACACTACTACAAAACAAGACATGAAGTGACTATTGAGTATTAACAGCGAAGGCGTGAAAACGTGGGGGAAAACTCTGAAAAATGATGAAAAGTAGATTCAGCTTTATACAAGTACTCACTCTGTTAATTACTTCCTCGTTCCACTAAACTTTAGACAATCTAATGCGTTATTTTGATCATTTATATATTAAATTATACAAGTCTAAAAAATATAAAAAATTCATATTATGAAAGTGTGCGATTAGACGATTCAAACAAGATCCCACTTGACTATATTTTTTCTTATACATTAGTCGCAATATGTAAAATAAGCTTAAACGATAGATAGTGTCAATAACAAAAACGTAGCGAATATTTTGAAACGAAGCAACTACTCTACAAACTAAAAAATGATTAAAAGCGGAGGGGAATTGATAGTACAACACTGACGGGTCAACCCTGTCATCATTATAAGCCCAAACCATTGGCCCATTAGGATTGTAGAGGTCAATAAAAATTCTCTAATTGTTGTATGTAAGTAATTCTTCCGTTGCAAAATACTTGCTACATTTTGATTTTGGGTACTATTCATCGTTTAAACTTATTTTATATATTGCGGCTGATATGTAAGTAATAATATAGTCAAGTGGGATCTTGTTTGAATCGTCTAATCGCATATTTTCATAATATAAACTTTTTATAATTTCTAAATATGTATAATTTGACATATAAATGAACAAAATAGCACATTGGATTGCGTAAAAAAGTTAAATGTAGCAAGTATTATGGAACGGAGGAGGTAATGATTTGCTTAATAACTCGTACAGTCGTATTTTATATATGAGTTAAATATTCTAATTAATACTCCCTCCGAATCATTTTAGTTGTCCCATTTGGGATTTCACAGATTTTAAGGGTTGAGTGGGGTCCATTAAAAAGGTGTTAGTTGGGTATTTTTAAGTGATTGGATTAAGTGTTAATGATTCCCTCCCTTTTGCTTAATAAAGTGGATAGAAAAGAATATTGGAGGGAAAATTGAGTTAGACATTTCCATACATAATTTAACTTACAAAAAATTAAATCCATTAAATTACAAACCGAAAAATTGCATAATTTAAATTACAATAAAGTTGAGTTGTTAAATTACAAAACCCACGGAACTTATAAATTAAAATACGACTTCAATTCTTCCTTGAATTCTTCAACGTTTTTTGAACGGCAACTGAAAACGAGCACCCTTCTCGCCACATACGCATGCGGATGTTAAATCTTTCGTTGACTTCAGATTTTATAAAAAAGACAAACACAGTATGCATTTAGTGTTGCACAGCTACAAAAAATCAGATTTTTTTCATTTTGAAAAAAAAGCCATCAAATTAACTGGAACTTACAATAAATCATGGCGCCAGCTTCAAAAATCAAACCACAATAACATTAAAAACCCAAATTTTCAAATGGGCGCCAAGTAAAAAAGATTACACCGCCAGAATTCACACTACTAACACATCAACTATATATTGAGAGAATTAAATAAAGCAATCATCATCTAAAATTAATTTCCACCAACCAAATTTTAAGTATAGTCATGGTTAAACCCAATAGAGAGTTAGATAATCTTATTAAGAGTCAAATAATGCATGAGCTGTTATTGTCACTAAATAGCAAAGGAAAGCCAACACACGGAATCATCAATGAAATTGCAAAGAAGTACGAGGTGCATAGGAAAACAATAGGCAGGATTTGGAAACAGATTCAGGATCAAACGAAGAAGAATGAAGTTCCAATTACTGTGCACAACAAGAAGAAAGGCAGCAAAGCAAATCCACCCATTCCCTTTGATGAAAATAAGTTCAAGGCACTTGAAAAGGCAAAGAAGACAAGTTTAGCAGCAATATCAAAGGCCATGGGAGTTAGCCCAAGCACAATTGGTAGATGGAAAAGGAAAAAATACATTCGAAAGCACACCAACGCAATCAAACCGTTACTTAACGACAAAAATAAACTTGACAGGTTAATTTTTTGTCTTAGTAGTTGGATTTTAGATGAGCACACAACCAACTTCATATTCAATGACATGTCAAATGTAGTGCACATAGATGAGAAGTTGTTTTACATTACAAGGACACAACAAACATTTTACCTAACTCTAGATGAAAAAGAGCCACATAGAGAAATCCAATCAAAAAGATTTATACCCAAGATCATGTTTATGTGTGCCGTTGCAAAACCAATCTTTTCTAGTGAAGGTGAGATGACTTTTGATGGAAAGATAGGCATATTTCCACTTACACATGAAGTGCTAGCACAAAGAACTTCCAAAAACAGGAAGAGAGGAGAGCTAGAGACCAAACCAATACAATCCATCACTAAAGTACACACAAGAGATATGATTGTTCACAAGATACTGCCAGCTATTAGAAGTAAATGGCCAGCACATTTAAGCAAATCAATATTCATTCAACAGGACAACGCTAAGCCACACATTTTAGATGATGATGTTGTGTTTAGAGAGGCAGCAACAGCAAATGGTTTTACCTTCCACTTAGTGCATCAACCTCCAAACTCACCAGATATGAATGTGCTTGACTTAGGGTTTTTTAGGTCAATACAAGCATTACAGCATCAAAAATCAGCATACAACTTCACACAGTTAGTGAAGGCAGTCACAACAGCATTTGATAATCTACATCCAAATACAATGAAGTATGTCTGGATCACATTACAAGCATGTAAGATTGAGGTTATTAAGAATCTAGGTGGTATAGATTATCACATTCCACACATGAACAAATCAAAGCTTGCAAGGGAAGGGAGACTTCCAGATTATTTGGGGGTACAAAAGGAAATAATTTACGAGGCATTACGTTATCTTGACACAAAGGTGGATGCAAACACATTTGAAGTTATGTTACTTTACTTGGGGATCAAAGATGAGCCTTTTTTTCATCAAACTCATTTACTAACAACAGAACCAAGTACAGAACCAACAGAAACACATGAACCAACAGCAAGTGAAGCAACTCATCAAGCAAATATACCACCAACAACAGAACCATCAAACAATAATCCAGTAGCATCAGAACCAAGTACGAAACCAACAGAAGCACATGAACCAACAGCAAGTGAAGCAAACAAGTAGTAACATGTAAATGGCACAGACATGGGTATACTTTTGGGTTACTTTATATACTCACTTTTGGGTTACTTTATTAGGTAAATGTTTAGGTCTAAACATGATGTAAAAAATTAATCATGCACTTGTTTTACCGTAAACATTTGAATGGATATGTCAGATTCAAGTTTTTATTGATGGCTTCAAAAAACAAAATAAAAAAAAAATAATCTCAGACAACAAATACTCATCATAGATAACCTAAATCCTTGATGGATTTGCCTCCTGAATCCGGTAAGAACATAGCCTCCGAATCATTAAGTTTGGTGGCTTATGAACTTAAAACCCTAGATTGGTGGCAAATCAAATGGATCTAGGGGTTTTGTAGCTTATGAACTATTTACCCTCAAAAAAATCATAGGGCAAAATCCACAGATTAACAACACAAACATGCATACCATTAAAAAACATAAACAAAATCATCATTAGTCATAGAGGAAAGATGTATCCATACGAGAAAATGGGCCTCGAAAATCATAATTAGAAACCAAATCAGCTTCATCCATCAATTCATCATCTGAAGAAGGGAACAAGTTCTCCTCCATGTAAAGATCTTGTAGATCTATCTGTGAATCAAACATTGCCTGAATTTCTTCATCTTCAGTAGTTGTACTTCTTCCTCAGTTAGGATCTGTTTCAATAGAACTCGTAGGAGATGGAGGTAGGCGATTATAGAACTCGAACCATGGGTTAGGAGGTCCAATCGTAGGATCACTTTCTTGGGACGAAGACAACCAAGAAAGACAAGATCTTGGTGACGCCATATAAGATCTAAAAATACCCAGAAATGTTCGAAAAAACCAAAAGTGTTAAGAACAAACCCAGATCTAAAGAAGATGGAGATGAGAGAGGGAGTTAGAGTTTCAGAATGGAGATGAAGATGAAGATTAAAGGAGAAATTGAGGATGAAGATGAAGAATAGTCGTTGAGGGAGATGAGAGAGAGGGAGTTAGGGTTTCAAAATGGAGATGAAGATGAACTGGGAAATGGAGATGAGGATGAAGATGAACAAGTACTCGTTGAGCAATATGAGAGAGAGGGAGTTAGGGTTTCAGAATGGGTTGGGGTTGGGTTTATTTAAAAAGAGAGGGAATCATTAAGTTTGTTAATGAGAGTGATTAAAGTAATTAGGTTGGGTAAATATGGTTTACGGGGGGTATATTTGTAATTACATATGTAAAATAAGAGTATTTAGGTAAAAAAAGGATAGCCAAATAAGGAAATGGGACAATTGGTATGATTTTGCCAAATAAGAAAATGAGACAACTAAAATGATTCGGAGGGAGTATAAATTAAGATAATATAGATTTTTATTTGAAGGCAACGTTATTGAAAACAAACTCTCACAAGAATAATTAATTATATTTATATATACTCCCTTCCCTCCATTTAATCTACATATACTATTGGAAAAATTACCTAGATTAATTCCAATTATTCATGATTTTCCTACAATAATCTCATCTATTTATTAACCATGAATGATCCCAACCCTGCTATAGTAGGTAGTTCACTAAAAAATATAAATTAAATATTAATTTAAAATTAGAAAATATTTTTGAAAATTTACATAAAAAATTCTAAATAATAAAAAAAGGGAAAAATTGGTATTAATAATCTAACCTTTCACTCATCCGCTATGGATAATTCCACCTTTGGATTATTTAAAAAATAATCCAACCTTTGTGATAAATTTGCCCACAACATACCCTATTACTAATAATAGATAATAATAGGGTATGCTGTTAGCAAACTAAAACAAAGGTTAAATTATTCACAGCAAACTAAGGGCAAACATTGGATTATTAAAAAATAATCAAAAGGTTGGATTATTCATAGCGGATGAGTAAAAGGTTGGATTATTAATGTCAATTTTTCCTAAAAAAAAATCATAAATTTTTTATGAATATTTTTTTAACATTTTTTTTGACATTTTATTTTAATTTATCTTTTTTTTAAATAAATAAAACTTGCTATAACAAGTCATCCGATCACCGGGTTTACTCTAGGAAAATGCCCGTCAAAATTGGGATTATTCATGGTTAATCAATAGGTGAGATTATTGTAAAAAAATCGTGAATAGTTTGGATTATTCTAGGTAATTTTTCCTATACTATTTTAGTTTATAACATTATTAGTACGGTTTTTCTCATAATAATAATAATAAGTATTAATTTACTTAAGTAATACTTTTTCGGACTTTCACTCATTTTTCTTAATCTTTGTGTTAGCAATTCGGGAGTTGGAGATAGTCGAATAAGAGATCGTACATTCCATTTTAATAATTTGTCCGATGACTTTAAATATTTCCTTTTTAAGATATGCTCCTGTCAAGGCAACTCAACCAAAAGCTTAAGCTGATGGTTGAGGCCCTAAGATATGTTATATACTCTAACACGCCCCTTACACGAGAGCCCTCTGGACTAGAGATGTGGATGCAACACAGACCCTTCTCATACCTGATGCTTAATATTTCCACTTTAAATGAGGGGTGGTTGAGATTCGAACCCGTAACCTCTGGTCACACTGGCTTCTGATACAATGTTAGAATTCAGAAAATGGGACTGGGCAACCCAAACAAGGAAGAAAAAAAGTAGTTCACTCATAAACCCAAAGAAGGTTCACTACTAAAACCAATTGGTAATAGTAGGAGTTACTCCTTGAGTATATAAAGTGATGCATACTCTTCTCTTTTTCCGATGTGGGACAACTCACATGTGGGTAACACATGGGCACTTCAACACCTCACATGTGAGTGTCCTTCGAATTTTAGCCCACCAGAAGGGTTACAAACGTATTGAGAATGAACATCCAATTAAAGGCCCCTTAATCAGTGATAAGATTAAATACCCAGTATAAAGGCCCAACAACAAACCGTGCTCAACCAACTCAATTTAAAGAAATAACCTTGAATTGAATTTAAAGAAATAAAGGCCCACTGGTAAAAATTTAAAGAAGAAAGAAAAAAAATATAAAGAAGGTTCTTGAAAGGAAAAGAAGAAGAAAGAACCTTGTACAAAGAGAAAAAGAATACAAAAAAAATTGTAGAATACCTCTAAAACTTCAATTTTTGAGCAGTAGCATCATACAGAGGGAAAAGAGAGTAATGAAATAACCTTGCTCTGATATCATGTCAAGGAACCAACTCAACCAAAAGCTTAAGCTGATGGTTGAGGCCCTAAGATATGTTATATATTCTAACAGTTCTTACCCTTTTCTTTGATTTATTAGTACGTTTTCTCTTATTTTAAATCTTATCATACAATTTAATAATTTTTTTAATTTTTTAGAATATATGCGTTGATATTAAACGGTGCAATCTCATAGGTGACGAACGGAGCATAAAGGAGTTTAGCTACATCTATCCAGCAGATAGTTTATCTGCATGAGGTGTCAATTGATGATTAATTCAATAAATAATTAAGTATGCTTTTGATATGTAGTTGGTGAATAATAAATACATGCAATCTTTATATCCATAGTACTATTCTAGGTGCGTAGCTTATCCGATGGGTAAATAAAGTTTTTACCTGCATAAAAGTGGGTAGGCAAACGGATGACAATTCAGTCCGAATCCGATCCTAGTCCGACTAGATCCGAGGAAAATAATTCGGTTCGAGTATGAGGAATAAGTCATCCGACTTTACGATCCGAGTTCGAGTTAGAGACGGACCGGAGTTGGACCGTATTAAAAATTCGAGACTCCGACCGGACTCCGACCCTGAAGGACATCCGACTTTGAATTTGACTTTTACATTAATATTTTGTTTCCTTTAAAACTCTAAATGTGACTAATTCAAGCTCTCTCTCATATTAATTGTAATTTCCGATTTTGAAAAACTACTTGGTATTTTTATTTAGATTAATGAATCAAGATAAGACAAATGAAATCAAGAGAAATTAAATACGCCAAATTAAAATACGAGAAAATTTTGTTAAATTTTAGTAGTAGAATTATTTTTCTTGTTAAAATTGAATTCAAATTAAAGTACATATTTTTTTGTTAAATTGTATTTGAAAAATATATTTTGTAATTTTTTATGCTTTAAAATCATTACTAGAATATCACAACGATATTGTTTGATAATAATCCGACTCTGCATCCGACTCCGTTGGAGATCCGAGAATCCGAGTCGGGGCAAACTTGGAGTATGCATAATCCGACTCCGAGTGGAGGTGGACTGAAAACAAAAGTACGACTATTATCCGGAGTAAAGTCGGAGTATGTATAATCCGAGACGAGTCCGACCTATGGCCATCCTCAGAAGATTGGAAAAACAATTTATTAGTTAATTTTAACTTATTTTGATATAAATAGATGGTTGGTTGGGTGTTCAAATCATCTAATGTTAACATTGGGTAAATTTGCTAGTTAAAGCATTTTATTATCTTACGAGTTTAAAATCAGCTGATCAAGGGGTTATAGGATATTTGCCGAACAACCCCTCGTGGTTCTACTTTTAGCCTTCTCTATATCTTTGTTGATTACCTACCATTGCCAATACCATTTGGCGGCACAAATAGGAACTTTAGCCTTAGAAAAGGGCCAGAAAAGAATCGAAGATAACCATGGGAGATGAAAGGGTCAAAGCTGAAGCAATGCAAGTTATGGGTTTATTCCAAGTTCTTCCCAAACTGGTTATTTTTGATCTTGATTATACTCTTTGGCCTTTTTATTGGTATTTCCTCCTTCACTTATTTTTATCTTCTTTTTAATATTTTATTAGATTTTGGCCTTTTGGGGTTTAATAATTTCTTAACTTCTTTCGTTAATATCCATTTAACTTCTTTCGATTAATACCCATTTAAAAATTCTCAGTTTTCTAGCTTTTTCTGGGTGTTTTGATTGTCAATTTTACTTTTTTTTTTCAATCCATTATGTTTTTTTGATGGGTAATTGTATCTGTCTAATTTTCTTTACGATTGAAACTTTATGTAATATTTTTATGGAATATCTTTTGATGAAAGCTTGAGAAAATTAAGAGCAATCAGGGAAATCTAGGCGAAGCCCAGGTCACCTGACTAAAAACCCAATTAATAAAAATGATAGCCGAGTTAATTCAGCGTACATGAAGTGACAAGAAAGTGATCAACTTTTCTTAGATTTTTCTGTAATTGAGATTAGGGGTGCAATGTGTTTGACTGTTTTTGATCGCTTTTGTCTTTACAATTTTACGATTCTGGAGAATCTAGGTATGGACTAACCTTATCATTGGTATAAGCATTTGACAATTCTACTAACTTTTGTGTGTTCTCAATTCTCATGGATGTTAATTCCAAAATTAAGTGCTATTGGTGTTATCGTGTTAGAGTATATAACATATCCTGGCCTTAACCATTGGCTTAAGCTTTTGGTTGAATTGATTCCTTGACGTGGTATCAGAAATCCAGTGTGACAAGAGGTTACGGGTTCGAAACTCAACCACCCCTCATCTAAAGTGGAATATTTAGCGCCATGTATGAAGTGGGCTTATGTTGCATCCACATTTCTAACCCAAAGAGCTCTTGTGTTAGCGGGCATGTTAGAGTATATAACATATTATGAGGCGTCAACCATCAGTTTAAGCGTTTGGTTGGGTTGTTTCCTTGACAATTGGAATACTTTGTAGTTTGTACCCGATTCTTTTTATTCGTTCTATTTAATAACAAAAACATGCATATGCTGACCTTTGTAGGATATTTAGTTATATTGTACTTTGAAGGATAGTATCATGGCAATTAGTAAAATTCTTATAGGAAGGATAGGGTAAATTCTGAGCTACATAGTGGGTGTACTAGTTCATGCATATTGAAGATTACTGTTTTATCATCTTATGCTTTGCTTGCTGTCTACCCTTTGGCCTAAGGATACATCGTTGTGAAATGGTAAATAAGATGAGCTTGTCATGCTTATGCCCACAAATTGCTGTCTTTTTGAATTGATTTGAGTGTTGATGTTTATGGGATGAGATTCCAATGAAACGGGGGTGTAGATGTAAAAGAGACAAGAAAGCGATTTGGATTGTTTTTGGATGGTAAGCCTCACATAGACGTTTTGGATATTCATAGTTTGGGGAGAGAGAGGGGAGGGGGAGGGGGAGGGGGAGGGGGAGGGGGAGGAATTAATGTGTGCTTAAGATGTTTATTAATAGTTCAACATTACAGCATTCCATTACCCCAATGTTAATTTAAGTGGTTAAATATAAGTTAAGACTCGAGACAAAAAGAAAGAACACTTTTGGTTTTTCGGCATATACTTCGGCGTGCATACATTCTTTGTTTCTTATGTTGAACGGAGACATGGAGGTGGGTGTGCCACGACATCATTTTTTCAAAGTGTCAAATGAGAGTTAACAAGTTAGGCTAATTCAACTCTAAAATACTCCTACACACTAGAATTATGTGAGATAGCTAGATGGTTCAAGTTGATACCATTTGTTTACTAGCAAGAAATCAGGTTTTCAATGTTCAATTAAGTGAATGTTGATTACATGCTCGATTTACTGTTGAACTTTTGAAACTAGCTATTGATTGGTTTTTGTAACTTTTTTAATGACTTATAGTGAATGCCGTTCCAAAAAAGAGATGCCATCATTGTATCCTCATGTAAAAGGCATATTGTATGCATTGAAGGACAAGGGTATTGATGTCGCTGTTGCCTCTAGATCGCCGACTCCTGATATTGCCAATGCATTTCTTGACAAGCTAGGCCTCCGGTCAATGTTCGTTACGCAAGTGAGTGACAAAACTTGCATTTTCCCCTTTATCTTCAATATTTTGTTCATCGTGTAGTTGTCTCGTATTTTTTAGAACTGAACTACTTGGATTTGTATGCCCTTCTTCACAACTAATACAATGCCTTTTATCGCTTAGGAAATCTTTTCCAGTTGGACTCACAAAACAGAACACTTTCAAAGAATTCATAGGAGGACAAGAATTCCCTACACCGACATGCTTTTCTTTGATGACGAGGATAGGAACATTAAAGCGGTAATTATTTTGCTTCATATCTTCTATTACCCGCTCCTTTATATTGATAGAGTATATAACATATATTGAGGCTTCAAACACCATCAGCTTAAGCTTTTGGTTTAATTGATTTCTTGATATTGTATTAGGAGCCTAGATCACAATTTCGAATCCAATCCACCCGTTAGTGTGGTTATGAAGGAGACTTGTGTTGCATCTAGAATTCTAGACCAAACGGCTCTTTTGAAAGGGGCCAAGGGGGCGTGATAAAGCATATAATATATATTGGGACTTCAATCATCAGTTTAAGCTTTTGGTTGAGGTAGTCTCATGACATATTTAACCTTTTCTGGTAAGTTGAGTCATATTTCTTCAACCCAATCTTCATTAGTCGTTTGTAAACATATGTTGGCTTATTGCTCATTACAGGTAAAAAATATGGGTGTGACAAGCATTCTGGTAGAGAACGGTGTGAATCAGCAAGCTTTTCGACAGGGATTGATGGAGTTTTCGCAAAATTCAAGGGCATCTGATAAAACAGGATCATCCGGGAAGAGCAAGCAGAAGTGACAATTTTTTTTCCTTGGAGAGCTAAATCCGGTCATCGCAAGGGGATCTGAACTAGGTTTCAGACCTAATTTATGTTCCAAATTTACATCATTGGCGGTTTTGCAATATATGATTTGTGACTTCACATTGCTGTATTATTTTGCATCTATAGGAATGCAATAACTATATGATCTATCATCATATATAATAACTATGTTCTACTATAAATTTTTGAAAATCTGAATATTGTATACAATTCAATTGTTGGAGTGAAGTGAATGATAATCCTGAATCTTGTCATTGACAAACAATTTGCTTGTGTGATGGGGATCTAGTATTTTTGGAATCTTAATGTAAAGACTGAAAATTTTGACAAATATTCGAATTTGGAAGAATTGGTTACCAATTATGAATCGACGACTGAACCGTGAGTCCGTGATACATAAAAGATAGCTCTTCTAAACTATTTTTGTCAATGTAGTGTATACAAGCTTAAAACAAACTTATTTTCTAAAAATTGTTTGTTTTTTCAATTTTTTCTAGATCTATAATTGCTGGGTCCATAATAATTAAATCAATGATTTAAATTAAATAATTTTTGATACAAATGGGAAATCACTAAGGAATATCCTTCAAGCAAGGTTTAAGCAATAAAAGTAGCATATTCTGAACAAAGAAACAAAATTTCAGATAACCTTCTGAACAATCAGTACTGAAGGCATTGGAAAAATGACTAAAAACTATTACAAGCTATCAATGGTTAATTTCTCGCAACGGTAATCTACGAGAAGTTGCAAAAACTTCCTTCTTCGCGTCCTTACGGGCAGCATTCGAAACTTTATTTGATATTACTGTTACATCATCTGATGTTAATATATCAGAAGTCTGCAACATTTTCCCTAACAATTGCTCAAGCTTTGAATCTTCTGTACAAAAAACACCAAATTGCTCACTGATTCCTTCAAGATAAGCAACGAGATTGTCCCTTTCAAAGGACAACCTTTTGATGGTGGCTTTTGTAACCTCGTGTTCTTGCTCGAGACTTAACACCCGTTCTTTCAATTTATATTGGTCTTCTCTTGATTGGTTTAACAACTTTTCGATGTCCATGTTCTTTGCCTCGATCTGAGCTTCTAGTTCTTTAACTGATTGTCGCGAGTAAAGTAGTGACTCTCCTTGAAGCAACATTATTTCATGTAGATTACTGACCTCTTCCGTCAGTACATGGATTACATTATTCTTATGTTCCACCTCTGTTTTCATGTGCAATTCATAGTTCTCTAAAGCATCTTCAAGTACAACAATCATGATCATATTTTCTATATCTCGTGAGAGGGAAAAGCGACCCAAATCCATGAGATCGTTTTCTAATGATAAAGCAAACTCTTGAATACACCTTATCTGCACATCCTTTTGTGCCGTGATGGTTCTACACAGTTCTTCCTTTTCAAGCTGAAACTTGCTCTGTGCTTCTCGTCTAGCAGATTCAGCTGCTTCTGATTTGCATCTCATGGATTGTTCTGTCACCTTGATCTCTTTTAGAAGGTTTTCAACCGTAGCATCCCTTTCTATTAGTGTTTTGAGATAGTGCTCTACTTTCTTGTTTGCTCCTTCCACCTCTAATCTCATTGCCTCTATAGCTTCTTCTTTCTCTACCAACGTTTTATTAAGAGAAGCGGTCTTCAGCTGAAGATCTTCAATTTTCTGCTCTTGTTCTTTCATTTTGCAATGACAAGACTCGTTCACTGTTCTAAGTGCCTGTTCTCTCTCGGTTAGTTCAAGAAAGGTTTTCTCCATTTTTCGACAGACCTCCTGACTTTCTTCGAGGCATGTTCTAAAGCTTTCTGCCTTAGATTTCCACATTTGCAACTCGATATGAGTCTGTGTAGCCTCACTCAACTTAGCTGCTAATTCAGAATTTGATTGTTCTAGGGCAGTGGACAGATTGCTGACAAAAACTTCCATCTGGTTAACTTGTTCTTTCAAACGAATTTGGCAATCCGATGACTCTTCAAGTATCCTATTGTGCTGCAAAAGTGCACTCTCCAAAACGGCACTATGTTCTTCCAATAACTTCACTGAACCCAGCTTTTGCGCCATCAATGTAATCTCTTCATGCACATGCTCGACACAAGGCGCTCGAGCTTTAGACGGAGCACAATCTCCCATATCCTTGTTGAGTGCTGCTATCTGATCCTCTGACTTGAAGAGCTTTGCATAAGCATTAGGAAGTTCTGACTTTATCATCAAGAGCAGTACGGAGGTCTCTTCACCCGAAAATTTCATTGCCAAGTGACAACTATCCAACTGCATCTTAAGTTGTTCCAGTTGTTCACTTTGTCTCTTCAAATCAAAATGATAACATTTCATATCTCCCATCAACTTCTCCGTTTTCATGTTCCATTTAGCTTCTCTTTCCTTCAAACGCAATGAACAAGTGCTGTGAACCGGCTCAGCGTCTTTAGGACTGTCGCGAAGCTTGTTGACAGAAGGATCTCCATTTCTCTTGGCGATTTGAGATTCCCGTAGCTCTTTCAAAGATTCATGAAGCTCCTTGTTATCTTCCTCAAGGTGGGTAACCTTGTATTCCATCTTCTTCAATAGTGTTTCTTTCATCTCAAGCGAATTCCTCGACTCTGACATGTCTTCATCATCTTCATTGCTGAGTCTTTCAATCTTTGCTTTCGCTTCCTCATACTCTGCTAAAACATCACCAAAGCACTGTTTTGATTCTGACAGTTGAACTTCCAACGCTTTCCTTCGGCTTCCTTCGTGTGAGAGAGCTTGATTACACATCTTTAGCCGGGATTCAAGGCTTTCAGTGATTCTAATTTGTAAATCCAATTTGGACTCCAACACTATTATCTCTTCCAATAAATCCGATTTTTCAGATGCCCATTCCTTCTTGCTCGACTGGAACAAGTCTTGAAGCCGTGTGTGAGCTTCTTCGAGATGTAAAAACTGCTCTTTCTCCCGTTTCAGCTGATCTTGTAAGCTCATGCTTTCTTCTTCCGAATTCAATATCACTTCCTCTTTGTATTTCACTTCCCGGATTTTTTCATTCACAGAGCTGACTTGCTTAAGAGATAATTCCATTTCGAGCAATTTAGATTTCACCTCTCCATAGAGATGCCTCAATTCGGCTAACTCATTGAATTTGTCATGGAGTTCCTTAGTCTCTTCTTCTTTCTGCAATGTAACTTCTCGACTTTTTGCCAGGTGGTCTGTGTGAGCTCTTCTCAAACTCTCAGAAAGTTCCGTTTTGATCCAATGTTCTTCCTTCAGCTTCTCCAACTCTGTCCTTAATTCATCCAACTCCTTGTACACTCCTTCCATCATGCCTTCTTTTAATAGAACTGATCAAGGAACCACTTCAGCAATGATGATATTTCATCAACCTAAATTGACCAGAGAGCAAGGCAATGACATAAGGAAAGACTGTTCATTCATCTATATACTTCTAAAAAAACAGCTCTTGGCCTCTTGCTACAAGTAAAATCCATTATGTGGCAAGTTGCGTAGAGGGGAAACAGGTCGGGTGGGATCTGTGGATGAGCGCAAATTTCGATGGACCGAAGATTTATATTTTTTTTGGTTTCAAATCATGTGTACTTATTCATGTGAAATAGCGTAACGTTTGCTACCAAGGGTTAAGGAACGATCTCTGTTACTTTAGTTTTCTTAATATGGATTTAAATTAAACTAAAAATTGTTTAATCTCCCTCATTTAACCAAACTAGATCGTCATCTTCTTAATAACATACACTCAGCAAGTCAGCATAATTCCCCCCTCATTTTCACCAAAAAAATCATACTTTTTTACCTTTATCAATGCCTAAAATCTTGAATACTGAAGCTCGCCCAAAAAAGAAAAGAATTATCACTTTTATCCACTATAATTTCTCCAATTTTCAGATCACAATCTATTTGAAAAAAAAGAAACATTCCCTAATTCTATCCCAAAATCTCGAAAACCCTAGCTTGTCCAAAAATAGAGTTTTATTCATTATAAATTGTATTTCTCTCCTTTTTCAGGTAAAAATATAATTGTATTTCTATTCAACATTTGTGAGTAAAAAAATTCTTTTCATTTTCCACACCCCCAATCTTGAAAACCCTTACCCAGAAAAAAATAAAAATAAGTGAGTACAGCATGTTAAACCTTAAAATATCACACACAAAAAATTCATCATCAATATCATTATACCCGGTGATCAGGGAGGTTGCGGCTAATCACACTCTTTTACTCGAGAGAACACCACAACAAACTGGATACAATAAAATACCTTCCACAATTCAGTAAAATGAATGAAAATTTTTGGAGAATGAACGCAGTAAAATAAGGGATTTTATTAAATAATTCAAAGTTAGAAGTATTATATAGGATGAATAAATCAATCAAAACTCTGTAAATATCAATGGAACCCAGAAAAAGGAGCGAACAACGAACAATAAATGCAGTAGTTAGAATTATGAAGGGGACAATGAAGATTGATTAGATGAATCAATTAGGGAAAGAAAGATTACCTGGAGGAACAATGAATATGAATCCGTTGCGAAGAAAGAGAGAGCGGGAGCTTTTGGTTTGAAATTTGAGCAAGGCATTTTACTTTTGTCTTCTTGTGTCCAAATACAATTAACTTTTCGGCTAGTTTTGAGAGACCGTCTTTTCTGAAAGACGTCTTTCAGCCCGGCCCATTAAAGTTTAATATCTACTTTTACTCTATATTTTTCTTTATGGACCAGTTCAATTAGAGATGATCTTTCATAAAGACCGTCTCTCACAAGAATTTGTGTTAACTTTTTTCTTCTAGTTAGTTAGGGCCTTAGGGCAGGAGAGTTGGGTTGTCATGGGTGATGGCGGATGGGCCTTATGACCCAAGGTTCAACCCGGGCGATGGATTGGATCAGATTGATTATTGTGTGTTTCAGTTGAATTGTTTGATAAATTCGTAATATTGAACTTTATGTTATAAGGTTAGACGTTTGTGAAAATATTTGATAGAATTAGTTTATTGACAATTGATTGTTAATTCGAGTATCAATAGGCAAAAAAAAAGAAGAAAAGCTACCATTCTCACTTTGGCTTTGAAGCTAAATTGAAAACACAAATTTTTACTTGACACCGTCTATACAATAGACGTCTCAAGTTTTGGGGCTGACCCAATTCATAAATTAAAAAAAAATCTGATTGGTGGTTTTGTAAGTTAATAGGGAGATATGGGTTGGACTCTCAAGAGACGTCTATACTATAGACGATGTCTCAAGAGAGGGTCTTAATAAGTGCAACTATTTGCGCTTATCCATATCATTTTTATGCTCCTTATACGTAGTTTTAGTGGGATTTAGGAATGTTATTAGTGATTTGTTGCAACTTTTGTCTCATGAGCTTAATTTTGTATTTTATGTAATATATGAGGCGAAATTGGAGTTTTTATTAGGTCCCGGGTGTGATAAGAGGGTGAAGGCTTGGAGAAATAGCCTATGACCCCTAAAATATGTGAAGAGATCGTTGCTCATTCGAAGATGTTTGATAATGAAGATGGACAAAAGAGAAAAGAATGGAAAAGTGCTTAAAAGACAAAAGTTTGGAAGTGAAATTTGATACATGCTCACTCTTTTGCTCATAACTTTTGATAGAGAGATCACATTGATGCAAGGTTTGCGGCATTGGAAAGTAGACTTCAAGATCTTTCCAACGATTATATGTCCATATCCAATAACCGTGCAAGAAATGGCGGCCATTCAAAGTTCGCTAGTCAGACAGTGAGCGACGACTCGTCGCCTGAAAAGTGCCGCTCGTCACTTTTCCGTCAGAATGCATTTTTGACGGTTTTTCTTCTGAATTTTTGGAGCCATTATATATAATGGCGGTTACTATTATTATTTTCTGTCTTAGAACCAATTTTATTTCGGTAATTTTCTTTCAGTTTCCTTCAATTCTTGCACTTTCATTATTGTAATTTCAATTTCGGTACCGTACTTTTGGATTCTCGAAGCGTTCGTTGAAAAATTTATTACAGCATTTGGATTTCTCGTATTTAGTTTATGTTATTTTCTAGATTCGTAAGTTTTCTTGTGTTATTAACTTATTATTTTGTTCTTCGTTCTTGTTTATCAATTGCTTTATGTTTTCCATCAATATGCATAGTGAGTAGTTTTCCTATCTAGGGTTAGGGTAAAATCTCTAATTCGAAGCATGGTTTGATATTGTATTGATTGATTGTGTGTGAATTGAGCCTATGACTGAACTTATGCTTAATGAATCTTGATTTAAATATCTTTATTAACCTTTTCAATAAAACGGAAGTTTGAGATTAGGATTAATTTAGGATTGAGATATATTTAAGTTAAATTCCTTCTAGTATTAACCAATTTAACGGAAGTTTGAGGATTAATACTAGTTGGCCTTAAATTGATATTAGTCAATAAAGCGGAAGCTTGAGATTAATTAGATCACGTTTGATTATGTTAACGGCTTAATTCCATACAATCATGAGAGTAATTGAATTTCATGTTAGAATTAGGTGATGCCCGACGCCCTAGTGTTTATCATATCTTGTTTTAACACCACCTTTTTAATACTTGTTTTAGTTCTTGCATCCTAGATTAGATACAAACCCATTTTATTTGTTTTCCCCTTGTCTTGGTTGTCATAAAACATACAATCTAAAATTATATAGCCTCCTTGTGTTTGACCTGCACTACGCGTACACCGTGCGCTTGCGGTTAATTAAAATTTGACCATCAGGCCTGGATTGAAAATCATTTGTCAAATATATTATTTTGCTATTTGACAGATGAACAAGCTAAAACTCGAAAAATAACATAGCAGATGCTACAAGAGACAAGAGGTACCGTGTTTTTAAGCTCCTAAATTACTCTCTCACACAAATTTCTAAGACACTAATTTCGTCAAAATATCATAGAAAATTTCGATTTACAAAATCCGAAAAAGAATAGAATGACTATAAGTTTTGCAAATTCATCTGCTACAGATGGTTTCTTCTAGCAACACTGTTTATTCACATAAGTCAAGAATGATCAAAATGAATACAACTGCATCAAGTTCTAACCATCACAAGAATGACTACAACCTGTACAAAAGGGGTTTAGAATCAGTGGGATTATGAATTGAATTCCCTTTCAAACGTTTTCTTCGAGTAACAAAGCTTCAAGCTCATGTCGTCTTCTCTCTAATTCCTGCAATGGCCCAAAAGTTTAAAGATCAGAGTCACGATTTCCGTTCAACAAATTTACCTGAAAGCTGAAACTATGCATACTCAATTCTAGCAATTTTCCATAACCTGAAGAATCAGTGGTTTTTGAAACAAATTATCGTCCCATTTACCGACATAAGCCTACATTACAGTGATACTATGCATATTCCATTCTAGCAATTTTCGGGAAGATAGACGGGATCCAGAGACTCATAACAGTCACAAACCAGTACGTCTAAAGTATTAACCACAATACAATCATATCACACTTTCAATTCCTTTAATTTTTCTACAACCGTTGAAAGTTCCTTTATTAATTTGTAGTGAGAAGAGAAAACAATTAGTGGAAGAAAGAAATAGTAGGAAGAGTTGAAGAGAGAAAGTGAATTTGTAGATGGGATGAAAAGAGAAAATGAGGTAGTGGATGAGATTAGTACAGACAACAACCAAACAAAAAAATGTAGCAAACTAAAAGAAACGATCTCAAAATGAAAAATAGAGCAAATCAACTAGCACAGCGAGTACATTAGAGTGTCGATCACCAAGTTGATCACTATGTTCTAACTTCTAAGAGACATCACTCATCAGACATGTACAATCTAAAGCAAAACCCTATATCTGATTCACATGTAAAGATGGTCTTCATAAGTGAGAGCCATAAATATAGCAATGCAAAACACATTAATACAAAGCCTCCTTCTCCTAAGGAAACTAATTCAATCACAAGTACTTCATCTCAAGGGATTAAAATCTCAAAACATACCTCTAGATCCTTGACTGCTTGGTCCTTCGTAATTTCTTTCTGTTCGAGAGAGCGCTTGAGAAAGCCAATGCAAAGGATCCCCTAAAATAATAATGAGTTAAACAAACATGAGGAGGCATGTCACTACTCATTAGTAATTATACGTCCCGAAACTAAAAAAACAAGACCATTTATTCAATAAATAACAGTACATTGGAAAATTGTTGATATGAAAGCTATGGGTTGGTTTAGGTTCTGACAAATTCAATTTCTACAACGATTTTAATAAACTAACGAAGTTTGGTCGGCAAATTAGTTGCCATAAAATTAATGACTTCTGATCAATTCATTTACAGAACGAGTACACTACAAATTATAGATATCTCCCTGTTTTCCTCTACGCTTATA
Source organism: Amaranthus cruentus (assembly GCA_019425755.1). Classification (NCBI taxonomy): domain Eukaryota; kingdom Viridiplantae; phylum Streptophyta; class Magnoliopsida; order Caryophyllales; family Amaranthaceae; genus Amaranthus; species Amaranthus cruentus. Next base: position 33,749,113 of record CM033450.1, on the reverse strand, counting down.
AATTGATAACAATGTCACAATTCAAACAGAGAGGAAAAACATTCTTCTCTTCTTACCGATACAAGATACACAGCACCACATGAAAGCAGCATATAAGCCGCTATGCTCTGAAGAAGAACCAGATCACGCTGTTTTCCAATGAAGTCAGAGAATGCCCTGGTCATAACAGCAACACTGCAAAGCAATCCATAAGACCACGAATGTTAGTTAGTAATGAAAATTTGTCGACGGTACATTACATGAAGTTCTTGTGAGACTACATCTGCAATCAAGTTCCAGACACAGACAGTAGTGGCTTTACCGACAGTAAATATTCCTATGTGAATTACCATGTTTAACTTCCAGTTATAACATACTCTCTAAAAAACAAAGCAAAATTTCACCCTCAGTCTTCTAGATTCATCCTACATTAATCCTAGAAAACCGTAATTACTGAAAATAACCCATAGAAAATAGCAGGCAGGGTTGCCAAAAAGTTAACGCCCACCTCATCCATGGTGACCTTATTAGATACTTCTAGTATACAATGGTGTGTATTTGGGAACTTTAAAATATAAAACCCTGGAAGAACTTCTTTAAAGAAAGATCATCTTAAACTACCTAATATGCACTGTTTAATAACACCGGAAAACCATTAAAAATACATTTCTTCGGCATTGGGCTCATTCCAAGTTCAAAAATCCTTCATTGACATCTCCAGAAGTAATTTACACTACAATCATTAAATAGAGAACTTTTTTTTCCCATCCACCTTTTAGTCATTATTACTTACTTTGTTTATGCACATTTAAACAAAGGATACAGAGAAATTCTTTTTTATATCGATCACCATTTAAGTACAGTACCATTCACATTCCCCAGAGACTAACTTCTCAGTGTTACTTATTTTCCGCGTGTTCTTTCATTAATTACCCAGCTCCTAAAACCTTCCTACCAGTACCAATTTACCAAAAAACAGCTTTTTCAGAAGGACTTGAAACAGTTGTAAGTAAATCAAATTGCTCACCATAAAACCACTCAAAAGATGCCTGTCTACGGACAATAGCATGTGAAAGTCACAAGTCTACTTTTGTGGAGTATTAATCAAGCGAGACCTAGGAAGGCAAATCAATTGAAAGTCAGAATAAACACATGCTTAGATTCAACTGATTTACCTTCCGTTTCATGACTTCAATTTTTTTTTTACATATAAGAATAGACATAAACGCTAATGATTTGTTAAGTCTTAATCTATTTCCATACACAATATAGATTTTAAGCAAAAAGGAGAAAAATATGAAGATAAAATATGCAAGAACTGATGAGGTCTAATACGTTATAATCAGCAGTTCTAGCCTTCTAGGGTGTTAGCATACATACAAGATCTGTAGCATGCTTCTGCCAGGCCAATACTCCAACACCTGCAGCATAACACTAGAATTTTATTTCAGGTCTTACAGTAAAACACAGAGACCATCAACAACAGAAGATGAATAAAACATAATTTCATGTATTATGCATAGAACTAGTAATCAATCAATTGAGTACAATGCCATGATCTGCATCAGACACCAAGCAACAGTAGAATAGCAGGTTGGTTGGAGAAGTCATTATAATTAATAATGATTATAATGGAAATTTGGCATTAAGCTTTTCTACACCAACAGCTTGCAAGACACTTCAGGATGACTCAGGGAGTTTTTAGAAGGCGGGGTCACCTACGACAGTCGACATGGCAGGATAAAAGGAAAAACTATACGAATGTGACAAAGGTAAATACAGGTAGCACTGATTTGTACAAGGAAACAGCAGATGGCTTTGAGGTTTCTGTACTCACGAAAAAAATAGGTTGACCGTTTATACACAGGTGTGAGTTAGGATTTTAAAAAAATGGCTGCATTAAACATTGATTCATTATCCCAAAACCCAAATTTCAATTTGTGCATCAGTAATGAGGATTATGAGTATAGCAATAGGGAGTTAAAAGTGTAATCCATTTCATCCTTGTATTTAATTAATGCGTTTCATAATGTCTGTTATTCACTAATAAAATGATTACAAAATAACTATCATATAACCATGGTGATTTGTTCTATTGAATTAATATCATAAAATTAAACCTACAAAATCAATAATTTCATTGAAAAAATACATACTTTAGCCGATTATACGACGGAAATTTTACCTTCCAGAATTTGAAAATCACGTTCCATTCCGTCTCGGCCAAAACCACAAAAATGGCTAACACCACAGCATAACATCGGAAAATCCCGTCAAATACCTAAATTTCACAAAAAACAAAATTACATTTATAGAAATAACATAATAAATTGAACACCTAAACATGAATAGAACCCTAAATTATAGTTTAAACTAATAGAACAAATATTACGGACATCAGATCCGTTCTTGAAAGATCGAACAGCGGCGAGGATATTGACGGCGATACAAGAAACAGCGGACAGCGCAGTGATAAGGCTGAAACATCTACAAACTACCAAAAAAGGCGCGTTCTTGCGTCGCACAGGCGTGTTTGTGTTAGAGGATGTCGTACGGCCCAGTTGCGGCTGAGGCTGAGGCTGAGGCTGCAAGGTTTCGGGTTGTATTTCTTGGTTTCTCGCCATTGTTGTGGGTAAAGCTTGAATTTGAGTGTTAATGAGGATTAATGATTTGAGGTCTGTGAAGATCCTTTTCTTGTCGTTTCTGTTATTCAACAGAAAAAGGTGGGAAATTGTAAAGGGAGAAAAACCGCTTATTTTTTTCTTTTTTCACATTTATTTTTTCTTTTTCATACATAAACATTAAGCTGAATTTGAGAGGTGCAATTATACTCGACATATATTATGCGATATTATTCTCTCGGAGGATTCTTTAATCTTAATTTTTTTTTAATGTGTATGAGCTATCGTCTTTCTTCTCCTTCTAGGTCCGGGGTAAAATAATTATATATATATATATATAAATGCGATATTATAAATATTTTTTTAAGTATTTAGATGGATGCTAGTCACTCATTTTACGTTTTCTTATGCCAATCAAGATTTCTCTATTCATGAGCCATAATATTTTCGACCCTTCTCACAGTTACGCTGATAATATTTATTTACACATATTAATCATTTTAGTTAATTTCATGCATCTTTGCAATGGTAGGTGTAATGGAAACTCCAAATCCTTTCTAAACTCATCAATGAATTTTCAATTTACTGATATCTTTTCTAATTTTTTCATTTTATGATTTCTTATGCCATGACAATCTCTATCTCTATTAGTCATGATATTTTCGACCTTACCCACATACTTACAATTACACCAATAATTTTTATTTACACATTTTTAAACCATTTTAATTACTTTCGGGCATTTGTGTGGTAGATGTAATCTCTGATCCCTCTGTTAACATTTAGGGTCCTAATGTTATCATCTCGACGCGTGCACTATAAAATACTCTATTAGTTTCTTGAAGTTGTTCCTACAAGTAATGTTCACATAAATTAAGAAAGAAAAAAAAAATTAGTTGATAAATACATTATTTCATTGAATAGTAAATTTAATGGTACAAAAGGAACACCATAAATGTAAAAACAATTAAAATAAAGCGAGTGAAAAAATATAGAGCTATAACTATTTGAAAATATTTTAATAAAATTAGTGAGAAATATATGAAATAATATAAAAATGTACTTTTAAAAAACTAATATAAAAATATTAAAATAAAATTAATAGAAAATATATAGATTATAAACATTATTAGAATGAATTATTAAAATGAGAATGAATTAGATTAAATGAACTGGATTAATTAAAACACTCATGAGTAAGTCATAAACCCTAGCTTTTATTCGCTTTAATTTTCTCCGGGTTGAGCTTCAAACATCACCAGCATAAATTTGAAACCAGCGTTCCCAATTCACAACACTACGCATTCCGTCGATTTTGCTAATTGGATGAATTGAATCAGATCGATCTTAATTTCATCGTGACAATTTAGGCGAGAGAAAAATGTGGAGTAGAATATGGAGCAACAACAATGGAGTGTTAGGAAAAGTTGGGGGAGAAGGAGGAGCAATGATGATGAATTGGGTGAGATATATGTCCAGAAAACGAGCTGAGAATTTACGGAAAATAAGCCCTAAAGTTCCGTATTCTCACGCTACCATCATTGCTCAAGATCTATTCAATCTTATTCAAAATCGCGGTCCTCAAACCATTGGTACTGCTTGGACTAACGTTCAGGTTTAATCTCTTAAGTCTTTTTATAGATCAATTCTTATTTTTTGGAAGACATTATGCATTTGATTATCTTGTTAAACTTGTTAAGTTTCAAGTTTGCATAATAGAATCGGGTAATAGTATAACGATACCGTCGGCGCAATTGAATATGCTACTCTATATCCAAAAACTCTCGCTTCATCTGCTTAAGTAGCAAATTTAAAAAGACAAATGAATATTTGTTTATTTCTCCGTTTGTTTTAGTTTATTAGTGGTAGTGGAATGTGACTATGTGAATGAGATACACAAAAATTGTGTAAAGACTGAAGTGAGACCTGGGGAAAAATACTCAACAGTGCAGCTGATAATGTATGACTTGAATAAGTAAACAATAGAGACATGAAATGAGATGACATAAACATGAAGTTATCGAGAGAAACTATACCTCATACTTGACACAAAATAGACCCGTTTATGATTTAATTATAATTCATGTTACTTTGTTAAAATGTTCAATGATCTTACACTTTATATAGTTCTTGCTAAAATTGTGATCAACACGGAGCTGACACGAGACTTATCAAAAACGCAATTTGTTTACTTAAATTGCTAGCTCTGCTCACCAGTGAGAGAGTGTAATAAACACTTCAGAAGTAGACAGTGGAGGAAACATTTATAAAAGATAGGAATTTAGTGAAAATGTTGAGAACATGAAGGGACGAATGAAATTAAATGCATAAAGAACCTTTTGATTCTTGATAGGGTATATGAAAATTTTTAGGCAGGAAGTTATGGCCTCTCAAATAGTCTATGATTGTGATTTGAGCTGAATTTGTGTGATTCATGGCATGTGAGATGAATTCCTTGCTCATGTAGCAAACCACGTGCTATGTCATTGTTCAGATCGCAAACTTTCTGAATTGTTGACCTGGAAAGAAGTTCAGCATTAGTAATGGCCTTTGACCTACTTCTATATTAGTTTACCATAAGAAGGCTATTATGAACATAAGTACTTCCTTGTCTAGACTTCTTGGTTGTTTTGTACTTTTGATTAAGCTTATGACAAATTGAAGAGGAATAAGCATTTTGAGAGTAATGTTCGTTTGAACTTGGTCTGTTAGAGGTAGATTCCATACTCATATTCCAATCTCTGTATAAACATGATTTTGTTTGTAAGAGAAAACTCAGCAATGGAAGCAGGAAGACCCTTTATATTGAGTTTTAGTATGGAATTGAGGAAGAAACCAACAAACCAAGACATATGGAGTGGCATGGAGTATGGACTATGGAGTGTGGCACTGGCAAGATTAGCTAAGCCATTCAGATTGAGGTTGAGGAAGAAATTAATGACATTTAGGGCTTGTTCACGCAAACAACTATTCAATGTAATTCTACCTTTTCCACTATTTGTTTCATTGCAATTCAGTTGTTAGTAGTTAGTACTTAATAGTCCTAAAAAATTGTCTTTAACCGGTGTGGATTGTGGGGTGTGTTGCCAAAGTGGAGTAGACAGAGGAACTATCAAATGAAAGAAAGTAAATTATGACAAAATGTCCAAAATTTTCACATATTATTGGTTTAGGACTGAAAAATTAAAAATCTATATAACTCATGAATTACCTCTTATTCGCCACTCATTGGCTTTATCCCCAAAAGTAGTACTTGGAAGGATTTGTTAGTTTTGTGATCATTTGGAAGGTCCATAAGCAGTATAATAAAACCTTGAGCTGGTAAATGAATATATGCTGATTGCGAAAAAGGGACGTACATCAAATATTTCTAGTGTTAGTTTGAACTTAATTTAACTGCTGAAGAGCCATCAATTTAACTGTAACAGTGACATCCATAGGCCTTAGGGCTATTTTAGAGCTAGACAAGTCTTTGTGTCCTTTAAAAAACTTATATAGGTCTTATCTTCATGTTTACTATGCGTATCTGTTAATTATAAGCTAAGCCTGTGTTTATTTATTTTTCATTAAAAGAGTTCCTGGAGATTTTTCTGCATTGTAGTTTAGTTCTGTCCAATTTTCCAAATTTAGAACAATCCCCTGGAAACAGGTTGTATGATCACTATGAAGTATATCTTCGAAATTATGTTGTTTTACTTTCTGGAAATTTTTTATTGAAAATTTCACTTTGCTGATTTTGGAGCCTGAATGAATTTCGAAGTTCTCTTTTAGATGTGATTATTGTTGAAGGGGGAACCATTACAATTCTCATGTATTCCTCGAGATTGTCAACTTGGACAGTTTTTGTGTGATTGTTTTCTTTTTAAATTAAAAACTCGAAATGGGTCTGTGACCGTATAGCAATTAGCATTATAATACTGGACAGGTCACAGGATTGAAAAAACGAGGACTGTTATCAACAATCTCAGGCATCTAACTTTGGTTGGTGTAGTGGATCTTGTCTTTTGTAATTAAGACTTTGACATTGTTGTGTATTTATTCATCTTCAGTCAGAAGTCAGATTAACACGAATCAAAAAGGCTATTTTAGCTCAAAAAATTAGATTCCTCATTCTGCATGTCTCATGAAACTTTTTAGCTTTCACAGGGGCCGCTTGTTAATCATCACTAGGAAAACTAATTATGTTATCTACCCTAGCTTTTTGTATATCCACTTATAAGGGGTGTGATTCTTTGCTAGTGAATTCAAAACTTCTAGGAGACCAATACAATATTTAACAAAACCTTTTTGAAGATTCATTCTCAGTCAATCTTACTTAGCGTGGTCTTAAGCTTGTGACTCTAAAACCTAAAAGTTTTTAGTTATTGAAGAGTCATAATAGATCTATAGAGAATTTAGGCTGTGTTATCTTGTTTTCAAGGCTTGACGGAAACATGTAAAATATTTGGCTTCCTGTTATGTCTAGTGGATTTTCTTAGCTTCCTATTTGCGTTCCGTGTCTTCTTGAATTTCATCATCGTCTTACCAAAGCTCTCCCTCTACAATGTGCCTTGCCCTCAAAGATTTAGGTTATTTCCTTTTTTGAAGGTTGAAGATTGACAAAAAATGGTAGGGTGTCAAAGATACTCACTTTTTAGTTAAATCATCACCCATGTGGATATATTTCATCATCCATGAAAGCATTTTTGGATAAGATTAGGTCCCAAAAAAGATGGGATGTTAACCGCTTACATGCAATACTTGGAAATTAAGGTTTCTTGTACTGGTGATCCGAGCACTCCTATTTATCAGTCTCAGTCAAATTCTTGTACCGAATTTGGAATATTTTGTTTATTTGATTTTTCTGAATTAGGAAATATTAATGGTTGACTTAAGATTAATATTGGCTTAGAATGTATTGTACCGCAGTGCTCTATGGTGCTTTGGCTACAGATTTCCCATTCTGCATTTTCGATCAATGTGTCCAACTTGCTGCTCGGTAACTTAAATGTCTGAATTCTTATGACAATATGTTGGTGTAGGAGGCAGGTATCAGTGGATTAAACAGCAAAACACACCTTAAGATAATGCTGAAATGGATGAGAGGTAAGAGGATGCTGACGCAGGTCTGCCAGCAGGTTGGTTCAAACAAGAAGTTTCTACTGTGCACACCTCAAGATTCTCAAGCCGTGAAAGCAACCGGGGCTGCTAGAGTGAAGTTGCGAACGGAGAAATCGACAAAATTAAAGAAAAATCGGAAGTGATGTGCTCTACCTCAGCCTCTTATGTGCTCTCATAATAATCTTAAAGCCTATGAATTAGGATTTTCTTGATCGTTCACATTTTGATTGTTCTCCTATCTTTGGTCTTTACATCAAGACGATTTTCGATTTTTGATTTGAAACTCATCGAAAGCTACTTTGTTTCTATAGCTAGAAGCATAGAATGTCTACTAGTGTTATCATCTATATGTACTTGCCTATACTTATGAAACGAAGGGAGTACATTTGAAGTTATTTAGGGGCTAGTTTTGCCGGTAAAGCAAATTCCCATATTTGGTTCGAAGGAACATGTTATGAATCGGATTTTGTTTCAAACGAGATCCATTTGTTGCAGAGATCGCAGTCGCCATGAATATTCTTCCTTTGTCAAAGTAGAGTTCATCATAAAGTTAAGTGCAACTATAGCTCTATCATTCATAAGTTGAATTAGTTGTAACTTTGTCATTTGGTTAGTCTTTTAACTTTCAAGCCTTGATGGAGTTTTGTTCTTCAGTTCTCTGCATACATTTTTATTTTTAGGAGCAATAATTTTTAAATTTTTTAACTTTCAAGTCTTTTAACTTTCAAGTCTTTTAACTTTAGATCTCATTCAAAACTTAAATTTTTTTTCTTCTACTTATTTCTTTCTTTTGTTTGTTTTTTTTATTGAAGTATTATTCTCCTACAGACCTACTAACTAGATTACAATTACTTTAGGTCTCATTCAAAACTTAAATCATTTCTTAAGTAATTTTTGTCGTTGCAATAATTCTTCAATAAATGACATAAAAATTTAAAATGTAATAGAGAAAAAAAAAATTAGAACAAAAGAGAAAATATGTAAATGAAAGTCAAAGAAAATAATAAAATAATTTTTAAATGTTGTAGGTTAAAAATACGAAAAAAAAAACAAAAAAATGTAGTATTTTATCGGCCAATAAAAAAGTAAAGTTACATTTTAAATTCATTACTTTCAAGCAACCAATTGATCAACGAAAACAATTTCCTTAGCAGCACTCAAAAAAAAAAAAAAGAAAAACAATTTCCTTAGCAAAGAAAACAACATCAAACATGAAATGCCAAAAAGTTATATAAAAAACAATCTCAACAACTAAAAGATTCCAATAATGATTCAATAAAAATACTCCTAAAAAGCTTCATCATTCATCTCATCTTAATCTTCCATCCCATTCAAAGATCACAAAAAAAAGAAAAAAAAAGGGGAAGAAAATGGCGGAGATGGTTAAAATTGAGAATGGAAAGATAGAAGATAAACAAGAAAACCCAACAATGGATGTTTCTTCCACTTCTAATGGTTCGATTTGTGGGTTTGAATCACTTCATAGCCTACTTCAATTCTCTCTTCCTCCCAATGTTTTCCAGGTTATTTTTCTACTCTTTAATTCTATGCTTTGTTTGAATTCTGGGTATTCCATACTGCTGTTGAATTGATCCTCCCGGAAAAAAAATTCACGTTTAGTTGTGGTGTAATTGTTAGTTTGTTACTTAATATTGTAGAATTAGTTGAGAGATAATCTTGAATTTGTGTATTGAACAAAAGCTATAAGAAGATGAAGAAATTAGATCATTAGACATTAGTTGTTGATTTGCTATTGATACATATAATTGGGTTTCATTGAATATTATTGATTCATTCATAGTGTTTTGTGTCCAATTACTATTGTAAACTTACATTTGAGGCCTAGAAACAAGTACTCCAATTGAACTAACTTAAGTAATATTCATCCTCAGCATATCAGATATATCTCGCTTATAGAAGCTGTGACAAAGGTTTTTAGAGGGTTAGACGACGATTTACCAAATCCTTATCAAAAGAGATAAGGTTGCCGCCTCTTAGACACTTGTGAATGATAGACAAATAGCAAGTTAGTTTTAAAAACACGCCTTGCATTGTGCCATGTTTCATCTAGATCGGGCTCGACTGAATACGCCTTGGCTAGGTGAGGCAAAGGCCACTACAAAAGGCATGCGCCTCGATGCGTTTCGTGCCTTATGCGCTAGGATGGGTATTCTGTATATTCTCATTAGTCATTATAATAGTTATGTGCTAAACGCAATGATAATGAATTTTTTAAGCTTGTTGCTATTATAATATAAATGTCATGTTGTTTTAAGTATTATAGGAGTATATGTTTTAAGATTAATTTTTAAGCTTTTTAGCGAAAAAGTGTGCCTTGCCTAAGAAAGCTTGCGCCTTCACCTTGCTCTTTGCATGCGCCTCGGTGCGCCTCGCTCTTCTTAAAACTAAGATAGCAAGATTGATAACATAAATTGAAGAAGTCAAAAGTAATATTAACTAATGTAAATTAATATGTGAGGCTCTTAATGAAAAGAATCACAAGCAGCTTGCACATATTTAAAACCACCTTTGATGTTCAAGTGTCACGGATTTACAGGAAGTCAGCAGAATGCTTCTGGGGATGAATTGTGGAAGATCACTTGATGCATTAGCACTTCCTACAGAAGCTACCAGTTTGTCCTCTGATCATGATTTTGATCTTCAGGTTCGACTTTCTGGGCCTATGGCTGGTGTATTTTGTCACCTGTGTTTTGTAATCAAATTGCTGAATTTGTAGCATTGGTATTCGTAAAAAAAAAAACTAAAAGAAACTTTGTTATATACTACTATCTTATACAGTTCAATGTTAATAGTATTTTAGTTAAATAATCCGGGTCATGGCTTACTCTGGCCTAGATTTCCCTCAGCATGAAAACCCTAGGGATTCTTTGGTCAAGGAAATATTAGAGAAAATTTTCGCACTCATACTTGCATGACATAGCAGTCCTATGCTATTTTTCCGAAAAATTGAATTTTTAGCATTGTTATGGTTTAAAAAAGTAGCAATTTTGTGCCTATAAGAGTTGTGAGCACCTGTTGAGCCCTTGTCGAGGAAGGGTTTGGTTTGTAAGGATATTTTGAGTGATCACAAAAACTGGTAGTATTTGCTTATTTGGACTTTTCGACTTGTCGGAGTATTATGGGTAGAGAAACCATAAGATGAGTGGAATTCAATCATTTTTCATGAAGTGGTACGTTATATTGTATTGTTAACCTTCATATTAGTAGCACGGTACTAAATGAACTCCTATGTGATTCTAGATAGTTCTAGTCATTTTCCAGGTTGGTTCCACTAGTTAATTTAAGCCTACAATTGGCAAACTATCCTATGTGTTATTGTGTCTGGAAGTCATAACCTTGTCATTACATCGTCAACTCCTTTCATGTGCCGCCAGGCGCTATGAATTTCCCCAAAATGAATTAGTGTTTGACTATTGGCAGTCTCAAGGGTCAACCATATATTATTCACTTTCTTAAATGTCAGTTATCTTTCTGCAAAGATACTTGTATAAAAGAGTTTCTTAGACAATAACATTTTTAAGATTCTAAACTATAATGGCAGTCTCAAGGGTCTTATTCATGATTAAACAGGCATACTGCTTTAAAGCTCAAAAGGAGTCCTTAAGAGAGCCTCGGATTGTGCGAGTAGGTCTTATTCAGAATTCTATTGCCCTCCCCACAACAGAACCTTTTATTGAACAAAGAAGGGCCATCTTTCAGAAATTGAAGCCCATCATAGAGGCTGCAGGTGCTTCAGGAGTCAATATTTTATGCCTTCAGGTATATATACTTGTAACATACGAGCTGGTATTATAGTTGGTACTGAAGTGATAGGATTAGGGATGACATACGGGTAAAAATATACGGGTTTTGCACTGCATCAGCTTCACGGGTTTTTATAATACATATTAAGTACGTTACTTATGTATGTTATACAGGAGGCATGGACTATGCCATTTGCATTTTGTACCAGAGAGAAGAGTTGGTGTGAATTTGCGGAGCCTGTCGATGGGGAGTCTACACATTTTCTGCAAGCTCTTGCAAGGAAATATAACATGGTCATTGTAAGTCCCATACTGGAGAGGGATGTTCTACATGGAGAGACTATATGGAACACCGCTGTTATAATTGGAAATCGAGGCAACATTATTGGAAAGCATAGAAAGGTAATTCAATCTTCTGTTTGTTTTTATCTGTTCATGTTACCGAATTCTCCCAGCATGATTATTCATGATCATGTTTATGTTGGGCAGAACCATATTCCTAGAGTCGGAGACTTCAATGAGAGCACGTATTATATGGAAGGGAACACTGGACACCCTGTGTTCGAAACGGCATTTGGAAAAATTGCTGTTAATATTTGTTATGGGAGGCATCATCCTTTAAATTGGATGGCTTTTGGCTTGAATGGAGCTGAGATTGTATTTAACCCCTCCGCTACCGTCGGTGAACTCAGTGAACCTATGTGGCCGATTGAGGTAAATTTCACAAGTCTTTTCTGGTTACTGTTCCTCGTTCTCTTGCCCCATGGTTACTTTCTGGTTGAGATTTGTTGTCTCTGATACTGATTATTATCATGACTTAGGCTAATAATTAGATAAGTAACTGAATCTCAAATCCAATACTAAATGAGTAATGCCTCAAACTATTCATTTCAGCTCAAATTTCAAGTACCATGTTGGCTCCTAGACGTTTCAACTAGGTTAGAGCTTTCCAAAATTGATCCGATTAATCAAAAACAAGTATGATACAACCCAAAATAACCCCATCTTGGATCCTAGACGTTTCAAATAGGTTAGAGGTTAGAGTTGTTCAAAATTGATCCGGTTAACCGAAAACGAGTATGATACGACCCAAAATAACTTGCATATAAAAATAACATTAGATCGTCAAGATGTTTACAAACACACAAGAACCAAAATTAACCAAACCCAATATATAATATTTGAAACTCGCCCGATCACCTGAATGTACACCTCTAAAATGGTTAGTGGTTATGAGCAGTTGAGCACTTAATCTTTGTTTGATGTAAAATCATGGGAACTTCTTCTCATCCTAAAACAAATTATATGACCATTTTTCGGCTTGGCCAATAGCAGCTATATAGCATACTAAACCCAAGTATCTTTTGAGATGTATTTTTCATGTAGTGAATTGTGTGACAGGCACGTAATGCTGCAATAGCAAATAGCTATTATGTTGGTTCAATAAATCGTGTTGGAACCGAAAGCTTCCCTAATGCATTCACCTCTGGAGATGGAAAGCCACAGCATAATGATTTTGGTCACTTCTATGGTTCCAGTCATTTTTCTGCACCCGATGCTTCTTGTACTCCGTCCCTCTCTCGTTACAGAGATGGTTTAATAGTTGCAGACATGGATTTGAACCTCTGTAGACAGCTCAAAGATAAGTGGGGATTCAGAATGACGGCAAGGTATGAACTCTATGCAGAGATGCTCGCACGTTATGTCACATCAGATTTTCAGCCTCAGATCGTCTCTGATCCATTGTTAGATAAGGAAACCGCTTGAATTCTCTTTAGTCTTTGATGTAAAGGTCTCTCGAGTCTTGACTCGACTCGTTATCAAACGTTGTTCACTTCAACTTTCTATTTGAAGTTCATCATTGGCTCTGGAAAATATTATTTGGTATAAACTGGTTTACTATCTTGAAGCCCTTGGCTATAGCAATTGTCAGGGGCGGTTTTAAGCCTATTCATGGTGCCCGACCGTCTAGGGCCACCAGAAAAAGGGCTAGGTTGGTAACGTGGATACTGTTGGTTAGGGGTTTTAAATCTATTTTATCATTTATGGTTGGCGAAGTGTCTTAATTTACTAATGTCAAAAAGTAATAAGGTTCCTATATTCTTTGCTCTGCCCCTGATAGTTATATTAATTGGTTGTAAGTAGACCTGTGCAATGGGCTGGGGGCCCATCGGACCCTCTGATCCAACCTTTTATTATACGGGCTTGTGAAGGGTCGGGCTCTAAATGGGTCGGGCTTTAGTGGAGCATACTTTATTATAAATGGAGCGGGTTGAAAACGGGTTTTACACGGGTCCTAAGCGGGCCTTCACGTTTTCGTTAGAATGGTTTAATCTTTGATGAAACAGCAATTGAATCTCATATGTTTCCTTGAAAATGCAGTAGAAATTCCCAATTTAAGCAAGAGGATGAGTTGATTTTCATATGTTTAATCAATTTGTGTAAAAATCTTTTAAAGAACGAGAGGATTTGAAGCTAATTCAATTTAAAAATTGTTGAAGAGGAATAATTTTAAGGAAAATTTGCCCAGAATAATCCAACCTTTGTCTGATTTTCCTACAATAATCTCAAGTATTGATTAACCATGAATAATCCCATCTATTGATAGTTGTTTCCATTGGCATCCAAGCAAGTAAAAAAATTAGTGTATATGAGAGAAAGAATGATTTTGAAGTAGAAGAACGTAAACTAGTTTTAATGGAGGAAATGTCATGTGAAGAAGAAGATGTTTGGATGAAGAAGAAGGTCAAGAAATGACCTGCTGTAGCCGGTTGTTTTACTTGCTTGGATGCCATTGGAAACAACTATCAATAGGTGGTATTATTCATGGTTAATCAATACTTGGGATTATTGTAGAAAAATCAGACAAAAGTTGGATTATTCTGGGCAATTTTTCCTAATTTTAATTACGTGGAAATTGCTTGGGTCGCAAAAAATGAAGGAAGAAAGAGAAATGGGAAGCAATTTAAGAACTGAAAGACTATTCACTTTAGTTATAGAGATAACCTGCAGGTTGCAGTTTTACAATTTACAAGATAAAAATATCTTTTTATTTTTTTAATTTTCTTAATATTTATTTTTCTACTGTTACTATTACATACTTTTTCATAATTTCATTGAGAGTCTTAATCATTATATTAAATTGCATGATTAAGAGATAAAAATAATGACTTGGGTCGGATTGGGTCGGGCTTAATGGACCCGACCCGTTTAAAGCCCGTTTTCTATTTTGTGAATCCGGCCCGACCCAACACGTCTCTACTAGAGCCCGGCCCAATCCGTATCCGGCCCATTGCACAGGTCTAGTTGTAAGAACAAATTGTTTTCAAACCACCTTATAAAAAAGGAAGGAGAATCGGTCCGAACCGTGCCATATTTATTGTAAATTAGATTTTTTATGTCTGGGACATTAATCTGGAGGATGAACCTTGCATTGGGTGATTGGCTGATTGCTACCTATTGCTATTGTCCCCAGTTTTCTTCAGGCATGACAGGTGAGGTAAAAAAGATTGGGGTGAGAGAGGCTCGAACTCTCGACCTCAGGATTACTCAACTTTAGCTATGAGACCTACGCGCTAGCCAACTGCGCCACCACCCCTTACTGATGTGTCAGCAATAGCTTACGAATATACATTACTCTTAATTAATCTCGTAAGAGACTGATTGTCAATGAGACGATCTTAGAATAAAAAGTCTATATATTAACAATATTCTTCATATTATTGGGCTATTTAACCCTCATGGATGAGACGGTCTCACCATGAGACGCATCTCATACATGGGTCAAATAACCTAATGATACAAATTAAAGCATTATACATACTTCTTTGAGATTGTTTCACCGAGAAATAATCTTTTACAAATTACAAGAGTAACTATGTCATTTTAATTTTATTTTACTTAATCGGATTAATAGTTTAATTTGAATTTTGGATTGAAAAAATATGTGTAGTTTGCTTGATTTGATTTTATATTAATATCTGACCAAAACTGAATTTATTTCTATTCAAGTCTTTTTTAATTAAAATATCAAAAATTCTTAAATGAAATGGTCTTATAGTGACACTTTCTTTATTAAACTGGTCGGTGAATATTTATATATGTTAAAGTAATTATTCGTAATTTCAAAGTAATCAATCAAAATAACATGCTAATTATATGAACTTATCTCATGGTGAAACGCACAAAATAAACGGTAATATTATTAGTTTATATTTACCACCTGTACCTAATATTAAAAGTGGTTAGGTGATAACAGCTATGTGTCCATTGCATCAATGAAAATTATTAATGACACAAGAAATGCACTACAAAGTGATCTTTTCTTCTTGACTACTAATAAACCTAAAAAACACCATATAATCTAGGATTTAAATCACCAACTAATCTTCCATTAATTATGTTTCCGATTAGGGTTATCTTCATAATCTGGCTTACCACCATTGAAGCCATTTCTAGTTCTGGTAGTAGTAGCTTCATATTTGAAGAAAGCGATGCAAAACAAGTATTAGAAAGTGCAAAGAAAGAGAAAGATTGGCTGGTAACCATAAGAAGAAGACTCCATGAATACCCAGAACTCAAATTTCAAGAATACAATACAAGTGCTCTTATTAGATCAGAACTTGACAAACTTGGCATTTCTTATGAATACCCTTTTGCTCAAACTGGTATTGTCGCAATCATTGGGTCTGGTTCTTCTCCTGTTGTGGCTCTTAGGGCAGATATGGATGCACTCCCTCTACAGGTATATAGTTTCCCAACTTTGGAATTTCTTTATAATAATTTGATTTTTATGTTTATGATTGATTAAAGACCCTAATTTGGGTTCATTTTTTAAATTTGTCATTGAATTCTCAATTTGAGTTGATGATTGTACCTGCGTAGTAAAAATTGA
Source organism: Amaranthus cruentus (assembly GCA_019425755.1). NCBI lineage: Eukaryota > Viridiplantae > Streptophyta > Magnoliopsida > Caryophyllales > Amaranthaceae > Amaranthus > Amaranthus cruentus. Next base: position 33,732,755 of record CM033450.1, on the reverse strand, counting down.
CAAACTTTTAGAAGGCCCTGTGTAGTTGAAAAATTATGATGTTTTCTATTAACTTACCATGTAAAATTGACCGCTTTCCTATAGTATTCCCTCTCAAGGGAGTACGAGTATGGACCCTATTTTTTAGCGGGATATTGGGTTGACGATGCTTCTTGAGATCACCAGGTAATTTAATATTGAGAATTTGTGCAGTCGAACATGTTGAACATGCTCCGAACAACTTCCACGTGATTGTACTATTTTAAGCAGAGGCAAATCCAAAATAACAGTAGTAGTTTAGAGTGGGTTGAACACTCACTTATTGTACTATTTTTAAGCAGGTGCAAATCCAAAATAATAGTAGTTTAGAGTGAGTTGAACACTCACTTAGCGTATGTATGTTGAACTAACTCGACTAGACATTAATGGATTTATAATCAAATGACCCGTGCATAATATTTATGGCTTAGACTAGGTTTTCCAATGCTTCACTGCTATATGAAGTGATGCTTGTGAGACGAGTGTTTCTTGTGCATAATTTTTGGGCCATTATTAGCATTTGTCACTAATATTCTCATCATTGATAATTTTTGCACGAATATAGGAACTTGTAGATTGGGAGCATAAGAGCAAAATTGATGGTAGAATGCACGGTTGTGGACATGATGTTCATACTACAATGCTCCTCGGTGCTGCTAAATTGTTGAATCAAAGGAAGGACTACCTTGAGGTTGGTTCGTCATTAGTTTTGAATAATAAATGTTATAATAGGCTGGACTTATTGTGAATACCAGCATATTAACAGGGAGACACGAGCTGCACACGCTTCAAAAGCCAGGAAGATATATACCATCCTAAAACCACGTGCAATGGGGAAGAAGGGCTCCAATAACTTATAAAGCATGCACACCGTCTTTTAATATGTCGATGTGGGATAAACTATCCCAACAATAAACTTAGAAAAATTTTGCAAAATGTTATTTGAAGTTCCTGTATCTACGAATCTCCATTTGGTACAGCTGTGGATTGTTTTGGTTGGATTTCTTTTAATTTTCGGTTTAATTGTGTACAAGCATTTGAATCAGCATCCAAATGTTTATGTTCGTTTGGCTGCTTTTTCAAAGTTTCATTTCGATACGTTTGCATCTTTTGTGACATGAAGGGAACTGTGAGACTGCTTTTCCAACCGGCTGAAGAGGGAGGTGCAGGTGCATCACACATGATAAAGGAAGGTGCCCTCGGAGAAGCTGAAGCAATTTTCGGGATGCATGTTGATTTTACAATACCCACAGGAAGCATAGCTTCTCTATCGGGACCGGCTTGCGCAGCAATGTGCATGTTTAGAGTTAAAATTAAAGGAGGAGGTGGCCATGCTGCGAATCCGCACAAGACCATAGATCCTATTGTATCAGCATCGTTCATTATTTTGGCTCTACAGACGATCATTTCCCGAGAAGCCGATCCCTTTGATTCCCATGTATAAATTCTTCTTCATATATCATTCTTACTTTATTTCGAAAGGGATTATCCGTTTGCTTCTTATTCATTGGCATATTGTTCTTTTATTGCGATGTTCGGTGTAAATCAAAACTAATGTTTGGTTTCGCTGAAGGTAATGTCAGTTACATATGTCAAAGGTGGTACAGCTTTGAACATAATTCCTCCGTCTGTCGAGTTTGGAGGGACACTTCGGAGTCTTACCACTGATGGACTGCACTGGCTTCAACGCAGGTTGAAAGAGGTAAACTTCATATAACAACGTCTAGTTTCATATTTCTTTGGTTTTCGATTATACTGGATGATATTAAAATCACTTATTAAATCATGTGCATTTCTTATTTACGTGAAGTTGGTCAATCAAAAACAACCTCTTTGTTATAACAAGGGTAAGGTTGCGTACGCACGTGGTAGCCATTTTATGGTGTTGGGGAAATGGAACGGGGAGTTTTAGGTTCAATGCTAACTATACTTTTTGACGAAAATTTCTGATGAGCATGCCTTTTTCATTTGTTTTTGATCAAGAATCGATTCTTGTCTTAATTAGAGCACCACAGTTTTAATATAAAGTTTTGAAATCTATTCTCTCCGGAAAAATTAGAAAAAAAAAAATCCTTTTGTCCAAATTTATATATAACAATGCAATTTATTCAAATAAGTGGGCTCTTCTAAGAATAATGTTTGATGCATCTGAAGGTGGTCGAGCAAGGAGCAGCCTTACACAGAAGTCGAGCATACATCGACTTCGATGAAGAAAACTACCCTCTTCTTCCAGCAGTTTTCAACGACGAAACTTTGCATCATCATGTTGTTGCTACAGGCAAAGTACAACTCGGCCCTGAGAACGTACTACGAGGGAAGACGGTGATGGCAAGCGAAGACTTTGCCTTCTACCAAGAAAGGATCCCAGGCATAATGATTGGCATAGGTATAAGAAATGAGACGCTTGGTGCAGTACACTCCCCGCATTCTCCTCATTTCTTTGTCGATGAAGGTGTTCTTCCTGTCGGAGCTGCATTACATGCCATCTTGGCTGAAACATATCTTAGTCGGCTTTCCTGATGTGCAAATTCTTACAACCGTAGACTTGTCCACATTCGGAAAATTTGAAATAGATAAGATTATTTATCAAAAAAAGCACATAATAAGACACGGATGAACTTTTTTTCATTTATAAGCGCCTCGACCCCAGAGCTCAGGTTCAGTACAGTTCGTAATTGGTAACTGCGAACAAAGAGAAATTGGTCAAAAAAAGTCGAAACACCTATTTCCAATTACTAACTGCGAACAAAGGTGACCTGGTCAAACAGGGTCAACCTTCTTTTCGCAGTATTTGGGGACGATTTTGTTCCCAGTTAGTAACTGCAAACAAGGCTTTTGGTAAAAAGAATAAGTCAACAACCTGTTCACACTTACTAACTGCGAACAACTCCTTTGATTTTTTTATTTTTGTTTTTATCACAACACTTGTTCGCAGTTAATAAGTACGAATAACCCCTATCCTCAGGTTTGGGAATTAGACGCTTATAAATAAAATAAGTACATATGTGTTTATTGTGTGCTTTTTTGATATATAATCTTATCTAATTCAAATTTTTATTACATTCGTCCGTTGGGCTTTCGCCTCCTCGTATTTGTGTGAATTGATAAAAAGATAACATATTTTTAAATAGATTTGCTTCGTTCACTTGATTTTAAATCGTTTCGACATTATATAGTTGGAACTTTAACTCAAACTAACTTGATCTTAGCTCTTCGATCAACACAAATCTAAAATGGCCCAAGTTGAACTTGAATTAACTTGAAATAACCAACAAGGAGCTAGATTGTATTGAAATATGTCTATGCTATTTGACAAATGTAATCAAACTGAACTCAAATGGATGTTGATTCGTGACATGTTCCATACACCTCTTTAGGTTTGTAATTGTCTAATTAGCATACTGTGATACTTTAGATTAACCTTGAAAAGATGTTGATAGACTACTCATATCAATAAGCTGCATCTTTTTTTCATGGGAACTCATTTGCTAAAAACTCCACATTTAAGCGTGTTTGGTGAGGGAGCAATATTAGGATGGGTGACCTCCTGGAAAGTTTTCCTAAGTGTGCACGAGTGAGGACAAAGTGCGCTGAAAAGACTTGTGTTGGTCTGTGGGGACAATCTACAGTCTCTATTAATAGTCACCGATAGTCCGTGAGGTCGGGTTATACGTCTAATCCAAAAACAATCAATTTGCTCCCAAGATCAATTGAAATACAAATATTCAAGTGTCTACAAAATAACCCTCACTTGACATAAATCAAATAAAATCTAATTGAATGTCACTTAATATGTGACCCAACTAGTAATTGATATGATCTATAGTTGACCTCATATGGATTTTTAACCTAAATTCAAAACGATTTGATCTTGTTCTCAATATATTTCTCAATAGTCTAATTCTCAATATATTGTTAGTAAGGGTCTTAGAGACTTAGACTCTAGTAGCTGTTAGAATTTTATTTTTGTGGTTAGAAATAAATATCAAAAATCAAAAGAAAAAAAAATTCTCTTCCTTATCTCATTAGTCAATAGCAGTAGTCAATACTACAAGTAATTTATCCTAAAGCATGATGATTCTTACAACATTAAACTATTTAGGTTAGCTTAAGATCAAATCAAAATTCATCATTTATCATTATCCATATTTTTCTAGCGTACTATCAATAACTGAAAATTAAACTCAAAACCCTATTTTTAAAAAGTGGTACTTACAACACAAACTGATTCTCTTTTTAACACGTTAGTGAAACTTCATTTTATCGAAAATCAAGTCTTGTAATCACATTTCTAAACAAAGATTCTAAAATGATTATCAGTTAATCTTATAATTCTTTGATTTATTTTTATATTTATATAATAAAACCAGCTACTTTTATAAGAGAATGTTTTTAAAAAGACAACCACAAAATAAGAAACTCATATTTTTATTCTCTCTTAATTTGTACTAATTGGACTATTTAGCCCATATATCTCATGTGTTTTTTAAAGAAACCGTCTCTCAAAACAAGTTCCGATTAAAAATTCCTTTTGTCCATACAAATTCTAGTTTTAATCGTGACTCACTACATGTTTGGTGCTTTGTCTTCTTCTTTCTCATCCACATACTGACACACCCAAAAACATCCATAACCAAACCTCAAACTTCCCCCTTTCTATCTCTTCTTCATCAATGGCGTCTGCGCTATCACCCTCGCCTCCGACTACTTTCTCTTCACAATCGGTTTTCTCCGACAAAAGTCTCCACCATAGTAGCGCCACTTTTACCTTCAAATCTCAGTCTTCTCGGAAATCTAACTCTTTTTTATCTTCTTCCTCGTTATTATCCATTTCTAAACCTTTCGATTCTACTACCTGTTATTGTAGCAGGAATTCTTCTGATTCGTATCCTTCATCTCCGTCGTCGTCGTCACCTTTGCAGCAGTTTTTCATCTCTGCTGTTCGTGCGTTTGAAGAGTTTTTCAATTCTAGGTTTAAAGGTTCGCCTGATAAAAAGAGTGATGTTTTGATGACAGAAAAAAAGTTGGATGATGGAATATTAGAAGTTGATGATGTTGATGGTTGGGATTGGGAACGTTGGCTGTTGCATTTTACCGAAGTTGAAGAACAAGAACGTCTTATTAAATTACTTAAGGTTTTTTCTTTTTTCCTTTGTTTTTAGTTTATTATTCTAGGGTTTTAATAGTATTTTTTCAATCAATTTGGTACTTTTTTGGGTTTTTTAAGATTTAATAATTAATATTTCTCATTCTAGGGTTTAAGTAGCATTTATAATTTTTTTTTATTCTTTTCTAATGTAGAGTTTTTGGCGACTTAATTTTGGTTTATATTGGTTAGTCTAGAAGGTGAAAATACCTTTTTACGTGAATTTCGTTGTTTCATCAACGAAATCTGAGGAACATTTTTATCTAATGCAATGTAAATAGTATCAGAATGCCACCATAATGATTGGTGATTGGTATTTATTGTACTGTTGGGACGACTTGTTTGGCTGTTCTTGGTGGTGATCGTTGGAAGTTGTTGTCTTGAAGGTTGAGTTTTTATTCAAGGATTGGATGTAGTACGATATTGATAATAACAAATCCGAAATCTTAATAATTACAACAAATGAAGGCTTTGGGATTATTGTTGTTGCTGCTTTTTTAGGAACATAAGTTCGAACTTTTAATGATATAAGATTGTGGAATCACTGGAATGGAATTTAAGATTTGGTTATTGGCATGTTTTTACGGGGTGATTGGTTTCTTTGATGCACGAAATTTGGGGTAAAGAGATTGTGGGTTTGGTTTGTCTTGTGTACTTGCACTCTGTAAATATCTGGAATTTGGACAGCGGGAGGTATTGTTGGTCGCTAGTCTTCTCTAGTTGCGGACATAATGATGCAATTCATAGGATATAATGTAGTTGTTTCCGAGGAAGTGGGATTTTTACATATTACTTGCTTATTATTAACTCAATGCCCTACTAGCATCTTCTCATTTTTTCATTTTTTCATATTTTAGTTCTTGTTCTTGTTTTTTGAAACTCTTGCATCTGGTGATTATTCAATCTTGGTCTTCCATCACTAGTATATTTTGAACGCTTAGTTTATTTATTGACATAGTATGTCTAGTTTGTGCCTTTGTGGTGATGCCAATTTGACTGAGTATACTCTGCAAAGTAGATAGTTCGAAGCTGCTTTGAGTCTTAGCAAACCCAAGTTTTATCAATAGCATGAATACTTTGAGCTGTTTGGTTCGAGCTATCTCACATCAGTGGCAACACGGGTGACGTATTTTCAGTGACATTTTGGTAAATATTTGCAACTTTGAAATAGGGGTACATATCTTGCTTTGGAAGGACATATTTTCGATGGCAATTTTGACTTAAAAAACACGCGTACCCTTTCAACATGATACGTACCCCTTTCAATGAGATATATATAAAGTAATAAGAGAAGAAAGGATCACAAAAGGTTGAGAAGCAGTACACTTTGTTAGGTTGTTTTTTTCCCCATTTCTTTAACAAATTTCAAAAATATGGAGCATACTGTCTTGCGCTGTCCTAAAGAGCAATCTAGTGATAACAATGAATGGAAGAAGACTAGGATTCAGCGTTCCAAGTTATGTTGCCACTTTTACAAAAGATATGCCAAAGAGATTATTTCATTAATTAGCAAATTGACTACCCAAGAATATATGGAGTTCTCATAATATGCACAATTAAATCTTGATGCAGCTCCTTTAACTGAGGCTCAGATTGGTGTTGAAGCCATTTTTAAGGATGAGGCTGGTTAAAACGATGGAATTATTAATTATCAAATATAGTATTGAAGTATCGAGAAGTAGAGTTGCAATTCAGCTTTCTATGTGTTGACAGAATAAAGAAATACATAAAAACAAATATGATCTTTCTGATGGAAATTCATGGTTGCCCTTTAAAAATGTTTTATGTTTGGTATTGAATCCCTCGTGATTAGGATAGTTGATGACACGACACTAGTGGCTTGGTGGATGCGTATGTTATGAAGCATTGAGCTATGGGAGTGTCTATGTGTTCTTTATTATGTTAGAATGCTTTGATGTTCGGTTGTCGTTCTTGGGTATTTAATTTACAATGTCTTGCTTCTCTTACTGGAAGCTACTTTTAGTAATTTCTTCCCCTTTTGATATTTAGTGTTAAGAATTCAACTAATAGCCCTGCTCGTTGTATTACTAGTCTCAACTTAAACATGCCATTGAGAAAGAGGATTACGAGGATGCAGCCAGGCTCAAGGTGGCCATTGCAGCTGCTGGGACAAAAGATGATGTTGGAAGCGTGATGTCTTATTTAAAGGTTTCATTCTTCCCTAGTTCTTTATTTGGAACATGTTTTCTTGTTGTGATCATTTTCTACTAAATATTTTATTGCAGAATGCCATTGAAGAGGAGCGCTACCAGGATGCTGTTTCTGTACGAGACAATGCTGGTGCAGGACTTGTAAGTAAAAGGATATTAATAAGATACTGAATACATGACTTCAGAATTTTTGGTCTTGGTGGAGTTGCGGCGCTATATTACAATGATACAAATGCTTGCCCTTTTGGTCTTCTTCACATGTCTTTTTCAACATCTACTTGTTAAGTGTTTGCTCCTGTTTTGATATACTGTATTGATGCCTTTTTGAAATGTGTTTTTTGATTGCTGTTTTGTTTGGATATGTAGGTTGATTCTTTGCCTTAAAAATGTATTAGTCGTTCCCTTTCTTTCTTCCCTTTTCTCCCCCCTTTAAAGTAGTGATATGTGGCACCTAAAAACAAATGATTTGGTGGCTGTGTATGTGTGTGTTTGCATTGACTTCTTCTTTTTTAAAGGAAGATCCGTTATAGCTTGTGTTTATGCATGACTTATGTTTAAGTTGACCCTCCCTGTGCCAAAGAATCCCAATTATTTTCAGTCTGCTTTGGGGTAAATCTGCTTTCTACTCTGTTTTATTTATTTTGTGTATGTCCTAAATGCTTGCCTTGATCATCTGCATGTCTGAAATCCTTTCACCGCTGGTTTACTTTTTTTTTTTTTTGGATTATTGCTTTTATTTCATCTGAATTGGAGTAAATTTTTTTTGTTCAGGTTGGTTGGTGGGCTGGAGTTTCTGATGATAGTAACGATCCTCATGGCTGCATAATCCGTATTAGTGCGGAGCATGGTAGATATGTGGCAAGAAGCTACAGCCCTAGGTAATTTTTTTAACTCATTGGACAACTTCTCTGGTAAACCATTAGCATATGAAAGGAATTTGAATTTGGTTGCACCACATTTGTGTGGCTTCTTTATGTTCTTGATGTAGAAGCTTTATACATGGAACTTTTGATTTCAAGGAATTAACAATTTCAGTTAACTTATATTGAATTTAAAACTGCCTGATTCATTTAAGCTTGGAAGTGTTCAATACTTTTAGTAGTTTTTTTCACTAATAGAGCCATGGAGGTGTTTCTATAGTCATAAAAGATATTTTTGTGACCTCGATAGAGGGACGCTGAGGATTTGGCATCAAACAACTCCACAGTCCCCAAAAACAACAATTTCAATTCAAAGTCTTATTCTTAAATAATGAAACAATTAAAAGATAACTGATAGCAGAAAGAGAAGACTTTTATGTGCAGGGATGTATGGATGTGTTTTTGGTGGTGGGAGGTGTAGTGTTTTTACGATTGGACATCAAAAGATACTTTGAAGTGGATGTGTGAGATAATATGATATGGGGGTTCTGGAATAGGTTTGTGGTTTATAAAAGTCATATTGAAGTGACTGTTGTGTGATGATTAGTGGTTGTGATGAATAAAACTTTTGTAGGGATTCATCAAATATGGAAGAAGTGTGTTTGACGACTTTCATCAAAAACAGCTATCAAACACTCCCTTATCGAAGAAGATAGGGAATCTATTTGGGGTAACAGACTAACACTAGCTACCCGTGTTGGGAAATTTGAAGGCATAGTATTAGTGAACTGGTGGGCAGTGCATCATTGTTGGTGGTATGTTATATTGAAATTAGTGACCTTTTTTTTGGAAGTGGGATATTGTGCATTTCCAGGGTTCTTTTCTTGGGGTGAGAGTATAGAAGACAAATGCTATGAGACTTGGTGCCTTGGTGGTAATTGTAATTTGTATGGACTATGGACCTATAAGGAAACACATTTTTGGGAAAGTGCTGATCACTTAGATTGTAGGCTACAAATATTTAGTTTATTACTGACGCATCCCTTGCACGGACCAAGCGTCTAACACTTGCTATAAAGGCCATTACCCTTTTCCTCATGACTAAACAGGAGGGTTCAGTATACCATTGCGTTTTGATTTTTTGCGTATTCACATGAGGAAAACATAAATTGGAGTAAATTATGTCTTTTATGTGTCATGAAAGTTGGTTAGAGGAGATACTGTTCGCAATGGCTAATTGCTGTTTATTTCAGGCAGCTTGCTACTTCAACAACAGGTGTTCCCTTGTTTGAGATATATGTAACATTGAACAAGAAAGGTGAATACAGACAGCAGGTGATTCATTTTCTTATGTTATTGGCCGCTGTATTTCGTTTCTCTGGAACTAATACTTGCACGTTTCTTTCAATAACATGAGACATCTCCCAAGTTTTGATAACATTATTGGCTTACGTTTCTAATTTCTATTGAAAGTTTGTTACCTATGTTGTAAGCGAGTGATATATAGTTGCACTATTGTTTCTCGAGATTCTTTTTTTTCTCTTGATGTATCCTTTTTCCTTTGAGAATCAGATGCATCAAGCTGGCTGATTCATGAGTGAGAACTCAACTAACTTCTTTATTATGTTGAGAAATATATTCTTCGCATGTCTTCAGACTTCAATATGATTTTGTGCATGTTAGTCTTAATTTTTAATACAAGACAAATTCATTTACTCTTTATATTTAGGCTGTCTACTTGAAGCGAAAGGCAGTTTCTGAATCTTTTCCATCAGTGTTTCCCAAGTCATCTGCTCCCCCTAGTACTATGAAGATGAACCCTGGAGGGGGTAAAACTGATATTTTCACTCCTGTTGTGGAAGATAATGAGGATGATGAAGATAAAGATGACCCTGAGGTAGTTGATAGTATCTCAGGATTCCAGAACATTTTACAAGATATGATCCCTGGTGTAAGAGTCAAGGTCTTGAAGGTAACAGCACCGGAAAAAGTTGATCGTGATCTGATATCCAAGGTGGTTGAGCAGATAATAGAGGAAGAGGATGAAGATGAGGATATTGAGGCTGAGCTGGACATTATAGATTCAGAGGGTACAGATGATGATGTAATTTCTGAGGAAAGTGATGAAGAAAAGGATGATGGTGAAATAGGTTCATCTAGTGTTGACATTGATAAGGAAGAGCAAAGTGAAATTGCTGTCAACGTAGTAGTTAGTGGTCTGGTACAGAACATATCTGGTCCAATAACTTCTAGAGACTTGATACGCGTTCCCGCAAAACTCAAGCCAAAGGGACGAAAATCATTCTCTTTCTGTATCCAGGATGATAAAAGTCAGTCAGATTCTGCTAGCAAAGGGCAGCTTTCTCCTAAAAGTAAAGCTAATGCCAAAGGCCGACAAAGTATGGACCTTGTAATGTCTGACCTAATAAGTTCTATAAGTCGAGGAGAAAAAATACCTCCGAAGGTAAACTTTCTTGTGCCTTATGATCAGCTTGCATATGTGAGTGTGTCAGTGTGTTTTTTTTTTTTTTTTAAATTTTTTTTTACCATTTTTTAAGGTTTATATTGTACTTACAAATATAGGAATGCATCTAATTCCAGGTTCTCAAGGATGTTGGAGATTTGATTAGTCTCACCCTGAACCAAGCTCGCAATCGCCAACCGTTATCTGGTTCAACAACATTTAATCGCATTGATTTACCATCATATCCAGATCCTTTGAATGGTGATTAGTTCAATCAATTTTGTTCTTAGTTAGAATATTTTTTGCTGGTAACTTAAATATTTGAGACAAAAAAGAAGTCTTTTTCTTTCTGAGTTCTAGTCAAACTTTGTATATATTCAGTATGTTTTCTTTGATTAGGACTTTATATTGGATCACATGGACCATACACTTCAGAAGTCATCCAGTTGAAACGCAAATTTGGTCAGTGGAAAGATGATGGTAGGACCAAAGGGCCTTCAGATCTACAATTCTATGAGTATGTTGAGGCTGTGAAGCTTACTGGAGATCCTTATGTACCTGCTGGCCAGGTAACTCTTTTCTGTTGCGGTTTAATCGTACTATACGGTCAACCATTATATAATAGAGAATGCCATATTGACTACTATTCTACTAATCTCATTAAAATGGTGTATAAAATCTTGATACAACAATAATTTGTTACCCAATGTCATTAAGTGACTTGCACGTAGGCTTCCACGTAGACCATATTTTGGGTTCAGATTTAAGCTATCTTAAGAGGTTGTTTTGCGATTGTTGATAAGAAGTTCACATTAATAAGAAGTGCATATGACTTATTTTGTGCTGAAGTGCTGATTACATTAATGAAATCCTTGTAACAGGCCTTTTCTCCAGTAGCAGTTTTGTTAGTCTTATTACGTTTAACAATTAAAGGAATAATGCTATATGCGGATGTTTAGTCGAGAATAAACAAATGTTTGTTTTATAAGCTTGTATCAGAAAAACAGTGGAAACTGAAGTGGGAAAGAAACTGTTTTATCATTTCAGGTTGCATTTCGTGCAATTTTATCATTTCACGTACAAAGAAACTGTCTTTGTAAATACTTCCAAAATATCACGATCATAGATTCTCTGAAGATGTATCTTGATGTGTCAATTTTATCATTACAGGTTGCATTTCGTGCAAAGATTGGCAAAAGATATCAGCTTCCTCATAAAGGGATAATTCCAGAAGAATTTGGAGTGGTGTGTATTTTTTTTTAAAAATGAATTATATAGTACCTCTTTTTTGCAGATTTGAGCTTACTAATCCCTTCAATTTTGATGAATCAGGTTGCTCGATATAAAGGACAAGGGAGGCTAGCTGAGCCAGGTTTCAAAAATCCTAGATGGGTCAATGGTGAACTTGTTATTCTAGATGGAAAGGTAATTGTGCGGTTTTAGCTTTCATTTTCATATTGCAACTGTTGGCAGCTGATTAAGGAAATCTTGTAGCGAATGCTAATGGACTAATCACTAAATCTAATGGATCTCTATTAATAGATTTACTGTCATTATGCAGTACATCAAGGCAGGACCTGTGGTAGGGTTTGTCTACTGGGCTCCAGAGTATCAGTTTCTGGTGTTCTTCAATCGCTTGAGGATTGAAGAATAAAGACTTGTGCATGAAAGTTGGATGCCCGTTCTCTTTCCTGTGATGAAGCAAAGGTAATATGCCGTCACTGTTCGTCCTTTGCTTGTGATGTTCTAAATATTGAAATATGTGTGACAAATTACAATTATCAGAAAAACTAGAGTATTTGAATCGGTCTTTCCAAACTCCTAACGTCGTGTAATGATTATATGTTCTGCCGTTGCTTGTGATGTTCTAAAATTGAAATATGCACTAGTCCTTACGTTACTCTAGAGTTGTCTGTCCTTTTGTTTCAAATCCTTGATTATTTGTTTTTCTCAAAATACACTTCTATATTTTTTCTGAAGGATTCATGAAGTGTCTTTATATATTGAATCGAATAAGAGTATAAGAAACTTCATTTTTTACCCCTAATCTCACTGTCTTGATTCTGCAGCTTTAGGCAACTTACCATCATGCCGCCCTTCGTTTTTAAATTGAGGAGCGCTGAGGATTGCATTTGTACCGGATTATGTCACCAGTATGCTGACGTTCCCACAGATATGTAAGCAATTTCGGACCATAATGTATCTTTTAGTGCCTAAAATTTGCCGACTCGACGCTGCCTATTTTTTCATTTAGATAAATTCACTTAAGGTTGTATGTATATATTTATTTCTGCTCATAAACTTGTATTAGCTCAGCTGTAAATGATAATAAATGTAGCACGAGGCGTGTGTTTTTGTTTAATTCGATGGTTCTTAAATCAATGCACGTAATCTAGATTGAGGACTTTGCGCGTTGAACTTGAAGGGATGTAATGGCTTGAGAGTTGAGACTGAACGTGAGCAAATTTCTGTAAATTAATATGGATAGCTCATAGCAGTAGTTTGTAGAAATTTCAATTTATCTGATACTTCTATTGAACATGTTTGCATTTTCTTTTGTATCTTGATTAAAACCTAACAGGGCATATTTCACATCATAGCAATACAACACTTTAGATTACATAACTGTGACGAGTCTCACGACTTTATCTCTTGCATAAACATGTCGGGAGTTTTCAACCTTGGTTTGGCACGATTAGCCTTTAGTTTTTGAAACATACTAGGTAAAACTTTGTACAAATCTTATGGTGATTTATTACTATATAAGAACGTGCTAACCGCTGCAGACACATTGTCTGTAAATCATCCTCGAAACAAACTTGGCTCCTTCACTGTTCAACTGTTAGTACGTTGTTCACAATCTTTGCGCCTCGTTCTTTGGCCATGTAAAGCCCCATATGGTGCATAAGTTCCTGCAACACCATTACATTTTAGAGTCCACAGGAAGCAGAAGTAACACCGATGATTTGGGTTATTAATGTTGGTTTGCTTGTACAGTCAGTTACCTGCGGATGGGCTAAACCATGTTTACTGGTCTGTGCAACGTCAGCAGGGAAATCAAACGTCGCACAGCCATTGGAGTATAGTACTACATCCTGTAAGGGAGAGAGGAAACCTCGAGTTTTTGCTGATAATGTTGAGCTGACGAAATCCAGCACGCAGATATCTGTGCATACTCCGACTACCAATAGCTTCAAGAATCAAAATACACAAGGAAGTAGAGCTATTATTATTTGTGGTTCTGCAATTCTTGTGTCAGTGTGTGCACCTTTGTCAATCATAGGGTAGTAGAACTTACAGTTTCGATCTTGTTGGCTTTCACCCAGTTCACAAAGACGTTAGATCCATCATCTTGGATAGAGCCAATGAACCCGTCATAGCAGTCTTTGCGCCTAATCGTCACATTCGGTTCTTCCTCTAACCACCTCAGAGCTGCAGCAGCACAACAAGAACATATATAAGATATGTAAGGTTAAGGCTTAAGAGTCCTCTTTTGTTTTAGCATGATATTAGAACAAATCGTCCATGAGGTTACTCCGTTTCACCAAAAATTAGTTCAGGTAAGAGCTATCGTTATTAATCCCCTTATACAGCCATACATGATATCTCAAAAAGAGACGTCAAATAAATGTATTTTTCTTATTGAAATTGAAAGAAGTACAAACCAGGAACAAGGTTGGATTCTTCTGATCCAGCCAGACAGTGGGGAGGATAAGGATGTTCAGGTACATCAGGATGATGCGAATCAATGAAAGCCATTATTGGCCAATTATTCTTACAAAACACCCTTGCTAGCCTCTCTGATTCTTTTATCATTTCTATAATTTGCTTGTTAGGCTCGGCAGGTGCCTGAGAAACCCAAACAATTATTCAGTGTCAAATTTTATAAATTTCATATACAACGATATAAAACGTAATTTTATAAGAATAATTTGTAAATTACGATTTTTAAAGTTTAAGCGAATTTCAATTTCAATGTTTATTTTTTCGCGAATTACATCCATCAAAGTATCTTAGTCTACAACATTTGAGTCAAATTACAAAATTCCGACCATTTTGGTGGTTGGAATTTTAGGTTAAGTGATCGGAATTCTGTGATTTGTTCTAAACGCTATAGACTTTGATATTTTGTTGACTGCGATTTGAAAAAAATAACTGTAATTCAAAAAAAAAACCAAAACTCTAAGGACGTAATTTGCAAAAAATAAATAAATATTAAAACTGTAATTTAGAAAAATGTAAAATTTTAAGGTCGTAATTCGCAAATTTGATGATATAAGTTGAGGATGTGATTGATTGAAGAAAAGAAGAGTGAAAAATTATGACCAGAGGACCAGCACCGACAGTACAGAAGCCATTGATGATGTCTACGAGAACGAGAGCGTATCGAAGATTTTCATGAAGTTGTAGGGTTTGCTGTTTAAGAGGAAGCTCCTTCTTGAGAAGTTCAGTTATTTGGGATGAAACCATTTCTTCTTTCATGTGTGTGTTTTGGTAGGTATGAGAATGAGATAAGTACAGAGTGAGCTACTTAATCAACTCTCTTTTCTTTGTTTATTGATGATTTATGATTACGATGAGGTTGTGTTTTATGGACAAAATGGTCAAAAAGTATGTCCTTTTGAAAGATTATTTCTAATGCGGTTGATCTAAAAAGGAAATATATAAAGTAGTAAATTTCTCGGTAGACAACAGCATTAAGAGTATTGTAAGTAGGAATTTAGAATATTGTAAGTACTCAAGTACTTACTCAGTGGTTATTAGATATACCGTAAGTAGGTATTAAAGATATTGTAAGTAGACATTAAAGATATGTTAAATAGGCTAACAGACTAAACTTCTTGGTAGACATTAAGGATATTATAACTAGGCATTTTAAATACTTTTTCGATGGACATTAAGAATGTTGTAAATAGACATTAAGATAATGTAAGTAGGCATTATTAATGATACAGTAAGTAGGGTGTCCAAAATTAGACCGGAGTGGCGGTCTAGATCGAAACCGGCCCGAATCGGAAGCATCAGGTCAGGTCAGCAGTCCTTAAAAATTATGAAATCCGTTCTTTCGGTTCGGGTTTGGACCGGAGTTCACCCCTAACAGTAAGTAGATATTAACGTTTAATGGGTTGGGCCAAAGAGACGATCTCTCATGAGACTGGTTGTATTTTAATTTCACAAAAACTTGGATGCGATGGTCTCATTATAAGATCGTCAATTTGGGCCGGTCCAATTCGTGCGTGTAACAACATTTCAATTTTTTGGGCATTTCAAGTTCGACCTTAAAGGTATCAATTTTGGAAAATTAATAAAGGCCAAAATTGAAAAATGCCAAAAAAAAAATGAAAAAAAGGTCAAATTGTTACACGCGCTAATTGAGCCGTCCCAAATCACCGGTCTCATTATGAAGCTCTCTCATCCAAAACCAACTGTTAATAATACTTAAATCATTTTTTTTTTTTTTTTTTTTGAAGATTACTTAAATCTTAATACGGTACAGCACGGAGGAAGTTTTATATAGACTTAAATATTAAAATAAAAAATATTAAAATAGTGTAAACCCACGACAAAGGGCATAAACCCTCCACGACTTGGGATTGAAAATGATAGGGTCTTTAGCAATTAGAGCTTCCAGAACCTTATTCTACTCTTCTTCATTTCCGTCTTCCTTAATCAATTGCAGAGTAAAACCCCCTTCTTCCTTCACTAATCGCCTTCAAATTCGATCAATGGCTGATTCTTCCTTCAAGAAAATTCAGATTACACGAGAGGACACTGTATGTTTTACCATTTTCTCTCTATATTTTGTATTTCTTTACCCACTTAAACTTATATTTATAATATGCCTTTGCATTGCTTTTGATCCTGAATGTTAATTTTATTTTTTCTTTAATTGAATTTTTGATATCGTTTCAGCATATCTCGATTGAAAAGTGATATGGGATTGTCTCAATTGATTTTTCCCATTTTTATGTAATCATAGGCTTTTTATAGTGATCATTTTTATGTCAGCATTTATTTTATATTCTGTAATAGTTGATAGAAATTTATTGAGTGATTCATTTGTATTGCTTAAGTATTAAGGTAAGTATATTTATGATATAGTATTGTTAGAAATTTGATGAGTGAATCAATCTTTGAGATTGCTAAAAGTTTTGAGCTTTCTGGGAATTTTTTTTTTTTTTTTTTTTGAGATTTCATGAATGCTATTTCTTTGTTGTGAGTGTTCAGCCATACATGAAAGATAATTGGATGACTTATTTTGAATAATCAAAGAAATGCTTTAATTCATCGGTTTGGTCAATTTTGATGAGATGTCCTATGTTATTTCTATGGTGATGAATGTCTCATCCTCAAACAAGTAATTTCTTTACAATTTTTATTTGGAAAAATTTTCGTAAATGATATACAACATTTTGTTAATTTTCCTTCAAAAATACTAACTATGAATAATACCAATTTAGGAGGACTTTCCCTTGAATATCCCTAACATGTAAACACTAAATTATATGAGGTTTTATGACAAAAAATCGTAAACTAGTTAATAAATAAAAGTTAGTATTATTTTAGGGAAACAACCTCTAAACTGGTATAATTCATGATTAATCATTAACGAAATAATTATGCCTTTTTGTTATAATGAATACCACCTTCTAATGGATGTAAATCAATTTTGTAAAGGAAAAAGAAGGTTAGTGTAGGACGTGCATGACCATAAACGTTTTCATATAAATTTTCTAGCAAACCTACATCATATATTCATTACCATTCCTCTTACTTAATAAACAAAAACAAACGGGGCGGGAGTGGTTTATTATTGAATTTCCAATACAATTTCTAAATGATCAAAGAACGACTTCTTTGTTAATATTTTGATTTGAACTACTAGAGCTTTGATGCATATGTGGTTGGAAAAGATGGAGCTCCTGGGATTGTTGTGCTTCAAGAATGGTGGGGTGTAGATTATGAAATCAAGAACCATGCTTTGAAAATATCTCAGCTTGAGCCTGGATTTAAAGCCCTTATTCCAGAGTAATTTTTATTTTCTTGAATTGATTTAATGTGGGAAATAGAACTTGAGCTAAATATATAAATTTGATTGCTATGATCCATTATCACAGCTTGTACCGGGGAAAGGTGGGTTTAGATGCTGCAGAAGCTCAACACTTGATGGATGGTCTGGATTGGGCAGGTGCTATCAAGGATATCGAAGCTTCAGTCAACTGGCTCAAGGAAAATGGTTCACAGAAGGTGTGCCCTTGATATTCCTCTTGTACAGTTAATCTAATAAATTGATCAATTTTTCTGCTGAGCATCGTCTTGCTTGCTTCTATTGCCATTGTTTAGGTATAGTACTATTTTTTGTGACAACACCAGTTGTTCAGTATTCAGTGACTAAGTAGATTTGGTTAGTGATTTGGGTTTTATGTATGTTTTTGTTAGGTCGGAGTGACTGGATATTGTATGGGAGGTGCCCTTACAATTGCAAGTGCTGTCCGGGTTCCCGGAGTTGATGCTGCTGTTGGATTTTATGGAACTCCTCCACCACAACTTGCTGATGCTTCTAAGGCTAAAGTTCCAGTCCAAGCTCATTTTGGGGAGTCAGATAGCATAGCTGGGTTTTCAGATTTGGCTGTAAGTGTCTTCTTTGATTCCTCTAAAAAAGAATAGTGATTGGGAAAAAAATAAATATCCAAGTTTCTTTCAAATATTTGTTAGCTTCATTGCGGGGTTTTGGCGATCACCTTGGGGAAATAAAAATCCTACTCCCTCCAATATTGCCTAGTAGTCTCACTTACTTTTTAGTCACTATTCACTTATCACTTTTAATTTGCATTTTATTTTTTATCTTAAGTTAAAACATAGTCAAATGGCTCACTTCTGATTCGTCTCACTTTTAATGTTTCTGATCACAGAAATTTGCAAACAACTTTGTGTCGCTTTGTTTGTGGTTGTTATACTGAATTACTGCTTCACAGAAATTGACCGTCTTTCACTCTAGCTTTCCTAAAAATGAAAATTGCAAAATGAGACGAGCCCAGTTTAGAGCAGACCTCATGGCTAGTTTCTAGAACCTCCTTCTGTAAAACCCCTTTACCAGTTTTATAGTGAATCTTTCAAGGGTATGATCTATACGAGCCCAGTATAGTATACATGTTACCGCCTTAGTGGTGCTTACCAAACAGAAGTTTTGAATATGCCATGTCTTCTGGTACACGTTTTTAAAAAGTTGTAATACGCTAACCTCCTTCCTGAAAACCCAACTTTATCTAAGGAATCCTGCAAGGTTTTTGATCACTATGAGTTATGACCATTACTAGTGCTTGTCAAAACAGGTGAACTGGATACACTGTATCTCTTCATGTATTGAGTTGACATGTTTATTAAGAACATATGTAATGTATGTATCCATTTCATTAACAACATTCTATTTCACCAATGTCGTTAATTGGCTCCCACTAGAAGAGGTTTGGAGGGGTCAGATGTACACAATCTCAAACCCATGTTAGCATTCAAATTCCATCCGCAGAGTATACCCACTCATCCATCGAAGCATTCGCATGTCCGCAAATCCCATTTTTCTTCTATGATTATTTCTAAAAGTCTAACATTCTGATCCATACAGCAACGCCGGTCTAATGGTCGTTGATAAAATTTATCATTTTTACTTTAAGGTCGCACCTCAATCACATAATATTCCAGTAACCTCTCTTCATTTCCCTGGGAATAGTCGCAACTCACAAGTTGCAACTGGGTGACCGACATCTCAGGGGCTGTTTTGACTTCCCCGGCTGTGTGGTGTGATATGTTTACCAAACAACCAGTTGAGATAGCAATTTCGTGTTTTCATGGATTATTTTCTGAGGTCCGATTGATGTAGTTGGAAACTTTTCAGTATAACTTGAGCGACACGATAACCACTTGGAATTGCAGGCTGCCAAAAGCTTGGAGGAAAAGCTGAAGTCATCTGGTGTTGCATATGAGGTACACATCTACCCAGGCAGTGGACATGCTTTCATGAACATGTCTCCAGAAGGAATCGAGAGGAGAAAGGCCATGGGATTGAACGATGTGAATGAAGCTAACGTTGAGCTCGCATGGTCTCGCTTCCAGTCGTGGATGACTCGTTACTTGTCTTAAGCACTAAGCTCTGTCTTTTTCTTTATTACTTATTACCTGTAACTGGAATCTTAGGCTTGATGTTTGCTCTTTGAAATAATTTCCAAATTTGTCATGGTACTATGTAATATGAGGTTTATGAAAATGTCAAGTTGGAAACTTTTATTTGTCATGGTACGATTTTGACTTTGTGCAGAAATATCGGGTTGATGACTATGATTATGACTACGGTTCATTTTATGTAAGGACAAAAGTTGCAATTTTTGACAATAGCTTTTCTTAGGTATTGTGGGCTGATGTACTTTGTTGGTGCTGTCAAAGAAGGTTGTTGATTTGTATATGTCTTGTTTTGAACAAATAATACTTTGGAATTTGTACTATGGAGTCTGACTTTTTTTTTTTTTGAATAAATGGAGTCTGACTTCATGCCACTAATGATAATAATACAAGTCTTGCAGGCAGTGTTTGGTTCACAAAATGTTAAAACTAGCAAGCAAATGATTGAGTGATGATGTGTTGGTATTATATATGTCACATGATTCTTTAATCCATGTCCGACTTTACTATCAATGAAAAAACAAAATCATTTTGAACCAAAATTGAAGTCCGTGTGTCAAGGCTTCGACGTAGATTCATTCTTGAGTCTAAGTGTATAGTTCGATAACAAAAGTCGACATATTTCAAAATAATCCCTTAATCCTAAGAAAGGTGTGATTACCATAGCCCCACATATAAAGATGTATATGGTGGTGTTCTCATGGAAATAATCTAAAGTGGGTGGTAATTTTGTGATTTTTCATTTTGTCCCACATCGAAAGCATAGAACTTATAAACTCACCTTATATAACTCTATGCCAGGTACGATAATTGCCGAGCTTGGTAATGTGAGCTTGTAACCCAAATTTGGGCAACAAGGTGTTGTCTCTGACAGAGCAACAATAACCTTCCACTCTTGGCAGTGGAAGATAACAGGCCGTTGTCGCCTTGGTTCTTTGGTTACCTAGTTGGCTAGGATCTTACTTGAACCCCATCACTTAATAAATTTAGAAATTTTCTTTTACCAATTCAACATCACTTATTAAATTTAGAAATTTTCTTTTACCAATTCGATATTTTACGGACCTTAAAATATGATCTGATTTCAAAATCAATTTAAATTATACTCCCTCCTATTAGTCCTATTTACTTTTGGGTTACTATTCACCTATCACTTTTAATATTTATTTTATTCTTAATCTATAAGTTCAAACATAGTCAAGTGAGATCTTGTTTGATTCGTCTCAATACAAGGATTATTAATATCAAAATTTCATAATTTTTAATTAAGCACAATTAGAGACATTAAAGATTAAAATGTTGCCTCGACAAATGTGCAAAAAGTAAATGAGACTAATAAGTTGAATGTGAGGGAGTATAAAAATCAATGTGAAGACAAAACTCGATTTTAAACTGACTCGATATCAATCTGAAACTCAAATAAACACCTTTAAATGAGAGGAAGCTGATATTTTTATAGATAGTGATAATAAAATTTCTATTATAACAATTTTTGAAATCACACAAAAATATTTCTTGAACATGTTTTTACAAGGCCTAAGGTAACAAAAGTAACCTCAACAAAATGATATTTAGAGATTTTTCTTTAATGTTATGGCCTTATATTGGACTTTTTCAGACACAACTATAAATGTGCTAGATTCATTATATGAGATAATATTATATGTCTCATTCATTAGAGTCTTGAAATAGACGTAAAAGCTTAATTAAGGAGTCGTATTTTGGAATTTAGGAGTTAAGCCTAATAATTTAAGGTTTATCTTTCTATCCTTTCCATAGACCATAGTCAATAAAAATTTGAATCTTACCACCTATCTAAATATACAAATTATTATAAATAGCGGTTTTACCGTAAGACGTGTTACATATACATAGTTAAATAATTCAATAAAGACTAATTATAAGAATATGAACTTCTTACTTCAAGATTGTCTTACTAAGAAGTCACTCTTATAAATATAGTTTATCTGAAAATTATCCTTACCCCTGAATGAATAAATTCTATAATACAAGTTTATATTTAAAGTTCTATTACCAAACCAATCGGTATCAAGTGAGATTCAAATTTGATAAAATTTCATCACTATTGACACTGCTATGAAATCATGAGACCTCTTATACAAAATTAAATATAGATATAGGATATATCTACTATATTTACCATGTTCATTACTCCTTACAATTCCATAAAAACGTGTCTATCTTCAACGAAAAAATATAATTCTATAATCTATTATATTTTCTCCTTCATATTTATAACAAAGGTATGATTTTCATGATCAATAAGAAAAATCGATTTTCCCTCTCACATCTCCTATATAAAGGATCGAAATCATCTTACCACGGGATTTTTCATTTGTTCTCATCAGTTCATTATATTTTTACAAATAATTTTCTAATAAGAGAAAAATATAACAATCTCACTAGACGTAAAAGTAACCTTAATCAATCAATCAATCAAAAGAAAGAACCTTATGCAACTCTTCTAAAGGAGGCAACTCTTTCAACAACCTATCCATCTCTTTGTAAGACAAATTTCTATTAAGAAATGAATAACTTCCGCCACTGCTTTTTCCCATATAATCTTGAAAGTAGTTATTTTCTTCACTACTATCCAACAAAAACTCGCCATCTGGTCGCTCAGGACCAGTCATGGCAGCCAACCTCGATCGAGGCAATAATTGTTGCCTAGATCGAGGATGAACATACTCATTTTTTACTTTCATCACTTTTTGGGATGATGGTAAATCTGCAATCGTCGAGTCTTTACCCGTAAGATTTTGAACAACAGATTTGAAACTACAAGCATCAGTTTCTACATATTGAGTCTTTATATGCACTACTTTCATGGGTTGCCCTTGTTTTGATCTACTAGACATGGTTTTTGGGTGTTTTTGAATGGTATGAATGATAAAAGAGGGATTTTTTTTGGCTTCTTTATGCAAATGGGAAATTGTTTATTATTTTGGGGTTTTAATTTATAGCAGGAAAAATGATGTTGTGTAGAATGAATATGATTGGCTTAGAGTTGTAGTATCAAATTGACCGTTAATAGCAGTCTAGAAAGACCAAAAGTTTGAGCAAAAAATCAACAATAGACAATACTCCATACATATATATACTCCCTCCGTTAAATATTATGTGTAATCGCAGTACAATTCGCGGTTGCCAATGTATTTTTTGTTATTTTTAGCTAAAAAAGGAAAGAAAGAGAGAGAAAATGGAGTGAGGACCATTTTTCTTCCCATTAATGGAAAGAAGGAGAGAGAAAATGAAAGGAGAGAGAAAAATCAGATTTGTAAATTGGGGGTAAAATTGTAATTACATTGGTTATTTTTAGCTAAAAAAGAAAACAAAACAGTGAGTTGCAGATAACCCTGATCGGACAAAAATGGCAAAAGTTACAGATAATATTTAATGGAGGGAGTATATAATATTCCCTCTGAATCTTTTTAGTTGTCCTATTTTTTTATTTGGCAAATTCATATCAATTGTCCCATTTTCTTTTTTGTCTATCTTTTTTTACCTAAATACCCCCACTTTTACTACTCCCAATACCCAACTACCACCTTTACAATTAATTTAATCAATTAAAATACCCAACTACCACCTTTTTAATGGACCCCACACCACCCTTAATAACCGTGAAAATCCAAATGAGACATTTAAAATGATTCGGAGGGAGTATGTTTTTTTTTATATGGATTAACCAATCTTTTATGTAAGAGGTAACCACTAACCTTAGGTTAATTATATATGAATAAATATAACACCACCACCCACATACTTGATTTAATTGCACATAAATTTATGAGGATTCATCCTAAAATTAATTGATAATAAGAGGAATAACGCACATGAAATCAGTACATGTGGGTTAGGTGGGCTTTTTCCAACAAAACTTACATCCGAATATAGCAAGCTAAGGTGATAAAGGTGACCAGTAAAGTGTTTGTAAGGGGACGTAATTGCGTATATTACAAAGAAATATATTGGACATTAACTTTTTGTATAAACTTAAATTCAGATTTTTTGAAATTATAATTATCAAGGATAAATAACTTGACAACGACTTTTAAAACATAAATGGCATTTACATTAAGTTATATCCTATTATCTATTAACAAGTTGTTCAATTTTTAACACAATTCAATAATTAATTAATTTGATTCCTTGATAAAAATAAGGAAAAATTGTCGGGAATAATCCGAATTATTGACAAACTGCTGTGAATAATCCGAAGTATTGATTATTTATGAATAATTCCACCTTTGTAGTATTTTTGCTCGTGGCACCCCCAGTCGAAATTTTACCTGCTGTAGCAGGTTTTTGCAATTTTCAGCAGGTCATCTTCTCCAAATGGTTTTTATAAACTCCATTTACTGGTTTCTCCTCCATCTCCATTGTTCTTCTTCCATTTCTTCCATTTTGTTCTTCATTCTTCACCTTCTTTCTTCCATTTTGTTCTTCTTCCTTCTTCCACTAATTTCAACTCCATTAAACAAGCCTATTTTTTTTGTTTTCTGGGTAAATGAACACAGAATTTCGAAGGTTGATGATTTTCGAAGGAAGATTTTGCTGCAGAATTTTCGAAGTAAGATGGTGGTGAGAAGAAGATGGTGAGACTTTGTTTGTTTTTATGGAAGATGGTGAGAGTTTGTTTGTTTTTATGGAAAATGACATAAATTAGAAGAAGATGAAAAATGAGATATACAACCTGCAATAACCGGTCATATAAGTGATGGGGGTGCCACTAGCAAAAACACTACAAAGGTGGGATTATTCATAAATAATCAATAGTTGAGATTATTCACAGCGGTTTGTCAATAGTTCGGATTATTCCCGACAATTTTTCCTAAAAATAATTGCTACCCCATTTGTTAGTTGATTTGGATGACAACCGACAATAGACAATGTTGTAGTCGTTGAATTTGGTCAAAAGAATTGAATAGGAAGGTTCTAAAATGCAGCTAATAAATCCATATATAAATAAATAGGGTGTTTAAATAAATCAATAAATAAATAAATAGGGTGTTGAAATGGATGGGTGTATAATTATATGTAGTGTAGTATTTGTCTTTAGAGCCAAAATAGACCTTTTATATCTTGTCCTTTTGTTCTTCTTTTTCAACAAGGCATTCTATAGCTAGCTAGCTTTTAAGATTTGAAGTTGAAGATTCAAGGAAATGGTGGACGTGGGGCTATCTAGTTATTGTCAAGAAACGTGAACTAACAATCATACACAAGGACAACATCAAAACTTGAACGTTAAGTTCATCGCTCGTTAAACAATTTCATTTTTCATACGTAACATTTAATTTTGAAATTAGTAATGATCGAAATCAAGAATTGTTTTGGTGGTTGAAAAGTTCTGTCTTTCACCAAATAGCCAATTAAAAAAAAACTTATTAGATTTTGATTTCTGGTCACATATGTGGAACCAATATACTCATCAACTCATTTACAATACATTTACATATAATAGTTGATTATAGAAGTATTTTAGATTTAAGTGATGTCAGCTGACCTCAGTGATATCACGTTGAAGTCACCATTGCTTTCATCCTTGTGACGATAAAATTTTACCAACTATAAAAAGGATTAATTTCATCTTCAACTTTATGCTTGGTTCAAAATTACATATCATATATAACGTGAGATCAAGTTTCTAAATATAGTTGCATAAAACTCTATGTACTCAGAAGATAAAATTTAGGCGTGGACTAGCGCCATTCGGCCTCAAGGAATAATGTTTGGTTAAGACAATCACTATTTTTCTAGTATTGTAATCATACAAACATATCATTGTTTTACTTTGAAAAATCATATTTTTGTTGGATTATTGATTTATTATACTATTGTTTTACTTTGAAAAAAATATACTTTTATAAAGAATGCATACTTGCAAATTAAAGATTACAAGAGGGTTCACACTTCACAATGAAAATATTGTTGGTTAAGTTTATTTTAGACTTACACTTAGTAACAGAAGGCGTAGCCCATAAAATTAAAATCTATATGATATTCAAAATATGTAGAATTCTTCGACTTGATCTCACATGTGAACTATTCTCCAACAATTGTCTCTATAATATGTCAATACTTCTATTTTGATATGTCCTTTTCAGTTTATAACATTTTATCTTGTATAATGTCGTAACTACTTTTTATGTTTTACTTACATTTTATTTTATTTTAACTTTTTTTTTAATCTATAAACAATACTCTCTTCGTTCCTTTTTATTTTTCCACTATATTGCACGTATTTTTTAGCAAATTTTAAGTCTTAATATCTCTAAATACGCATCATAAAAAATAATAAAAATAATATATTAAAAAACTTTATATCAAGAGAACTCTAACAAGATCTAACATTAATATATTTTATCTTCAACAAATGCTTTAAAAATCTAATTTAATTTTCTCCCTCTTAAAGTGGACAAACTTAAAATAAATTTACTGTCAAAAATTTCTAGTATTGACCATAAAAATTAAGTCAATAAACCAAAACATTAAATAAACGGGTAGTGATGATCAATGTGGTCACAATTTCACACTTTTTTTTATTGTGATGATTATATTATTCTATGCAAGTTGCTCATATCATCACTTTAAGAATGAGAACCTTGAATTTTTAGTATTCTTTTTTTTTAGATAAGAATTTTTAGTATTCTAGTAGAAAATAATTTCCACACTTTCTAGAAGGATTTGGAATGATGACGAAACTTGCTAGTTTAAGCTAAAATGCCATCATGCGTGATGTAATATTTTGCTGGTAAACAGAGATTTTTTTATGTTCTTTTATTTTTAAGTTATAGGGTAGGATAAGAAAATAGAATAATAGATGAAATTATACATTTTTTTTAAATTTTATTGTATAATAGCAAAAAAAAAAATTGAATGTAAGTATGTCATTTGTTTTTTTTTTCATTGGTTAGTATTAATGAAATTTAACTAATTTGCATTTTTTATACTTACCATATTTACAAATTTATATTTTTGGAATAACTCATACGTTAATGGATGCAATAAATCAAATTATTTCCAATTGCACAGTTGTATAAAAATGCATTGTTTAAAAATTTATAATGAAAAATATATAATGTATTGTGAGGAACATTATATATTGTCTGATAAAATTATGGAACTGCAAAAAAATTATACTACGAAATAAATTACATTTATTCCAGTGTAATTAGAACTACACAATTTAGAAAATACTGCAAAATTACATTGTATATAAAATTGTACAACAATTTAGGATTTACTTGAAGTACTATATAATAGCCCCTCTATCCATCAACTGTTATTTAAAACTAAAATGACATAATATTCAATTAATTGATCGTTAAAATCAGTCATTTATATTGTTAGACAACCATAATTACAATTTTGAATTTTATGAAAAATGTGAAGTATGGTTTGCAGTCTAAAACTTCATCAAAATATCAATATATTTAAAAATCTGTGCATTGCACGAGTTTCTATTCTAGTAATATCTAATTTTCTTCTTTAATTAAGATATTACTCTCTCCAAGTCTATTTAGTTATCACATTTCTTTATTTGACAAATTCATATTAATTGTCACATTTCCTTTTTTTGTCTATCTTTTTTTACCTAAATACCTTATGTTCACACAAGTAATGTCCAATATACTCGCACTTTTACTATTTACAATACCCCCACTACCACCTTTACGATTATTGGAGTATAATCATTTAGAATACTGAATACCCCAACTACTCACTTTTTTAATAGACTGCACACCACCCTTAATAACCGTACTCAAGCAAGTGAGACAACTAAATAGACTTGGAGGGAGTATATGATAAGAAATGTTGGTTTTATGACTTTTTTTATAAAATATAAATTAAATTTTTAAATTTAACTATTTACTGTTGAAATCGGTTGGTTACCACTAAAATTAAGTTTTTGTGGAAATTTATAATCATGAAAAGTTATCATCTTGCTATTATAGTATTGAAATGAGATTAGATTGTTTGGTTGGCAGTGTGAATTTATAATTTTCTTATAAGAACATTCTCTTTTTTAAATTATAATTTATATTATTAATATCTATTTAATTGCAAGTTAAATTGCAAGTAGGTTAAATTATTTAATTAAAACAATATACAAAACTTAAACTTTGTACCTTCAATTACTAATAGGGGGCGAAGCTACGTAAGGGTCTAAGGAGGCTCTGGCCTTGAATCCAAATATGTGGCCCATTGTATTTTAAAGGTTCTAACTAATTTATATCAAGACTGATTAAATATGACAAAGTCAAATAAAATCTCTTTTTATGTATAATTTTTTTTCTTATGAAACATATCGTTCATTCTTCCTAACTTTACTATAATCGTAGTTGTTCATTCATCTTGAATAATACCAACTCTCTTTCAGTTTATATACTACCCGAACACCACAATTTTGTATCTTCTAAGCATGAAAAGTTTATCTTCCTCATCAGGGCCGGCCCTAACCAAGGGCAAGGTGTGCCTACGCACAGCGTCCCCCATAAATTTTAATTTTTAATTTGTGTTAAAGTTTAAACTTTTCCATGTATTCAATAATTTAGGGGCCTATAAATAATCTTTTGCTCTGGGCCCCTAAAAACCTAAGACCGGCCCTGTTCCTCATTTATCCATGATGTCATTAACTATAAATATCTCCCCGTCCAAGCTATTAAGTCTATGATCCCAACCTCAACTTAGTACCCTCAATTTTCCTCAACTTTATCTGTTCAAAACCTTTGTACCCTTGCTTATTTGACACTACACTTTGATGATGTAGCGTATCACTTCTGAGCGACAACATAACAACCTTTTACATTTTATTACATCCAGTTCTAGAAAGTATACTGCGTCGCTAAGTAGAGGATGACAAACAATTAACGTTTGGTTCATAATTATGGAGTATAACTAGATTTTACTGAGCTCGTTGTCACAAATCTGTCGCGTCACCCTCACCATTTACCCACTTTACTAATTAGTATTTTGTATAGATGTGGTATTAATAAATAATCAATATTATACAATATGGTGCTAAGGTGCTTATTGCATACATGTTGGCATTGCGATATCTAAAAGGACTTATGGTGGTATATTGGATGGTGATAGGTCGGAAGGTACATATTTTGGGATAAATCTTTGGGAGTAATTTGAAATTATTTTGCTATTTGTATGGATCATTGGAGCTCTATATATGTGGTAGGTATTAGACATTCGATACGGAAGAATTGCATATATTTACTTTCGTGGAATATCAACAATTGACACAAGTATTAAGAAATTAGTAGGAACCACTAAATTGTATGAGTATGATTATATATGAGTAAAAGCAGGAGATAAATGTGTTCATAAGAATTAAACAAAGTAGCTTAGAAACTACCTAAAATTTATATTTATAAAGTTATAATTCTCTTAGGAACAAAAAGTAATAATCCATTGCTCATCTAATTGACATTTATAATTTCAACCCTCATTGAATATCATCCACACAATTTAAATGGTTCTACCAATTTTTAATTCTGGCGAAATAAACAATTGTTGCAATTAGAGGTGTTTAATTGTGCAGAGTGGGGTAGGCGGGTCGATTTCATAGCCGATCGGATCAGTCATGGAAAATAATTATCGGGGCAGGGCGAGTTGAAAGTCCATTTTACCCATCCATTTATATATTTTAAAGAGCATTTTCTTTAAAAATCAAACAATGAATGCTTTTCATTTTCTAACATTCTTGTAATATCTTTTGCAATGAGAACCAGGTAAGATAGTCTTTTATGCAGAGTACTTACGTATCAATATTAATGTTTGACGATTGCATCAAGTCGACTTGTTTAAAGCCTACTTGACCAATTAGTTTTCTTTTATGACTAACTTGCTAAAAATCCGATTTTTCTTGATCCTCTAAAAATGGTTCGGATCACGAGTTTGTAATGGTGCCCTCCTGCCCGACTACCCGCCCTGTTAAACACCTCTATTGCAATTTACTAATTACCGAGGGGAGTAAATCCTAATAACACAACCCGGAAATAACTAACCAGGCAGCCATTACAAAAGAGTAAAGTCAACGCGAGTCAAACTTAACACTCGCTTAGACGCTTACCCTTTATTCTCGCTTCCCAGTTCCTTCTCCATTAATGGAAGCCGGAAGGTAGTAAGTACAGTAAGTAAACTTACCTTTCTCTCTCCTCCTGTCAAACTCCCTCTCATGTCTGACACTTCTACACTTGTCTCTCCACCGCCTTCTTCAAACGGCGCCACTCCAAAGCGCGCCAAGCCTCAGCCGCCATTACAAATCCCATCCGGTCACGCCGCCATTAAAATTTTAACCCATTCTCCCCATATCGGCGCCTTCATAGGTAAATCCGGATCATCTATTAAAAACCTTCAACTTGAAACCGGGTCGAGAATTCGGGTCGAAAACCCACTTACACAGACTGATTCTGACGCCCGGATTATTGTCATTGTTGCTCCAACTTCTCCCTTTAAGAAGATCCAACTCCGTAAAAAGAGTTCTAGTGAAGTTGAGTTTGAGGGTGTGATTGAGATTGAGGCTTCGGCGGCTGAAGAAACAGCGGTTAGAGTGTTTGAGAAGGTTCTAGAAGTTTCTGGAGAAGGAGCGAGTGCAGCGACGGTGTGTAGGGTTTTGGTTGGGGATAGGGAAGCTGGGAAAGTGATTGGAAAAGGTGGTAAAACTATTGAGAAATTGAGAAGGAATAATGGGGCTAAAATTAGGGTTTTGTCTGGTGATCAATTCCCTTCTGGTGTTTCTTCTCCCGATGAAGTTATTGAGGTAACAATTTTTTTTGTTATCCACTATCCAGTGATGAAGTTTATAAGATTCAATCTTTATGTGCATAATTGAACACTATTCAATCATTATGTGCATTTGTTGAGCAAGATTCAATCTTTATGTGCATATGTTGAACAAAATTTGATCTTTATGTGCATTTGCTGATCAATTGTTTTGAGTATATTGTCAATTTAGCTGTAAATAATGGGTATTCATTTGCTGTATGAAACCTGTTCTAGAAGCATTTTACACATTTCCTCATCTACTAATAACTAGAGATTCTTTTGACAAAATCATGTGGCAATTGGTGTTATTCAGTCAATGCTCATTTGGTTGCAAATAAGATTTGATGTTTGTTTGCGGGCAATCCTCTGCGCCCTTTCCTTGCGGGGTATGGGTATGGTATGTCCGCTCCCACCCCGACCTGTGCGGGATATTGGTTTGATGACTATGATTATTGCTTGGAAATCTAAGTAATATTGTATAATGTATTTGTTTGGTTCTAGGGATGTTGAATATGTTTTCGACATGTTTCAGTTTTGGATTGTCAGTAATGTTCTTGCATGTCTTTACATTAGAATGGATCTTTTATCTCCTTTCCCCTATATTACTTCAATTGAAAATGACTATGTGTTTGGTATTGGGGATTGATAGAATGCAATTCATCACGTGCAGTTCATTAGTTGTATATTAATACGAAAAAAATAACATGTCTACTGTATGGGTATATCATTCGTCAAATTTTATGCTTTTACTTACAAATGTGTTATATTAAAGAGATAAAACACATTATTGAATACATCTTAAACTATGTTCATATCTAAAGCAACAATTTAAGTGGGGTGAAGCACAGTGTTAAAATGCGGTAACGGTCGATATCATGGTAGCAGAATGGTGATGCGGTAACGAGAGTGATGTTATTGTAACGCCTAAGTGTCGGTCAAACCATAAGATATCCCTTGAAAAGCTTTACAACGTGGCCGACGCAATTGTTTTTACACTATGGGGTGGGGGAGTACTGTCCTATTCCTGTTATACACTTCTATTACAATTCCCTCCACTGAACTTCTGATGTTGTGAATAATGTGGACGTGGTATTGATTTTCGCTTTTTGTTTGTCTAGATTGAGGGGGAGGCATTATCTGTTAAAAAAGCGCTAATTGGTGTTTGTCGCCACCTGGTAGAAGGCCAACAAACAGAAAATTCAAGTACCAAAGAGAGCAAACATTTGGAATCCACTTCACAGCCAATGGTATCTGGCTTTCATTTTGAACCCCCTCTTTCCCGGACACCACTATTGGAGGCAACTACCTCTTCTGGTCCTCCTACGATGGGAAGATCGTTGTTGATTGAGGCTGATAAACTTCCAGCTACAAACGCTAAATTGCAAGAAGTTGTTTTTAAAATTCTTTGTTCAAATGCTAGAGTTGGTGGCGTGATTGGAAGGGGTGGGTCCATTGTCAAAGCACTTGAAGAAGAGTCAGGGGCTAGTATAAATTTTGGGCCATCTGTTGCTAATTGTGATGAGCGGTTGATCACTATTTCTGCGAAGGAGGTCTGTTGATTTGTTTTAGTGATCAAAATTTATATCTACCTTTGCATGTCCTAATTTGCTTGTATAAATTTTTATAGGATGTAAATTCAAGATATTCCTCTGCACAACGAGCGGTTTTTCTAGTTTTTTCTAGGTCTGTTGAGGCTGCTATAGAGAAGGGTTTGGAAGGCTTAAACAAAGGTTCTGTAGTCTCAGCACGACTTTTAGTCCCATCAACTCAAGTTGGCTGTTTGTTGGGTAAAGGTGGGGTTATAATTTCTGAGATGAGAAAGGCAACTGGAGCTGGCATTCATATTCTTAAGGGTGACCAGGTGCCAATTTGTGCTGCAAAAGATGATGAACTCGTTCTGGTAATGTTCTTATATATATATATATTCTTAAACAAAGGTTCCTCCTATCCGTTTTACCTGCAGTAGGAGAAGGGGTCCAGAATATTCTTGAAAATACTACATAAAGTTGTTATGCTGAGGTGTCCAGTTGGTTATGCATTTTATATCAGTTTGTTATGAGAATATGCTAGTTTGTTATGAGGTGGCCTAAGTTGTTATTCCCCTCTTAGCAATATATAAGTAAATGGGTAAAGGGTAATGAGATCATCCAAAAAGTATTGTATTCACTAGTATGGTGTAATGGAGTAATGAGCCACTCGAAGAGCTCTATGGAAATACAATAATCTTTGCCCTATTCTGTTCTGTCTTTTCTTCTGCATTCTTTCTCTTATTCTTCTTTCTTTTCTATCTCATTCTTGTTGTGCTAACTGGTGCATATCATTTGGTATCAGAGCAATCATGCCCCCTACTCAAACCGCCCGTTTGGATCTCCATGAAACAGAGATTCAGCAACTAAAAGAATCCATACCCGATCAAATACAAACTCTCTCTCAAAATTTTGAAGAACGTTTGAACCTCATGATGGCTTGGATCCAGAATAAGCTGGATACGGAACAAACTCGGTCTCAGGAAACTCAGACCAAGTTATTGGAGGAAATAAGGAACGCTAATGCTCAGAGGAAGGAGGAGTTCATTAACGGAAGTCCGAATAAAAATGCATAACCAACTGGACACCTCAGCATAACAACTTTATGTAGTATTTTCAAGAATATTCTGGACCCCTTCTCCTACTGTAGGTAAAACGGATAGGAGGAACCTTACGAGTCGTATCACTTTATTACATCACGGTTTTCTTGCATTTTAAGTCATCACTTAATAGATATAGAAAGATTATTGGCTTCCGCCTTTTATACCTATATATTGTTTTGTGGCACTATAAATTGATGTATTCTCTTTCAGGTTTTTTTTTTTTTATATATATGCCTTTTGCATCTTTATCTTCTTTTTATATCCAGTGTTGTCTTCATAGTGGAGATCAGTCTATTGACATCCATACTGGTTATTCTTTGTTGTAATCAATGATTTCTATATTTTATTTTGTTTATCAATATTGTTATTCTTGATTTCAGTAGATTGCTGATACTCTCTTGAATCGGAAGCAATGTTCTAACTATTTCCGCCGCTGCTTTTTTAAATGACAGATCTCAGGGCAATTTGTAAATACTCAAGATGCCTTGTATCACGTAACTAGCAAACTTCGAGATAATATATTTACTTATAAAGCAATGAACAATCATGGAACGGGGACTGGTAAATTTGTATTGAATACTAGTATTCATGGAAGAGCTAGAGATGGAACACCCATTGGGTTGCACCAATTTTCCAAGACATCTCAGTTTTTGGACGGGAATGCTACTTCAAGGCAGAGTTTTGATCCTATGTTGCATCCCCATGCAGCACATTCTCCTTCCGTAGGTCCTTGGAAATCCGAGTTAATGGGATCATTTTATTGTACCATAGTGCA
This sequence comes from Amaranthus cruentus, assembly GCA_019425755.1. Taxonomy (NCBI): domain Eukaryota; kingdom Viridiplantae; phylum Streptophyta; class Magnoliopsida; order Caryophyllales; family Amaranthaceae; genus Amaranthus; species Amaranthus cruentus. Next base: position 33,698,715 of record CM033450.1, on the reverse strand, counting down.
AAAATGCGGTAACAAGCAATCACAGTAACAACATAACAATGAGCCAACAGTTACCATACGCTAAATATCAGCTGAAAGCATGAGATATCCCAAAAAACGCAATTTTTTTACACCTTTACAATGCGGGGAATCTTTTCTCTATTTTAAACCTTGTGATGTGATGTGCCCTTGTTTTTGCACTATGTATTGTACACTTCTTACTCTCACATTCTAATGTACTGTTTATCTCATCATTAATGTAATGTAATGCATGCAGACTGCAGTATTTGATCCAAGGAGTTTCGTGACTCCTGTCCGAGCTGTAGCTTCTGCTAATGGTGGAGTAGAACATGGAAGGTTAGTATTTTGTTGCTACAAACTGCTTTTTTGGACTTCGAATGTTTAGTTTGGCCTTAGTTTATATTCCGGATTAGTTTCTTAGTGGACAATGCATCTTAATGGAATTGAAGGTTGATTGATGCATATAAGAGCAACCTGACTCTTGATTTGTTCGTTTCGTAGACCATGTCATTTATAGGCTATCTTGTGATTCCGTTACATCTCTTTATACCAAACAATCAATAATACTTGCACTTGAATTTACGCTTATCTATCCTTATGCATTCCTTTTCCATTACATTTCCATTAGTCATGTCAAACACCCCCTTGGTTGATGGTGGATACAACTGAAAATGCCAATTATTGTTATTTTTCTAGTACATGATTTTAATTTTTCAATATACTCAAATATTAACAGGAATCACAGATCAGCAACTGTAACTAATACGACGATGGATATTTCAATTCCGGAAAGTGCTGTTAGTTCTGTTTATGGCGAGAATGGAAGAAATCTAGCTCGTATACGACAGGTATAGCGCCAGCATGTCAAGCTTATTTCTGTGGTTTTTAGTTTTTCAGCATCTTATATTGAGCTGTGAGTTAATTTACTCCCTCTACCACTGAGGCACTGGCCATGTAATTTCCAGTTTCTGGATGCTATGACCTTCCTTAAAAAAAAGGCTCGAGTAGAGGTTGGCTTGACAAGTTGAGAATACTCTCTTCTTTCTTTGTGTTTGCGTAGATTTAAACATTATCAGACTTTGAGAAAGATCAGTACTAAGGGGGTGTTTGAACATAAAACATAGAAATATGGAAACAATAAGCTTTACTTTTAATACTTGTTTGGTTTATTTAACTCTAATGGAATTAATTACTTTCTTAATTGAAGACAACGATGAGGAAAAGTACAACACTCACTACTCAGCTTTTGAATTTCATCGCTTCTTCTTTCCAATTAGTTTTCTCTCTCCTCTCACCATTTCTAGAGTTTTCCTTCATATTCTCTCTTATAAAATTCTATAATCTCAAAAATTTGTTCATTAAACCAAACTGAAATATTGCACCAAAATTTATTTAACAAGAATTTCTACACTTTCTTCCATTTTATCCATTCTCTTCAACAAGATCAATGCAAGAGGTTGAATTATTGGTCTGACATTGTTTAGGTTTATTTGGGGCTTCAATTTTTTGAATTTTTGGTTGTAAATTACTATAGCTTTTCACGAACTGCTTTAGTGGATTGTTGATTGTGGTAGTTGATTTGTGGTTATTGTTGTAGTTTTGAGAATAACGAGATGTATGTCTTGTGGTGGTTGTTCTGACATGAGTTTAGTGGCCAATGGTGGCAGGCGGTGCTTGTTTAAGGTATGGCCGCCTGTGATGGTGGTGGGATACTGTTTTGGTGATGACCAAATTTGCGATGGCCTGTGGCCAATGGTGGCAGGCGGTGCTTGTTTAGGGTATGGCCACCTGTGATGGTGGTGGGATACTGTTTTGGTGATGACCAAATTTGCGATGGCCTTGGTGGTGTTGCTAAAAAATGTGAGGAACTTGGCAGTCCTTGCTAGGGTTAGGACTACTATATTTGGGCCAAGAAGAGAAAGGAAGGTTAATGAGCAAACATTATTTGTTACCGGTGATATCTTTCTGGTAACATTTCAGGGGTAACCATACCCTTAGGTAAAAGATTCAGTTAAGAAAATATCATACCGAACACATTGCAATGGAAACATTTAACCGATACCGTTTCTAAGTCCAGGTTAATGGATACCAAACATACTTTAAGTGTGTAAAGTACGAGAAACTCGCACTTAATCGCATTGGAGTAGACTCTTGTCGGCAATTAGAAAACGCCATATGGTTGCGAGAGTAGATTATTTTGAGTAGGTTTTAAGATTTATTTTTCTTGGATACTTTTATTGCTTAGGCATCTCATAAATACGGGCTTTCTCTGTATTTTCTTCTGGTTCACCCCGACATTCGTTCTAACTTGGTATTTTGGGGGCGTTTCAGATATCTGGTGCAAATGTTATTGTGCGTGAAGCTATTCCTGGAACAACAGTGAGGACTGTCGTAATATCCGGTACACCTGAGCAGACACAGATAGCCCAAAGCCTGCTTCATGCATTCACCCTCACTGGTTCATCCTGAATGAATTATTCCATTTGTTTTCGTGTAGCTTAGTCGATGTCAACTGTAGCTAATGTAGAGCGATTGCAAAGGATTGTACATTTTCTGTATTTAGTTTCTCTCTTTTTGCCGACTATTGTAAACATAGGTTTTGCAACTTGAACCCGACCATTGGTCTTGTTTGTTGAATACAAGCTCATCCCTCGTTTTTATACTCAGAAAAGTTTTTCCACCATCTCTGGTTTTTGTACTAATCCGATCAATGTAACATGATTTGTAAATTTGTGATTCGTTCTCCAAAAATGGCCCAACGATCACAATTCGCTTTTTCTGATTCGTGAATCACAGTTTCTTGTTTCCCGACATTGGCACACCAGAAGACACGATGAATCTAGTATACTTGGATAGTGGGATTGCAATGATGTTGCAGACAAATCTCAAGTGTTTACATACACGTGATTTTTTAAACATCCAGAAATCAAGGGCTAGTATCTCTTGCACAACCGAAAGTACGTTACATGAAAATAAGAGAAATCGTACAAACGGTAAAAAAAAAGGCGACTCCAAACAGGACTCCGCAAGTCTAAAGTCAAAATTTATCAGCTCTTCTCGGCATCATTAGAAGGGGTTGCTGCTGGAGGTTTCATAGTAATCACAACATTATCATGGACACCTTGTAGAAGAAGCTCTCCATCGTACGTCAAAATTTTCCTCTTCTTCGCGGCTCTTAGGGTTCCAACGAGAGCTTCAAATATGTTTGCACATCGATCATCCTTGAAAAGGACACCAAATGTGACCTATAACATAAATAAGATTCAAGCAATATAAAACAAAAGCAAACAAGGTAGAAGGACTTGTTATCGTTGTGATTAAGAATCCGGTGTTATTAATCTTGAAATATAGTGGATTTGGTATTATTGTAATCGAGGTGTACCCTTAAAGCTAAAGGATAAGTTTTATCGAAATTCTTTTAGCCAACACAATATTTTTAGGGATCAAGGCGCCGACATTGTTGTCGTTGTGATCAATACTTTTCAGCTAATACCAAAATCGACACAAAAGTTTAGACATAAATATTATCTCCAGAATTTACCTTCACTATATTGCAGTTCTTATCATTTAAATGTTCACATTATCAACTTTAAACAAATCAATACAACATGAAAGCCAAACCAAATCAATTATTCCTTCAAAGCTGAAATCTCTAACAAAACTGAATCATCCAGAAATCTAATTCCCGGTCTCGGCCTCCCTACGCCATAACTCAAGTTATTAGATTGAAATGCCTATTAATAAATATAAGTGTATAACGTATAATACAGAAGAATAACAATAGAGTAGGGTCCACCTTTATTCAACACTTCCAATGGTCAATACTAATATTCTGGATTTGCCCTTGCATATCAGAATAAAATTGAAAATCCCTCGCATATCAGAATAAAATTGAAAATGCAATATACAAAAATGGAAATAAGTTGAACTTGAATTAAATTTAAGAAAAGAAGAATGAAGAGATGATTGTAATATGTAACCTTATAAGATCCATCTTGTTGGATCTGACCAAGACGTTTGATTTCCTCTTGAAGCTTTCCAACTTCTTCTCCTACATTCATGGTTGATAAATGATGCTCCACACTCTTATTATTCAAAATCAAGACATTTTGTTTGATCAAGTAATTTATTTTTTTTAAAAAAAATTATAAATAAGAAGAAAAATCAACAAAAATATTGATTTCATTAATTGTAAAATCACAATTGTCATTAGTGGTTTCTTATTATTATCGCAAATTCTCAAATGAGATGATTTTATGGTGAGATCATATTTATTGGATTGATTTAATGTATATTTATTATCGTAATATTGATTACTTATAACCTTGACGATCGCTTATAATTTTTAATAAATGATCATTTTTTATAGTCTTAAAATGATCACTAAATTATATGAACTCATCTTACGGTGAGACGGTTTCATACACATTAGAACAATAATAATTTTGATGGAGGCAAAGTAGAGATCATACACATTAACAAACTTTTTAGAAATTAGTGAAAAAATATAGAGACATAACTATAAAAAATGTTTTACTAAAGTTAGTTGTAACTTGTAAACATGCTCCATGAACAATACAACAATGTTAAAATAAAGTTAATAAAAGATATGCGGAACCTCATAAGTATTGTTAAAATAAGAATAAATACGATTAATTTTATACAAATTCTAAAATATAAATAATTTTTTTTTATAAAACATCAAATAGAATAATTTAAAATGACAAATAAAAAAACTTGTAAGAAAGGGTTAAAAAGTTTAGGAAAAATTACCACAAATAATACAAACCTTTTTCTTATTTCCCTACAATAATACTAACTTTTGATTAACCATGAATAATACCAACTTATGGGGGTATTTTCCTATAATATACCTGATAGGTTAAAAATCAAACTATAAGTGATTATATGATAAAAAATTTAGTAAATTAGTTAATAAACTAAAGTCGATATTATTCAAGGAAAAAAACCCCAAAATTGGTATTATTTATAGTCAATCAAAAATTCGTATTATTATAGAGAAATTAACAAAAACTTTTATTATTTACGTAATTTTTCCAAAAGTTTATACCCTAAGTTTTGGAGCATATAAAATATCTTAATGTGTTGTCTCTTCAGAACCTGGAATATGGTCTTATCTAAGGCGACTTTTTAGTTCTGCATACAAAATCTAATTCCCCATTTTATTTATCCAATTTTGGCACTATCTTCTTTTTTTCGTTATCCTCTTTTCATCTTCTTCAAATTCTTAATCCAAAACCCTCAATTTTTTTTCATCGGAAATTTAGGGTTTTACAGCCAAAACCCTGAACGTTAACTTCTGAATGTTCGGAAATTATGGAGCAATCAACAGCAAAACAATTCGAATTACATAATCAAATTGCAATTATGGAGGAAGATGACGATACCTTTGACGCCGAGGAATTCAGTAATGGCGACGACGACGAAGAAGAATTAGAACTTGTAGACGAAGAAGAAGAGCATGTTAGCATCGCTATTCCTGGAAATACTATGAAGATGAAGAATACTAGTACTAATTCTGGTTCTGCTGATAGAATATTTGACGCTTCGTCTTCCCTTTCCTCTTTAAAGAGGAGAAGAACCAGTGAGCTTACTATCGCTTTTGAAGGCGATGTTTTTGTGTTTCCTTCTGTTACGCCTGATAAGGTTATTTACTTCTCCTTTTTTTTAAACTTTTGTTGGTTGAAACTTGAATGTTTGATTTTTCTGTTTGGTTTTGATTTGAATGCATACTTTCTAACAGTTTTTGTGTTTTCATTATTTGTGTTTATCAATTTGTTATTATCTTTTTACAATTAGAGTTAAATAGTGATTGTTATTGGATCATATGCAATATAACAAGTTAACAACAATCCACTACCCAATGCTTTTGAGCAAAACTTAAAATTTAAAGTAATATAGAATAGAAAATCAAAATAGTTGAACAAAGAGAAAGAACCCAACAAGTTGGGGTAGAGAAAATCCCAAGATGACTATAAAACCCCACTTAAATAATTGGAAGACAGTTCCTAATCTAACTCCAAACAATTGGAGTCACTCACAATTGGATTACACTGAGAATTTTGAAAACCCCCAAGTTTTTTCTCACTAAACCTTGATTAGATTAATCTTCCCACTTGATTTTGTGGATAATGGGGTTTGTTTTATTTAGTATCCTACACTGTTACATGCTTTGTTAGAAGTTCCTTCTAATTTCTAAAGATTTGATTATTGAAATGGGATTTTAGAATTAGTATTCCGAGTTTGAAGTTGGCTGTTCTGATAGATTTGTTTATACTACAACTTATCGTTCATATGTCGTTAAATCTCTTGATATGTTCAAATAGAGGGGGTGGGTTCTGGGATGGGGTGTTTGATGAATGAAATTTGTAGAAATAAACTCTGCTTTGTTATACAATATTAGCATTTAGCATAATGGGCTTTTAAATGCTTTTCATGTCGGTATCAAATAAGGTTAGATTAACCTTTGATCACAGATCTTTGGGCTTTAAGTGTTTGCAAAACAATGCATGTTTATAGTTGCAGCATACCTCAGTTAGCCGTTGACTCTCTAGATGTCACTGTGAGACTGGAGTTATTTCAACTTAAAAAGAAGAAAGGATTTTATTTGCAAATATTATGTATTGTAGTAATAATCTTGTGGGAAGATATTCTAGTGATGAACTTATTAGAAAGAAATCACTCTGTACTTCTCTTCGATTACTAGGTTCTTGTTTGCTTTGCTCCTTTGAGTGTGTTTTGCTTCTTATGGATGCTGTCATATGATTATTGCATTGTGTTGTATTGTGGGTTTGATAGGTGCAAGCTGTTTTATTACTCTTGGGAGGGCAGGACATGTCAACTAGAGTACCTACATCAGAGTTCCTACAACAGCAGCATAATAAGGTATAATTTTGAAGGTTCTGAATCTCTAATGTTATGTTATACTTATCAAATTCCCCCATCTGTTTTTTTCTCAATTTTAATGCATGTGTTCGAAGATCAATATGTATCAACGCATTTCACAAAAAATTATAGCAAGTATATAATAACATTTTATACACCGAGACGAATGTAACAAGATTGCACGTGAATATATTTTAACTTGTAGATACCCATGAAAAATAATGTATAAGTTTCTCTTTCCTTAAGTAGAATATTTCTTGTGGAAACATTAAATGAGAATGGAGGAAATATATTTTGTTCGGAGTTTACATTTTTGCAAAACGATACAGGCACTAGGTGATCCGTCATGTGGCCAAAAGATATCGCATAGAATCGCATCTTTGGTTAGATTTCGAGAAAAGAAGAAAGAAAGATGCTTTGATAAGAAAATTCGTTACACATGCCGGAAAGAGGTTGCTCAAAGGTAATCTTGGCGTTCTTTTTGACATACCATTAACTTTTGTCTTATTGCACTTTGAGAACAGCAAAAATGTTAGTTCAATTCTTTTGGTTTATTGCATTCATGGTGAAACTATAGAACACAAATCTTTCTCCTTTTTTAGCATCTTGTAATATTGTAGGCATTAGTGTATTTCCTCTTACAGAGTTGAACAGTGAACACTGCTTTGGTAAGTGTAGCTAGATCGAAATCAAAGTAAAATTTTGAAGGTCATCGGTCATTGTGCTCATTGAAACGTGTTAGAATAATTGGATAGTGAAATGTTTGGCCGTCAAATTTCTTTAAATGAAATCTCATTCCGTTTGTTGTTCCTTGTATGAAATGTTTTTAGAATATTAGAATTGTCCACTACCGTCACCACATCATCCTTGATCAACCGACAAAGCCATATAAGCTGTAAATCTGTATATGGCTTTTGCACTATCTTTTCCATTCGAACTCCAATTTCTATAAGGGTATTCTCACTATTGTATGTTGGTGACTTATTTTCTGGCTCCCCTTTTCTCATGGGATGCCGAGCCACTAAAAAGTTTGAAGGAAGAAGTCAAACTTTTCAACTATTATAGGTAATTTGCCATGTCTTGACCTTGAAAAAACATTTTTTTTGTTGGGCACTAGCCTCCTCCAAACACAATTGTAATTGGTAATTTCAATTGTATTTTGGGGTTCATAGTCATCTACAATAGAGGATCATTAAATCAGAAAACTCATGAGGAGGGTAGTGCAAAATATTTGAAAGAGGCTCTATGGGCAAATTTGCTCGATTGTAATATTGAGGTTGTTAAAATAGGAATTTTACTTTGAACCGGAAGCAACTTTTAAAATCGAATCGTGAAATCGAATCGTAAAATAGACCGATTCTACAAATTTTGTAGATTGAAGTAGTTTCGAAGTTTGTATTTAATTTCAAGACATTTTTTATGTAAAAGAAACAAACGAAACATTACTTGAAAATGGCAGACGAAACCAAACCAAACCAACTAGAAATACTATGAGCAAAATACTATGAGTAAAACAATCATAACCAATAACAATGAAATTAATCAATTAAAATGCAAAATCAATAATAAACCAATTACAATAAAATAGATCATATACATACTGATTTAAGAACGAATCAACTAAAATTGGTACCAAATTATTGAATCAATTCCGTAAAGATTTAATAAACAGTTGTTGGATGATATTAAAATGAAATAAATCAACTAAAAAGCACAATATAAAAACGAGTAATTAAAATGGTGGAAGGAAATGTTACATGAAAATGGCAGACGAAGAAAAATGTTGATGAAGTCGATTGTTCTTCGGCTGTTGTTCGACCGAATCAAAATGGCGGAGATGTCAGCTGAATGAAGATTGCAAACCTTCAGGCGATGACAATGGCGGATAAAGAAGAAGGGTTGAATGAAGATCTAGCCTAGGGTTTTTTTTGATGAAAATAGGGGGAAAAGGTGAAGAAAGCTGCTGAAAATTTTTAGGGGAAAGGGTTTTTGAGAGTTGCTGTAGGCTTTTAAGTGAAGCACGTGTAATATTGTGGGTTTTGTTAGAATCGGTATAATGCTAAAATCGTCCGATTTCAACGATGTTAAACGATTCCATCAATTTTGCTAGCGATTTTACAGGATTCCGATTTTGGTTAGTGTGGATCCACATTGCGATTTTAATATTATGGTGTAGTATTGTTCACGCATTGACATAGTTCATCAAGGAAGTGGGAGGTCTAACTTCCTAGAGCATTGTAGTTTATGAGCACACATTGTGATAGTATGGTGGACTGGTGGTTCACTACGAAAGTATTTCTGATTATTCTGTTGTTTATCGTTAATGAGTTCAACTTTGATTTTGTTTTGCCAATTAAGCTTGGGGTTGGTGCTGGTTGAAGATTATAAAGCCATAAAGGGTGATAAATTGCAGCTTTACTAAAAATGAGAAATTAAAGCCTTCATACTTTGCGATTGAAATTCATTGCTTTGATAAACTATGTATAAAACTATTAATGATATCTGATCAGGATGCAACGCAAAAATGGACAATTTGTATCCTTGAAGGACAGATACAAACAGGCTTCTGCTAACTGGGATCGCAATGATGGTACACCACCTCCAGAATGTGTGTAAGTTTTAAAGAACTTGGTTTCTTCATATAAAATTTGTTGGAGAGCAGGGGGTAATCTATACTTTACGAGGGTAAATATATGAAGCCTCATATCTGAACAATTCCAGTTTTATAAATGATAGTTCTAATGTGGATTGCTTTTTTAAACAGTCCTCGCAGTTGTCAGCATTGTGGAATCAGTGAGAAGTCTACACCAGCTATGCGTCGAGGCCCATCTGGTCCAAGGACTCTTTGTAATGCCTGTGGGCTTATGTGGGCAAACAAGGTGGATTTAAATGCAATCATTCTGTTTATGCCTATTATTTTCATGGAAGTTAAGAGCTTGAAGCATATGTGTTTGTTGTTCAGGGAACCCTCAGAGATCTTTCAAAACCCTTGAGGATTGTACCTTTTCGGGTTGATCTGGTATGTAAAATTGAATTGGTATAATTTCATGTGTTTTTAAGTTATGAGACACACTATTGTTGCTATTTCAGGACACGCCAAGTAATAGAAAGCCTGTGGCCATGGAGCCTAATAATTCTTACATAAATCAAGATATGCAGGTAATAATTTTTTTAGTTCAAATGTTATGGATTCCCTCTTATGCGTATACAAATTCCAGAACTAAGTTGGTAATGAGAGGATTCTTGACCAAAGCACAAAGATAAGCTTTTTGGGGTTTTAACGAGCCTTGTTTGATGAAATGGTACTACATTGGCGGTTTTGATGAAGTCTTTGGTAAATCTGTGTCCTAATATGTAAAATGGCCAGTTTTTCATTTTGGATGAAAAGCACTATAGCCCGTTAAAAGAGAATTTACGAAACATGTATTGTTTGATTTCTTTTATATTATATGAACTTCTGGTCCAACTCAAGAATCTGAAAATTGTGTTGTTTCACATCTACGTAACATGGTGGAGAGGGACATCCTGAAGTGCCTTTGAGCCAATAAGTTCTACTATCTTTAGTTTGTTTTATAATGGAAACAAAGTTCTCTTGTTAACCTTTTAGTTCTGTTTCTCCTTATTTTGTTTGGAGGAAGGAGTTGTTTCTGCAAATTAAGTGTTAAGAAGTCTAATGTCATGAAGATACTCATTATTCACTTTTATCATTTAACTGCAGAGAAGTTCAGAGGAGGCAAAAATTTTAGCTTCTGTATCAGGAAAAACCTCAACTAGGGAGAATGAGCAGGTACAATTTTGAAAATAGTTTTCTCCTAAATTATGAGGCTGTAGGCTTTTGTGAGTAAAAAGCAGAAAATTGTAGTCATTGCTGTCACAGTGATGGTCATTGACTCGATCGTGTTTCGATGCGGCAACTTCTTACTGTTACAAATTTACAATGCGCCATTGCGTATTGTTATTTTAATTGACAATACAAAAAGGCCACTTTGTTGTAATTTGAGATTTTGAGAATCTAGTTTTGATATTTATGCTTATATGTTTTGGACCTTATTACCTTGTGTAATATAAAACTAATAATTTCTTTACGTTCCATGGATTTATTATAAATATAGTAGCTACTGTAGCAATTAAAGTCCATACAAGATTTTATGATGTGGATTTTACACATAACTTACTGGAACATTTAGCAAATGGCATGCTCAAGATTCTTTACAGAATGTTTCCTAGGCTATACCTTCTGTCCCCTCTTCATTTAACCCCGATGGTATCTTTTTACTCTTGGGATGGAATGAGTAGAGTTTCATTGTTCCCTCCTTCGTCATTCCCCCCTCGGAAGAGATGTAGATTCTATAGCACTTTTGTTATCAATTCTTCAGTGTGTTTAACCTTCTCGTCCTGATGAAAGAATTTGGATTCTTGATCCTGCTAAAGGCTTCTCATGTACCACTTTCTCTCACAATTGGTGTGTCCATCACAAAATCATGATCCTCTGTTGGCAAGCCAATTTTATTTGGAAATCGGAAGGCTAAATCGCCTTTTAAGATTAGGACGCTGGCTTGGCTTGTGGCTCTGGTCAAACTAAACACAATGGAAAATCTTCAAACTCGTCTTCCCAATTTGGCTCTTAAAAAAGTCAGGAGTTCAATGATCATTTATTTCTTCACCGTGATTATGCAAGATGAGGATTACCTTTGGCTTTGCTGCCCCAACCAAGTATAATTCACTTCAGTGTATGTCCTTGTTGAAAGTAAAGTTTTTGTTTCACACTACTTGTTGGTTCTTTAGCTGTCAAATTTGAACCGGTATGAGTGAAGTATCTAAAATTTGATTGTATGTTTGGATGGAAGGAATTGGAGGTAAAAAAAAGGGATGAGATTTCTTCATTTTATAGCAAAATGGAAAGTGAGAGAAATGAAGGGATGATATTTTCTTCATTTGGATAGCCAAGTGGGTGGAGAGGAAAATAAGGGGACGAAATTTTTTTTTATTGGGATAGGAAATGGGGAGGGGAGGGAAATGGAAGGGATTTGAGAGGAAGAACTCCATTTTTTGTACAAACCAAATACTCCTAACAATGAAATGATTTGGAAGTAAAAATACAACACCCCCAATACATTATTCTTGCTATTGTTTGACATCTTTTTGTTCATACACAGGATTTGTTGGAGAATGATGATATCACAAATGATTCTACAGTCTCCTTGAGAAATGTATCAGTCAATGCTGCTGAACAGGTAGTTGACTGATAGTTTACAGAAATTTTTATGCTTAATTTTGAGGAAATACTGATGTATAATATATTGGGAAAAAATATGAAATACTGAAGAAGTATGTCAGATAATGCCATTACTAATTCTTTTGCCCTAAAATCTATAAGTTCCTTAGTTGAAATGACCCTATAAGTGAGGAGGAAATATTCAATAACCTTGCATCATGAAATGTCTGCTCATGCTAGTCCGAAGCTTTTTCCTTTCTTCCTGGCACGTTATTTGAACTATTCATTGCGCATTTTCATAGGCATCTAGCCATCAATAGTCACTGAAGTTTTGTCAATTTTGTAGGAGGCTCTAGAGGAAGTTAACAATGGTTCTGGAACAGAATTTGAGATTCCTTCGGGTTTTGAGGAGGCAGTGGGAGCTTTTTACTAGTTAGCTTTAGCGATTGGGAAGGGATGCAAAACATTTTTCATTTGGTTTGTGATAGCGAGAGCTGCACAAGCAGTTGGCAAATGTATATTATTATGATTATTAACACCTCAACAGCTTACAGGTTCAGAATGCAAATTTTCCAGGGATTTTGCTTTACCTGTAAATTTTATGTTTTTTTGTGAGAGGGGAATAACTGCCCCTAGCTACAATCGTTTGATTGTAAAGGCCGTATCCTGTATGTATTATGTTTTGTGTATATTTCAGTGACTTAACTTCTCACGTTTCATGTGATCGACATGATCAAGATTCAGGTGGTACTTCTTTGTGTTTGGGCTTAATACTACGTATAGACAGACATCATATCCATATTTTTGCCTCTTCCACTAGAGTCTACAATCAGACAACTCGGTTGAGACTCGGACTTTCACCAGATAGTTTTTTTTTTCATAGAATGTACTGTAGTGAATTAGCCCATTTTCGGCAGGTCAGGTTTTAAAAATGGGCCCAAACGGGCTTGATTCAGCCTTATTGATTTATTTATATTTTTGTTCTTTTAAGATTGTAGAATTTAGTGCTTTAGTTGTGTGACTTGAACCAAACACTTGGTTAATTGATTTAGAGTCAAGTATTTTGCTACTTGCAATTGAGATCATGACCGACTTTAGATTTCAGAATTATTCAGTGGACAATAACTTTTTGGTAAATGATCTTTCAATCCAGTAATAATTTGATTTTAAAGTCAAAATGAAATATCTACTCCTACTCTATACGACTTATTCTAGTACAGTCCGACACAACACTACTTCATGGTCTCCTCCGAAGCTTGCATTTATATAACTCAATTCCCATCACTTTAAATCACAATACGACATCTGGTACAAGACAAAACGACACATCCCATTCTCTCAAGTACCCCACCCAAGAAATTGGGGAACCCAAAATAATTCCAAAAGAAAATAAAAAAAATAATCACAAGTTTCATACTCTCAGACCTCGGGTGTCATCCTTGTTTCTCTCTGATCTTCTTTCTGTGAATTTTGAAAACTTAAAGAAACTTATTCTCCAGTCTCCATTCCTATTCATTCGTAATCGCTCTCTTGCTAGGGTTTCAATCTCCTCAATCCATAATTACTGCCTCTTGTTTATTTTTATTTTTTTCAAAATCCGTCAATGGCGGACGATTCAATCACACCGTCATCACCTTCACCATCAATGGCGGCTGTTACAAAAGCTTCGTTGGGACACTCTGTGATCCCAATTGTAAACAAGCTACAAGATATAGCAGCGCAGCTTGGTAATAGTCCAGCCTTTGACTTGCCGCAAGTCGCCGTCGTTGGTAGCCAGAGTAGTGGTAAATCGAGCGTTCTTGAAGCGCTTGTTGGACGTGATTTCTTGCCGCGAGGGTGTGATATTTGTACTCGACGTCCGCTTGTGCTTCAGCTTTTGCAGACCAAGAAGAGTGATGAAGAATGGGGAGAGTTTTTGCATCTTCCTGGAAAAAGATTTTTTGATTTCAGTGAAATTCGAAGAGAAATTCAGGTGAAGTTTTTTCTTTATTTGTCGTTCTTTTTTTAAGTATAATTTATCAGTAGTACATGAATTTCGTTTATTTTTGGTGGATTTTTATGGGTTAGAGACTTAGAGTTGATTCAGATAAAATTTTGTGGTTTAAGTGCGAATTTGAAATGTTCTAGTGCAATTATATGTGTTACAGTTGATTCAGTTGAACTTTTATCATATTATTATTGTTTTTTGACTGGTTTCTTACATTTGATGAGTAAAGGAAGTTACTTTGTCTTTGAAATTTTATGCATTAGCGTTGAATGCTACAATGGTAAGGTGAATTGATTATATTTTGTTTGCTTTAAACCAAGGACAAAATGAGTTGTGATTTATGTTTGGTGAAAAGTGTACCACGATAGTACACAATAGTCAATACAGGATGAAGTATAATTATATTTCATCTAGGTTGTTTTGTTTGGAAAGAGAATGTGAAAGTTCTCTTCATTTTATTGGTATTTTGTTTGATTGGAAGAACACTATGGAAATGAACTAGAGTTATTAAATCATTGGTGAATTTGCCAAGTTAAGTGATCAAATTAACAATTATTTTGTGAGAGCTTGAATGGTATATGCCTATATGGTCACATGTTCAATGGGAATTTAAGTTCTGAATTTTTTTTGAATGCAAATTCTTAATGTTAAATAGGAAGTTATTGAACTGTATGTATTTAAGAGTATAAAAGCATACAAATTTTTCTTTATTCCCTTGTGTTTGCTACTTAGAGGGTTTGCACTCAAATCAAGGACAAGGGAGAAAGTGGGTATTATTGGGGGAATGTTGGTGGGTTCTTGTCCTTTTGTGGAGTAATACTTAATTTTAATTTAGAAGAGAGAAACGGATAGTAGGTTTTAGTGGGATATTGTAGGTGGATTCATCGCCAAAAGAGGTAATACAGCAAACCCTATGAGATGTATGAAAATAGTATATGTAGCAAAACCAGGTGACATAAGGAGTATACTGATATGACAGTAATAGGCAATGGTAATATTTGCTACCATAAGTCAAGAATTAGGCTTTTGAACAAAGAATTTGTCTTGGTGTGCGTGCTAAGACCTAAGGTGTATATTCAATGATCGGTGAGAATAGCAAGCACAAATATAAGTTCAGGTCTAATGGCACTTGGTATAAGTTGGTCATCTGGAAGGTTTTAGTCATATGGGAGGGAGCAAGGAACCAGCCTAAATTTAGGTCAAACTGTTTTAAATTTTATGCAAGTAGGCATATGTTTTGTAGTGGGGCTGAGGTGAAGAAGATTCATGTAATCTTCTCATGCTTCATTGTAAAGTTTTCTGTCCTATTCAAGTCATCCTCAGTTTGGGCTCGAATGTTAGGTTTATCAAATTGATATTCAGTAGGACAGATGGATGAAGAAGGGATGATTATCGGTTGTGTTAACTTTACAAGCTAAATAGTGTTCTCATAATTCACAATGATCAGTGCTTGCTCATTTTCAATTCATGCTGATCATAATTCATATTGATTAGTGAGTATCGTTCTCTGTAATAATTACTCAATACTTCATAATGATTACTGCTTTCTATTTTTCATTAAGTTTTTGAATCATTCACTGATATAAGGTTGTTTATATCAAATGTATGATTTCTTAATTTATTTTAAGCCAGGCTGAAACTGAGAGAGAGGCTGGAGAAAACAAAGGTGTTTCCGACAAGCAAATCCGTCTTAAAATCTTTTCACCAAATGTTCTTGATATTACCTTAGTAGATCTCCCTGGGTTAACAAAAGTTCCAGTTGGTGATCAACCATCTGACATTGAAGCACGAATAAGAACCATGATAATGTCCTACATCAAAATCCCAAGCTGCTTAATATTAGCAGTTACCCCTGCTAATTCTGATTTAGCAAATTCAGATGCTTTGCAGATGGCTGGAATTGCGGATCCTGATGGTAATTTATGCTGCACATTTCTTATGTATCAACTAGTGGGTATGGTTGATGTCATTTTTACCATTTGGTTTATTATTGGACAGGTTATCGAACAATTGGTGTTATCACAAAGGTGCATTACATAATAGCTTATACATTTCTTTTGTAACACATAAAATTGTAGCATGATTCCTGATGAGATGGGCTCTTCACTATTGTTTCAGCTAGACATTATGGACAGAGGCACAGACGCGCGCAATTTTTTGCTTGGGAAAGTTATACCACTACGACTTGGTTATGTGGGTGTTGTGAATCGTAGTCAAGAGGTACTTTGTTATTTTATACTCCCTCCGAATCAGTTTAGATGTCTCATTTCCTTATTTGGCAAAACCATACCAATTGTCCCATTTCCTTTTTGTCTATCCTTTTGTTTACCTAAATACCCCCATTTTTACTACTCCCAATACCCAACTATCACCTTTACCCCACTTTTCCAATTCCCAATACCCCAACTACCACCCTTACAATTAATTTAATCAATTAAAATACTCAACTACCACCTTTTTAATGGACTCCACTCAACCCTTAAAATCCGTGAAATCCCAAATGGGACATCTAAACTGATTCGGAGGGAGTATCAATTTCTATTAAGTTATCCCCAAGGAACAAGAAAAGAATCCTATCATTTGCAATTTTTATTACTTGACATTTCAAACATTTTTCCTTGATTTCTACACTGTCTGTGTTTGACCATCATCCCTGAAACAGTTTTCCCAAATTTGATGTTTGAACTGTTCTCTTATTTTTAATATCTTGTTTAAGTAAATACATTTGAGATTGATCATGTAACCTTAGCTAAGACATTAGCACTTCTGTTATTGCAATAAATGAATTTTTTTATTAACTAATTTTTTTTTTGCATTGTTCACCCCGTTTGACGTGTGCTACATTGTGCTTAATTAATAATGTCATTTAATATCATGAGTGCTAGGCGGTTGATGTTTCTCATTAAATGATTTACTAGTGAGTAGTGACTTAAACAACAAACAACTACATCGAGGATAGCAAAGTGACTTTTAATAATTGGAGTTGACTCTTGACACTCAGATTATGATCGTTCAACTTGTGGAGCATGGGAGATGTAACTATAGTATCAAAGTTATATATCAATGCAAATAGCCAGTATTCCTATGACTATAAGCACGATTGTTGGCATAAAGAAGCTTAGTACTAGGGGAGCGATAAATTGCGCACCGTGAAACAGCTAGGTGAGGTGATTTCTTAAGGTGAGTGCCTTAGAGTGCCTTTTAGTCTCAGAAGGAGCCCATTTGATGTGTGCACCCACCAAGTGTGTTTTCCTTCCCTTCTCTTCTAGATTTTTCTCGGGTTATTGTAGTTTTTTCTATTAACTTTGTTTTCACAGCTTTTGGGGTGCTGCACACCCAAAGGCGCCTAGAGCCTATCCTTAGTGCCTTAGAGAGCCTTACATCTTTTAAAACTAAATATAAAAGTAATAATGTGGGCACTTGTTTTATTGTGTTTTTGTGCACATGGAACTTTTAATGACTACCACTGATGAGCTTGAGCAAATTAATTTAGTTCAAGTTCACTGGAAATTGCTTCGTTAGTTAAGGTTGTTCCATAATTTTGTAAATCGCATAATGGCATTGTCCTATCCTATGGCTACTAGTACTAGCATCTTACTGATGAACATTCTAATTAATTAGATTTGCTCAAGTTCATAGGTGTTATTGTTACTTCTGCTGCTAGTCCTTCTAGGTTTCAATTACTGTCGCTGTTGTTGACTTGTTGGTTTGTGTAATCACGTGATACATGCTTGTGAGTTTTGTTATAGCAGAGTCAAAGGAAGAACTATTTCATGTTTTTGGTCTGTTCTGGTGATGGTTTTTTTGTTCAGGTTTTATTGATAAATTTATCTTTCATTTGTATGGGTTTTATTGTGCATTTCAGAATGTTATAAATGCTGATAGAGGGTATATTCATATTAGTGATGTTGCAATTCACACTAAATTGCACATACATTTGTAGTTTCAATAGTCAATTTGTTTGTTTGTTTGATTTATGGTTTTTCAATTACAAAACAGGACATTGTGAATAACAGGAGCATAAAAGACGCACTTGTTGCTGAGGAGAAATTCTTCCGCAGTCGTCCTGTATATTACCTTTATCTTTGGTTTCTTTGTAGTTTTGATTCAATTTTTGGTTTGAGATTCAGATATACTCTATTTCTTATCTCTCCGCTTACGTCACTTGATTTATCAGGTGTACAGTGATGTTGCAGATCGATGCGGTGTTCCACAGTTGGCAAAAAAATTAAATCAGGTAAGGATGATGCCATTTTTGATGGTACGATAGTATTTCACTAATGTGTTGATTGCTGACTCTTATGGTTCTGTTTCCCTCTTTTTGAAGATTCTAGTACAACACATCAAGTCTGTTCTCCCGGGCCTAAAAGCGCAAATCAGTGTTCAACTTGTTTCTGTTGCTAAGGAGCATGCAAGCTATGGAGAAATTGTGGAATCTAAGGTACGAACATGTGTATTTTGGATTATCCTGGATTACTGATAGAAAATTATTTGTCCTTCAAAAAAGTTTTTCTTTTGGTAAGTTTGACAACATAAAGAGAATGCTAATTATCATGATTTGAAGAATAGCGTTCTGAATTCTGATAAAGTTTGTGCTTCATTGTTGCAACTTTATTATGTATTGGAACAACAAATGTACTTGTTTTAAGAAACTTTTGAATCTCATGTTTTTTTTTTCCTTCTTGGAGGAAGTCTTTGGAAATGTTTGATTGTGCTGATATCCTTCTTATACATCATTTGCTTTCTCTGTTTTAGGCTGGTATGGGTAGTCTCATCTTAAATATCCTATCTAAATACTCAGAAGGTGAGTCTCTATCTTATTCACTCTGTCAGTCTGTCTTCACGTATATTTCATTTGTCAGTTGTAGTTATATTTAAAATGTGAGTTTTGTGTTGAACAGTTTTTGCTTCTATGATTGAGGGGAAGAATGAAGAGATGTCAACTTCCGAGCTATGTGGTGGTGCAAGGATTCACTACATATTCCAGTCAATTTTTGTTAAGAGTTTAGAGGTTAGAGTGACTTCTCTGCCTGTTTTTTTTTCTTTTGCTGGAGGGGGAGGGGGACTTTTGTTTCAGATATTCTTGCTTGTGCAACCGTTGCTACTACTCTTCCTTTCCTTTTTGCATAGCTTCATTTTACTAAGAATACCTTGTTAACCATATCTGACATTTGATCTTTATTTCAGGAGGTGGATCCATGTGAGGATTTAAGTGATGATGACATCCGAACAGCTATTCAGAATGCAACTGGTCCTAAGTCTGCATTGTTTGTTCCAGAAGTAGGCTTTATTGTGTTATTTTGTTGGTCTTTCTAACATGTTTGCTATGAGATGAGATCTGTTTAATCCTTTGTTATACATATTTCTCTGCAGTATCCTCGTGACGTTGAATATTTTTTATCTCTCTTTTGTTTGACTAGTGAACTTTTGTGTTTAACTATTGAGTTTTTAGGTACCATTTGAAGTTCTTGTCAAAAGGCAAATTTATCGTTTATTGGAACCAAGTCTTCAATGTGCTAAGTTTATATATGATGAGCTGATAAAGGTAGCAAAGTTCTGCTTGATTGTCAAATTTTATATAATTGTTGGTGTATTGATTCTTACTCGATAATCTTCATGTAGATGAGCCGGCGTTGTCTAGTTAATGAAATGCAACGCTTTCCTATACTCAGAAAACGAATGGATGAAGTTATCCATAACTTCCTGAGAGAAGGCCTTCAACCTACCGAGGCAATGATCAATCATATTATTGACATGGAGGTACTAGTTAAAATATCTTATGCCACTTATCAATTCATCAGGCCCTTTTCTTTTTTCCCCTTTAATGTCTGTAATCTCTATTCACATGCAATTAACGCATATGGGTTGATTAAATATCACCTCTTTGTTAATGCGAGGGTAAGGCTGCTTACATTAGACCCTCGATGAGCCACTTAGTAGCATTGGTTTAATGTAATATTGTTGCTGCTTTCTAATTTCCATCCTTTTATTGTTCACTATCCTTCTAATTGTGCAGTGGTATTATTTACTTTGCTTTCTGTGATTGGGCTAGTGCGGTTGTGTAGTAATATGTATAGTGTTCTGCTTTTTCTTTCTCATACTAGAGACACAATTTTCTTTGGCTTGGAAGATAATAAGATGATAATAACTCAATTGGATTCTAGTTTTAAGTAATCTTTGTACATATCCATTGAGAGGATCTGTATTCTGTACTTTCTATATGCATTAATGATTTACTCCGTTCATTCTATATACAGCCAAATATTTATAGTTCTTTAGCTTTTGATTATAATAGATTATGGAAAAATTGGCTTAACATCGGTGCGCGTCTTTATTATGTGAACATGCAAAGGTTAATAAAAAACAACCTCTTTGTTATTACAAGAGTAAGGCTTCATAACTCCTATTGACCCTGCCTAGGCAAGAGCCACTCAATGACTTTGGGGTGATAAAAGATTTGTATTATTGATATATTGATTAACGTGAGTAATATTTTGCATAATATTCCCCCTCCTTTTCTAGCTGTTATTGTTATCACTATAGAAAACTTGTAGTGTGATGTTGCTTTCATAAACGGTAAGGGTTATTGTTGGTCATACACTTGGTATCTACTTGAATCTGATTTGTTAGATTTAGAAAAAGTCCCTCAAAAGTTGTTTCTTGTTGGGTAACTAAAAGTCCTGTTTAATTTTCGTAGTTGGACTACATAAATACTTCTCACCCTAATTTCCTTGGCGGAGCTAAAGCTGTAGAGGTTGCTTCTCAACTTATTAAGTCTTCAAGATCTTCTGCATCTATCCCAAAGCTAAAGGTATCTATCTTGTCACACTTTCTTAGTTAGTTTTATGTTTATTTTTACATAATCTTATATATACCAGGGTGCAATTTTCCTGTCAGGATGTTGGGGATTCAGATAAAACTCCTGCATCTGAAAGGACAATTAAAACACGAGGTATTCTTCCTAGAAGTGCAAATGGATCAATTGCTGAACAGGTATTAAATCATAGATCTTTGTAGGAATCTCTGTATCCTGTCCCTACTCCATGTTTACATGGTTGATGATTTGTAGGAATCATAGAACAGTTATTTATTCTATGGGAATAATTCAATGATATTGGTTGGTACACAATCCATGTTTACATGGTTGATGATTTTATTCCAAATCTTTTTTGATCGACAGAGCGTTCGATCTGCAGTAGATGGTGATAAACCTGCTCAGTCTGGTAAGATTCTGCTCAGTTGCTGTTATAAGACCTCAATTTAATGCAATATTCACTGCTCCTGACTAGTTTTGAAATATACATAATGTCTGATCAGGAGGTGTGACTAACCCTAGTTGGGGGATTTCATCTATATTTGGGGCTGCTGACAACCGCAACACTTCTAAGGAAATCTCCATTAGTAAGTCTTTCAGTGAGCCTATACAGAATTTGGAGCATTCGTTTTCAACAATATTTTTAAAGGAGGTAAGTGTCTTTTGCTGGCTGCTACCACAATAGTTTTTTGTCTGCAGCTTCAGAACAGTAATATATATGATTCACTTTTAAAGCCACCAACGATACTGAGGCCAGCAGAGACTCAAACAGAGAATGAAGCAATTGAAAATGCTGTCACCAAATTGCTGTTGAGGTCATATTATGATATCGTCAGGAAGAATGTTGAAGACTCCGTGCCTAAGGCTATCATGCATTTCCTGGTGAGAGCTTGATATCTCTGAATTTTATTTCAATTTCTAAGAGGTCATCTTACATTTTTGGTTTAACATTTTCTCTGTTTGATTGTAGTGATTTATTGCTCTATTTTTGCTTCATTTCTGTGTCTTTGCTGTCAGTGCATTGTTCCTGTGCAGACTTTGTTGATATAGCTGTTCAGAGGATATTCCTTGACTTAATTACTATGTTCCGTGCATTTTGGTTCCTGCATGGTAGTGCAGAAATGAGTTGACTACTGGCTTTACTGTATTGCACTGTGTTAACTAAGACAAATTTCATTTTTCTGAAACTCCTGAATTCACATACTATCGTTTGGTTTATGCACTGGTTTTCTCCCCACAGTTTTTTGGGCAATGGCCCTTAATCTAGTTGTCAGTATTTTTGTTTCTACGAACTGTATTATTGCTCAATAAGGTGATTGATTTCTATGTTGCTCATTGGCTTTATTCCTCGTAGCATGGACATAATTATTACTGTGCTCAGATTCATATCTTTTGGTGAGTGTATTCTTCTGTAGTTGATTGAAAAGGAGTCGAAATTACATGCATGGAGAAGCAAATGTAAGTTCAGCAGTCTGGCTTATAGTTTTGACTGGCTTATTCGAGTAATCCGGCTTTTTGTGTGAAACTGGTAAGGCAGGAAAATTGCAATTTACTTATTATGCTTGTCAATTTTCTGAGACTTCGTGTACTTGTGTCTTTTATGGGCGTTTCTATTGCAAGATTTAAGATTCATTTCATCTTAGGATAATAACTTGTTCGTTAATGAATACTATGATGTGTGTTTCAACCTTTTGTGGTTTGTAATCAATATATTAACATGTAACATATGAATTTTTAGTCGTTGGTCTTTATTTTTTTCTGTTTTTATATTGTTCTGGTTTTGTCATTAAATAAGAATAATATGCATTTCAGCTCTGGGGAAGGTGCTTTTGAATATTGGGCTGCAATGTATTTGCAGTTGATGAGTCGTTTAATATGATCTAATCAAAAACCTTATGCAGGTAAACCATACTAAGCGAGAGCTGCACAACGTATTTATCAAAAAGCTGTATAGGTAAAAATGAAGTTTGGACCGAGTATTTAAGGATTTTTTTTGTATCATCTAGTGATTGTTTCATATCAGTTAATATCCAAATCTGATGGCAACTATTGCAATGAACATTACAGAGAGAATCTATTTGAAGAGATGTTGCAGGAGCCTGATGGTTTGGCAATAAAAAGGAAGCAAACTCGAGATAAATTGCGCATTCTCAACCAGGCTTTCCGGGTTGGTTTCTGTATCTAATTTGTCAAACTCTTAGGCTATAACTTACTAGGTGGATTTTCATTGTCGATATTTTTAAGTTGGACATTTTTTTTGTTGCATATTGCCTTCTTTTTGCGGGTTTGCTTCCGCTCCTCATTGTATTTATCTTGTGTTCCTTGTCCTATGCAACAACTTGGAACCTTCAGAATTACATGAATTGTTTGTGATCCAGAAACGAGTACACGATTTTACTCATTTTTTGCATGTTCCCCCTACAATAGGTGCTTGATGAATTGCCACTTGAAGCTGATACAGTTGGGAAGGGTTACAGTTTGGGAACTGATGCTACTGGTTTGCCGAAGATAAATGGTCTCCCATCATCCATGTACTCAACAAGCAGTTATTCAAGTGAATCCTTATCTGCCTCTCCTAAAACCCACAAGTCCAGGAAATCTTCTCACTCGGGTGAACTACCATCGCCATTGTACCCCAACGGTGATTCAATTGGCAGTGGCCGTGACTCTTTAACTGGTCTCTATCCAACTATCCATATGTAAACTATATGGCCAGTAGCTCTTGTGCAATCATCAAATTTATTCATTTCGATCGGTTTGTCCCATATTTTTTGAATCCTTGGTGCAGTCACCGTTATTTTGAGTTGCAGAAGGTTGTCATGATTAAACTCACAAATTTTTGTAACATATTTGATGATATATTTTCCAAATTAACCAAAATATAAGTCAAATTGGTTTTTGGTGCATGTATACTACTATTAGAAAGGATGTGTTACCTCTATTCAGTTTTGCCATACATAATAACAAGGCTTTCAATTTGAAAGAAACTTGATGGGAGCGGCTTTTTTTTTGTTGGAATGTATGTTGTTATTTTTTTTTTTTTTTTTTGAAATATGTATATTGTTACTTATGTCATGAATCATATCATACAATACTATAAAAGTCTTGGAAAATTTCAAGTGTCATCATTTAAAGAGTCATGAAAATATTCATCAAATTTAGAATTTAATATTTTTGTTTAAGTTTGAAATTAAATTAGGTAAAGTATTTGTATGATATACTATAACAATTGTATTTTGTTAACTTAGAATTTAATATGTTCAATTAAATGAAAAAAAAAGTTATGTATCAGGTAAATAATTTAAATAAACATCAGTAATTATGTTTTGATTTAAAAAATCATACAATCATACAATACTATAAAAGTCTTGGAAAATTCCAAGTGTCATCATTTAAAGAGTCATGAAAATATTTATCAAATTTAGAATCTAATATTTTTGTTTAAGTTTGAAACTAAATTAGGTAAAGTATTTGTATGATATATTATAACAATTGTATTTTGTTAACTTAGAATTTAATATGCTTAATTAAATGAAAAAAAAAGTTATGTATTAGGTAATAATTAAAATAAACATCAGTAATTATGTTTTGATTTAAAAAATCATGAATTTGGTAAATTTATGAACGATAGTATACATTACTTACACTATTATTTGAAATTATTTTTATATTATTTCGCACTAACAAATTCATGCATTGCACGAGTTTCCATACTAGTACATCTATATTAGTATAGATGCTCATGCATTTATATGAATGAATTGAAATAAATATTTTTGGTGCAAATATTTTTAACTATTTAGGCATTGATTTTTCCAAGTTAATTAGCATACATCAGTAAAATTTTTGAACATTCTTATTTAATTGAGTAACTTTTCAAATTGACATAGAACTATAAAAATTGTGCAAGTATTATAATGTCTTAAACTTTTCAAATTTACTGATAATATCCATTTTATGCAATATTCGGTTTATTATGAAGAAATTCTTCTTTATTATTGCCGTCTCACGGAATATTATAATGTCTTTGGAAATTGTAAAAAATCTATAAAATGTCCCATTTGGTTTCGGTACCGTTTATCAATCACTCTTATTATTTGCTTTGTTTTTGATCTAAAAGTTAAAATATAGTTAAGGGGATCTTTTTTTATTCGTTTTTATCGTAAATTTTATTAATCAAAATTTTATAATTTTTACTCAATTACAAATTTACAATTAGAAATATTTAAGATTAGTTTATAAGCCCGTAACAATGCATGAAGTTTAGTATAGAGACATGTATAAATAAAATTTTCAAAGAATATTGCAAAAGCTCTAAACAGTTGTGATTTGCAATTTTTCCTGGTTTTTTTTATTAATATTTATGATTATAATGATAATTTAAATCAATATATTTTTAAAAATAATTTCTTGTAAAATATTTTTTGAAATAATTAATCTAAGAATTAATTTAAAAATATATTTTAAATACCTATTTAATTTAACTTTGAATTCATTTAGGAAAATAAATTATTGCCACGCACACGGTCAATTATAGTTCTATTAAATTAATATTTCTATATTTGACAAAAACTAAGAAATAATCATGTACTCCCCCGTTCTTAAAGTTTGTCCACTATATATTTTTCACACATATTAAGAAAAGTAGAGTGTTTGTGGTGAGTGGGTATTATTTTAATTAAATAATAGTGTGAAATAATGATTGTAATGGTGTTATAAGAAAGAAAATACATTTAATAGGGAAAATGGGAGGGATTGTAGGGGTAAAAATGGGGAAAAAAGTTTCAAAAAATGAAAAGTATTCTAAAGCGGATAACCATTTAAAACTATCCGTTCTATTAAGGTGGACAAACATAAAATAACGAAAAAAGTATTATTTTTATGCTTTTTATTAGTATTCATGATTAAAATAGTATAATAATAGCAAATGTATCAAAGCGAGACATTTAAAGGAAATAAGAGGGAATATTAAAAAAAACAGCACACCGTCTACCTATTGGGACAATCGCCGACTTTTAAGACCTAAAAACAAAAATAAACTTTATGTATACATGCGCTGTGTCCGTCCTGCGCGGGAAGAGGGTTCGACGTAAACCCATTTTTCTTTTTTAGAGTTCACTCTCTGGAAGGCAGAGAAAAAAGGAAAGACATCAACAATGGTGGATTTTTGTGTTCGTATATAATGTAATCATCATACACATGGCAGCCATTAGCCATCAGGTATGATAATTCTCTATCGTTTTTATTGTTCTAGTTTAGGAATGATTATTGGATAGATCATAGATATTCCGATTTAGGGTTGGTTATTTTTTGCCATATTTGATTTTTGTTATTTTCTTTACGATATGATATGATTGCATTTTTTATGGAGTTTGTTTGTTTAATTACAATAATGATGCTTCCAGAAAATAAGGTTGTAAAATACCAATTTTAGAGACGATATGATGAATGATGATTCACTAGGCCAAATGGTCATAACTCTAAATTTCAATAGCCATTTTCCGATTTTCGACTTTTCGTCACCATGATTTTTACTCTCTTGTCCGTTAAATTTCGAATTCTCTTAAATGTATTCATGGCCACTCTTCTCATGGAGTCCTGCTACTGTACTCTACATGTGAATAACGGCGGTTGAACAGAACACAGACAAATAATCCGATATATTTGCCCGCAAACTATAGTGTTCCTGGCGAGGAATTGCGGCAGGGTTGAGCATTAAGGAATCATCAAGTGGTATGATATGATTGCAATATTTGTTTCATAATCAGTAAGTTGGACGTTATAAGTCTTTAATTTGAGCGTTAGGCTGGGGGTCATTGAATGGAATGGAAGATAGTGTGTGCTCAATTACTGTCATTCTTATTTTCTAGAAGTTCCAAGTAAAATTTTAAATGAAGGGCCTTTATATATACAAATTGAAACTTATTCACATTGCCATCCATGTATAATTGACCACTCGAGTAGGTGATAAAATTAAAACTTATTCACATTGCCATCCATGTATAATTGACCACTCGAGTAGGTGATAAAATTAAAACTTATTCACATTGCCAACTTTTAATACCAACAATAAACAAGGAGTAAATAATACCTTTGGCTTTGAATTCCAAAGAATGAATACAATGGCTAATTGGGATATAATAATACTTGTACAACCAAAGATGACCCTTATCTTCCCATCAATATTTACTTTGGAACAGGGAGTGTTAGTATAAACTATTGATACAATTGCAATCGCTTGTTCTGTGGAAGTT
Organism: Amaranthus cruentus; assembly: GCA_019425755.1. Taxonomy (NCBI): domain Eukaryota; kingdom Viridiplantae; phylum Streptophyta; class Magnoliopsida; order Caryophyllales; family Amaranthaceae; genus Amaranthus; species Amaranthus cruentus. The sequence continues at coordinate 33,671,539 of CM033450.1, read as the reverse complement.
TATGCTTGATTCTTCCATGTCTTACCATAGGTTGGCACCAATGTCCCCGTTTCAGTTCCTATGCCCTTCATCTCATCTGGTGACCTTGAGACTCCTTTTGCAGGTGAAGTGGTTGTTCTTACAGTGTTGCTCTCTTTTCATCTTTGCCCAACAATCTTTTGATGTTTACCTTCAACATCGCTATATTGTTCTTACTGCTTATGATAGAGGGATTGGCTTTCCTGACGCAGGACCTCCTGAATTGGAGGGAGGAAATTTAAAGTAGTTTGGGGCTTTGAAGTTTTGGAGTGCCTCGTAGTTTATAAACTGAACAGCTCGATAAATCCTGATTTTCTCTGTTTGTTTCAGGGAAACGGGAGCTCACTTTAACACAATGCTGGAACGAAGTTACGATGGATGATGAAGAAGGTAATTCAATTTAGCTTTTTATAGCAAAATTTTTGGCGAAATGCTAGAATCAGATGATGACTCAATGATATCATATTCATAGGAACTTTTACCTGTTTGAAATGTTACACCTTTCTGAAGTAGTTTTGGCTTTTAATAGGAGTTTTCTCAAAATCAAAAAAATAGGAGTTTTCTCATTTATTTTTTGCACGATTTTCAAAGTAGTTTTTGAGCTATAATATTTCAAAATACGCATTATAAAAATTATAAAAAGTCTTGACATTAAGATTAATCTAATAAGATCTTATATAAATATATTTTTCATATAACTTTATGCAAATTTCTTTCTTTAAGTTCTGAATGAGAAGAGAACGAGAGGAGTATGTAAAATACTCAATCATAGTGTTAGTGCAAGTGCCAATTTCCTTAGTGAAAGCGATGATTTTGATCATCTCATAGCCCATTCCTTGTCTTGCACCTTGAAAAAGGATGATGTATGTGCCATATGATATGATGAGTTAAGGTTTGGATCACTTCATGAGGTGATTAAGGATTTGCAAATGAAGTGCCTTGAACGAGGTAAAAAGGTGCACAAGAAGGTCCTTGGTTCATTCCTTGAACGAGACAGGAGGAAAGGAGGTGCCTTGAACGAGGCACATCGTACGAAGCTTCCAGAGAATGATCTGACCACAATACTCGTTCGAGCACATATGGTGCTCGGCTGAGCACACTAATGCAAAGGAGCTTTGGGTTTTTGTTTTAATCTATGCTTGGAGGTGTCTTGTACTTTTTCTGGGGTTATTCTAATGTATTATGGGCTATATAAGGGTTAAATTTGCATTAGAAAGGAAGAAAAGAGGGCAATTTAAGAAGACAAGGGGTTTGGGAAAACTAGAGTCTATTTGAATTAGATTGAGTATGATCTCCATTAAAGGTGAGATCTTTAAGCTTGAGAGGTTTTAAGGTGAGATCGATGTATCCAAGATACCTTATGAATCATCTTGTGTTCTTGCTTTAGTTTTGTTGTGTCCATTGGTATTCCTCTTTTTTGTTCTTTTTTCTTCTTGTTCTTCTCTTATTAGTCCTAAATTTTTATAATTGGTGTCAAAGCCTGGTGTGTTTATTTGACATTTTGGTGAGTAAAACCAAGGATTTTGGTGAAAAAACAAAATGGGTGAATTGGGTTTCATATTCCATTGTTTGGTGGAAAGATGAAGTATTTGGTGTGGAAAAGTTCCGTTGAGGACTTGTTGGTTCAACAAGACAGATGAGACACTTGAAAGAATAAGGCCAACATCTTTTGAGGAGGGAAAATGAGTGGCAATGAAGAAGGCGATAAACACTATTCGGTTTGTCATTGTACTTGAAATCATATATAACTACTTGAAGGAGACGAAAACAATGTGTTGCTAGAGAATCTTTAAGTGGTGTATGCTTCGAAGTCTCTCACTAACAAAACTTTGCTTGAAATAAGAGTTGTATCAACTCATGAAGAAGGATGATACAAGTATGCAACGTCACATCAACACCTTCAATCAACTTGTATGTCAATTGTTGAATGCGAATGAAACTTTTGGATGAGGAGAAAGCCTTACTTCTTTTGGCCTCTCTTCTTAAGAGCTATAGAAATATAGCTTCAAATATTGCTCTTTAGGAGGGAGTTTATTTTTCTTGATCAAGCATTATCGGTGTTGAGAAAAAATGATAGATTCATTGCGAGATGTGAAAGGAAGAAGAGTAGTGGAGAAGGCTTGTATGGGGAAGGTTTTAATAGAGGGAGAAACAAAGAGAAAGGTTACCAAGAGAAAGGGAAGTTCCAAGGGGGGAATGCCTATAGTAACAAGGAGTTTTACCGTTGTCAGAAAAAGCGGTACATTTAAATGATGTGCAAAAAGAAGGAAGACTTCAAGAAGATGAAGAGCTTGAGGGATGGTGGTAGCAAAGATGTTGAGGATAGCAGAAATGTTGCATAAGGCTTTATTGATGATGAGGAAGATTATGGAGCACTTCTTGTTGATGGGGGGAGTGTTTTATGGGAAGGAATGGATGATTGGTTTCGGTTGCTCATTTACATTTATTGCGAGTAGGAAGAAAAAATTACTAAGCTTAGTCCAAGTGTCAATTGTCTTAGTGTTTGAATTTGATCATCTAATAGTCTGTTCCTTGTCTTGCATTTTGAAAAAGGATGATGTGTGTGCAATGGGATATGATGGGTTGAGGTTTGAATCTCTCCATGAGACGATCAAGGATGCGCAAATGGAGTGTCTTGAACAAGTAAGAGATGCCATGAACAAGACTAGAAGGGGCGCAAGGAGGGTCTTGGTTCATGCCTTGAATGAGGCAAGAGGAAGGAAGGAGGGTGCCTTGAACGAGGTACAACACACAAAGCTTCCAGAGAATGATCAGACCTTAGTGCTCGTTCAATCACATATGGTGCTCGTCCTAGCACACTGATGCACGGGATGCCTCGGGTTTTTGTTTTGATCTATGCTTGAAGAGTATGTTTTGTACTTGTTTAAGGGTTATTCTAATGAGTTGTGGACTATCTAAGTAGTCCTAAATGAGCATTAGAAAGGTAGAGGAGGCTATTACAAGTAGGGGTGTGCAAAATGAGACCGGACTGGACCGGTTGCATCCGGTCCGGTCTCTGGGTCTTACTTATTTATCATTTCGGGTTTCCGATCCGGTCTGGTCTAAATCCGAAAAAATCCTGGTTAGACTGGATGAGACCGGATATACATAAAAGTGATTTTGAAGGGGAATAATATTTACAATTATTATGTATATACTTATTTAAAGGGCTTTAAATATTTTATTTCCAACACAAAATAATTTTTTAATTCAAATATTTTGATTTTATAATAATTAATTTGCTAAATTATTTTAAATCTTCTATTTTGAATTTATTTTTGGTATCATAAATTATTTCCAGTCTAAACCCGAACCGGAAGGAATCCGGGTTAGATCGGGATCGGAACGGATGGAACCGGTCCAGTCTCCGGTCTTAGCATATTCGAAATTCCGATCTTCTGGTCCAACCAGTTCCGGTCTGGGTTTGGACCGATAAACACTCCTAATTACAAGCGCAAAAAGGAGTTTGGGAAAACTAGAGTGTATTTGTATTAGATTGAGTGTGTTCTCCATTAAAGGTGAGAACTTTAAGCTTCAGGGGTTGTTCTCAAGGTGTGTGAGAGTTTGTTTCATTGATGTGTTAAATTATTAATGATATCAGGGGAAAGATATCCAAGATACCTCCTGAGTGTTGCTTTGTTTTTTCTATTGTGTTTTCCTCTTCTTCGCTTGTTGGAGTCTAAAGTCTTTGATTTCATATAGGTTAATGTACAGTCATGTTGTTTGCATTGCATCTCAAATCCTCAATAGCCTCCCTACATTTTATTCAAGCAGAACTTCTTCGGAGGATCATATTTTGAATTGGGAGACTCTTTAACCGCATCCTCTTTTATTGGTTGCCGTCTTTCTTCCCTCTTCAGACCCTTCTTATAGTCTATATGAGCGGGATACATTGATTATGATGATATTGGATATCATGCTGCTAGATCTGTTTTTTGCTTTTCTTAGTGTAAACCAGTTAAACTTGTCGTAAATACTCTAAAATTAAGGTACCCTACAAGATAGGCATTTACTTTCTAGTGCTCACCAAAGTAAACAGTCTAACAAATAATTAAAGACATACATTTATCTTGAAATGGTTGGAGAATTGATTCATCATTCACAACCAACAGAATCGATCATCCCACGTTAGAGATGCCTACACGTTGGAAATTGAACAACACTTGCTTCATCTATTGTCCTAATTTTTAATAATAGTAGCTTTTTTAAAGAATGAATAGTCATATTTCATTGTTGAAAGGATATGAATTATGATTTGAAATGAATGACTACCTGTCACTCCAATTTATAAAATTTTAGTAGTCTTAAAAGCAAATTTATTATGATACTTTAATAATATATAATAATTCTATTATACTATTCTCGTAATATCATTAAGTGACGTTCTCCTGTGTTGGTTTTTTAATAAAAATAAAAATTAACTAAGAAGTTAGGAAATGTAAATGTTTGATGATTGTTTTATTGTTTTTTGTTGTTATACTGAAACATATGAGCATTAAGCATTTGTCCTCGCTCTACTTTAGATATGATTCCGTTGAAGACAAATAATGCTGAAGATAAAGTGAGAGAAAATCATATGATATGTTGGTTTGGTCATGTGTAATGAAAATGCACCTAATGATACACCACTTTGATAAGTTGAAGATTGAAACTTTGAGAAGTTTAGAAGAGAAAGAGGTTGGCCAGAAATTAGGTAGATAACTAGATTGGATAATGACATATAAATAATAGAATTTGCGACAGTAGATATAAATTAAAAAAGGGTGAGAATATGTGTTTTGACGATAATTCAAATTGATTTTATTCTTAGTAGTAGATCAATATATAGTGAAGATCATAACGACATAACAAAGTGTATTCTTTATTATTTAATTACAATCTCTCATGTTAATTTGTTTTATTTCATATAACTAATCTTATATAATTTGAATTGATTAAGATTATGATATCCTTATTATGCTTTTTGTCATAGATTTTCTAAAGACAAACGACCTTTAAACAAATAAAGTCAATTTCTGAATGTCTAGAATTAATTTATTTTAATAACACTTAGTTATATATATGAATGACAACGTGTGCACAAATAGGAAGGCCGTCTTATGAAATTTGAGACTTTTGTTATAATTAATAATTAATAATTGATATAAGTTAGGTTTCACATCTAAATCTTGTGTGAAACGCTCAAAACTCTGAGAATTTATATTCAACAAGTATTTTAACGTTTTGGTTCAACCTTAATCTTGCACATGAAAATGGTGTAATGGTTATATTCATATAAATAACCTTTTAATACCATCTTCAAAGACTAATTTTATTTGCCTTCATTTCTTATTATTTTTTGAATAAATTTAGAGGGTGTTTAGTTTGCTGAAAACAAGAGATTGTAATATATCACTTACACGATTCCGTCACTGTATGTTTACCTACTTATTTAGATAATTCGATTTCATACCATTGGATTTCTTTTTGTTTTTTAATAAAACATTCCTTTCTTCGGACCCTGTCTTGTGAGTCACTATACCTACCTATATAGTTAATCTGTTATGATACCATTTCATTTCTTTTTGTTTTTTTAATAAAAATCCCTTTCCTCAGATCTTGTCTTATGGGATATTGAGTTGTTGACTCTAACTCCGAGTCTAATATCAAACATTCTTTACACTATGTTTGGATAGCAAATTAGGAGAGAAAAGAAAGGAAGGGATGAGAAAGGAAAGGAAGGGAAAAGAAAGGGAGGGATAAGGAGGGAAATTGTATATTGTTTGTTTAGAAAGGAAGGGGAGGGAAAAGGAAGGAAAGTGTTTTCCTTCCAAATCTTTCCTCTTTTGGAGAGATTGTCTTCTTAATAAAACTTATCCAACTTTTCCTTTCAAATCCCTCCCCTCCAAATCCCTTCCCTCCCAATTTGCTATCCAAACAAGGGATACCTCTTCCCTCCAAACCTCTCCCCTTTCTTTCTCTCCATTTCCTTCAATTCAAACACACCCTTAGGGTCTACCCATGAAATTGTGTTGCCTAATATTCAAAAGCCGTTATTATTATCAAAATTAAAGTCAATTGCCATGTATTTGCTTGCTGTTCCTTGCTTTCGACATGCAGCATTTCACGTGAATATTCTTTTATTTTTGGTTGTCTCTGCCAAAGATCCATTGTAAAGGAATCAATTAATTAAGAGATACATAATTACAATTGGCTTTAGAACTCTAGAAAGTTCGTTGCTTTATTTGATCACAAGACATTTTCAGTTTTGTATCCTGAAGAATTATATGTATTGAATTTGGAGTTTTTTATATCATAATAAAATAAAATAAAACCCGAACATTGATCAACTTGTCATTAGAGTAGAAGGGAAAATCTTTGACCGTGAAACTAGCCTATTATCCTCCTGGGAATTAAAATTTAAATTGGTCATCTTCAACTATAAAGCATAAAAGTTTATTTTTAATTTAATAAAATAAGTCATTATTTAAATTATTAAAAAAATGTCCCTAGCGGCTAGCACTACCAACCTTTGACTTTTAACCCATCGTATCCTCCTCTTGCTTAGCCTGAGGGCTGAGACCATCCTCATATTCCCTTGGTAAGTTTAAGAAATCTGGGGGTTATATATATTGATGATAGAAGAGAGATTTCTGACAATGAATAAAATTTAATAAAAATAATAATTATGTTATTATAAGTAAAAATTAATTATACTTTGCAAATATTAGTTAAAATTTAATGAAAATAAATTAATTCAGTTAATTAAACGAGCTAAAAAAAAGCATACTTGAAGTTACTTATACCTATCATGCCAACAACTTTAATTAATTAGAACCATCTAATAAAACAAATTAGAACAGAAAAACACGTGGAAACAGTGCATGAAGTAAAACATACTAGACACATTTCCATTTGGTTTCTGACTCATTCTTTCACATTTCTTTGCTTTAAGGCTTAAGCCTTTGCTTTGTGCATAGTTAGTATAGTATGTAGAAAAGGTCACACAAACAATAATAGGCATTTGTGATTTTAGATTTTATTAAAAAAAATAAAATTTTACAAAAAAAATACTACCCGTATCTATTTCAATTATTTGTATCTAAAAATAGTAATACTTTTTAAATTAAAAGAAATTTTTGTTGCTGAAGGAAAGAGAGAGAGCGACGTGAATGGAATCCGAAACATATCTAAACCTTTCCTATAAAAAGTGATAATGCTCCAAATGAGATAAAACTCAATTTTTATTTCATTATCTTATCTAAAATAGTAGGTGTATTTATCAAATAAAGATACATATATATAATTAAAGTAAAAAGATCATTAGACTAAGTGTTTGTTTTAGTGCTTTAGTAGTCTCGCTCTTAATGATCGACACATCCAATTAGTAAATTGGTCTTGATTAATTGCCATAAGAGGGAAAAAAGTAGGCCAATTTAAAATTTTAAGATGCGATACTAGCAATTGATTTAGACTTTTTTCTCATTATTGTAGAGGCTTTAAAAAAAACAAGATAAAATATTTGAATTTATTTTTTTGAAATTTAGATTTTGGATATTCAATAAGTGTAGATGACAATTAAATCCTACGGATGCAATTGTCAAAAAACAAGTAATGCGAAACATGATAGGTGAGTGAAAGAATAAGCTACTACATTAGAAATATGAAACATAAGAAATTGATTTCCTAGGAAAAATATTACATGCTCCAACTACGATTCTAATTTAAATGCCAACTAAATTATTACCTGAAAATGTTATTGATCTTTGATAGTAAATGTTATGTGCAACTTCATGTAAATAAAAAATGCATATAATTTAATGAGTTATTTTACTATATTATATATCACAAATTCTTACTTGAGACCGTCTTTTGTAAAGACAGCTCTCAAAAGTCCAATCCAATTCTAAATATATATTGTTACAACTCTAAATATAAATTTGGGCTGGACTTTTGAGAGTCGTCTTTACAAAAGACGGTCTCTCAAGAGAGCACCTGATTATATATACCATTGTAATTTAAAATAAAAAACTAGAGTATATTAAATCTTTGACCCATGAAAATAATTAACATAACCAAAGCAACTCTGCCCTAGGTTAATAAAGTACATAGATAGGTGACAATTGTTATGAACATGATATTGATTAAAGATTATATGCTCTTTGGGAAGAGGCTGAGCCTTACTTCAATGTCACTAGCTCCATGAATATACAGTAGAGATCAGGAATAAATGGAGAATCTTAATATAATATAGTCCATATATTTTTAAATTTTCTTTCTTGAAAAGCTCATTGAAATAATCATCATCATTATCATACTCAATGTATCCCGCTCATAGATAAACTATGGTCAGGGTCTGGGAATACCTGCAATTATCTAAAAAGCTCATTGAAAGCGCTTTAACACAAACACTTTTTTTTTCAAATTTTCTTATCATTAAATAAACATAATTTTGCTAAACTTATTTTTTTTTAGAAACCTAAACTTATTTTTATTTGTGAGGATATTTGTTATATCATGTTTAGCCAGGTCGGATCCAAGGTCATTCGATAGTGTCTATTGACAGCATTCTATTTATTTTAAAAATCATATACCTAAAAATGTTATCATACTAATATGTGTTGGTTATATCAATTAAAAATTTGTTATGTTACATTAACCTATGTTTAAATCTCTGTAAGCAGATTTTTTTAAAAATTATCAATATTATTTGATTTTGTTCTAAATTTTTTTTTACTCGTTAGAGTAATTAATTAGTTAGAGAATTAGAATTAGAAACAAAAATAATGCTAAATGAGAGGTACGGACAAGGTAACCAAAGTCAGTGTTATATATACACCCACCTTCTCCTTTCATGTTTCCATCACCAAAAACACTTGGAAAAAAGAGGGGAATCAAGCTTACCCCATTCTTATTCCTCTTCATTCCTTCACTCAACAAAACCCCGTATTTCTGTTCTTTCCAAAGTCCAAACTCAAAAATGGTGAATCTGATTTCCAACTCTCCGGAAGAAATGATCATCAATGATCAACTACTAGAGGGTGATATTAAGAGAATATTAGGGAATGGGAATGGGAATGGGAAAAAGGGAAAGAAGTTTGCAGTTTTACTATGTGCAGAAGATTCAGAATATGTAAAGAAGAAATATGGAGGGTATTTTGGGGTATTTGTGAGAATGTTGGGTGAAGAAGGTGAAAGTTGGGATGTATTTAAAGTTGCACAAAATGAATTTCCAAATGAAAAAGAAATTGAAAATTATGATGGATTTGTAATTACAGGAAGTTGTAGTGACGCTCATTCTAATCATCTTTGGATCATTAGACTCTTGAATCTCCTCATCACATTGGATTCTTTCAACAAGAAGGTTCTAGGCATTTGCTTTGGTCACCAGGTTTTTCTTTTTTTCTCTCTTTTTTTTTTAAAAAATTAATTTTAATTTAATTTGTTTTAGTTCATATATTTGTCATTTAATCTTACTGTCTCTGTTCTCTAATGTTCTTTCCATTTGAAATATATTTTATCTTAAGGAGAGAGAAAGTTAATTAATGTTTTTGATATATATTTAGAAGATAAAATATATTCATGTGTGATTTCGTTAGATTCGTTTTAATGTGTGCCCTTTTACTATGTATTTTTCATAATTTTTTTATTATGTGTATATAGAGATATTGAGGTTCAAAATTTACATTGAAAATTGTGCAAAAAGTAGATGAGAAGAACAAAAAAAACGGAAGGAGTATTTTTTATTATGCAGTATATTATAATCCCTCTAATTTACTGAAAATGAGTCATTTGCTTTTTCACACTATTTAATATACTTATTTAATGTTTAATATTTCTTATTATTTCTTATTAAATATAACAAAATTAATAATCTAACAAGTGAATAGTATCAAAAAATAAATGTGGCCTTTTCTAATATTGAATGTCAATAGCAAAATTTTATATTTATTTATTTTCTAATATAGCAACATATTTTAGAGTTGTAACCAATAGTTTAATATACAAAATTTTATTATTACAAAGAAATTAATTGCAATGGAGAAAACTTCATAAACATGTTCTATTTAGACATTGGAGAATATAATGATAGGAGTCTGTTTTTTTAAAGGAAAAAAAAAGATAAGGGACATGCTTGTCACGCTATTGGAACCATGAATTTAAGGGACGTGTTCCGTTCGAATAGTTAAATAAAATTTTAATAATAAATAAATAGTCCTAAATCCTAATTGATTGATATAGTTTATAGCTTGCTTGATGTGAAACTGATCATAAGTCATCATTAACTCATGATTTAATTATATTTTAATTAGGTTTACTTATTTTGATCAACTCTTGAGTGGGGCCAAAAAATAAATAAATATTGCAATGCAAAAGTCTTCAATTATTACGAGCGATTTTTGACATAATATAAATAGTCAACGTTTGTGTGGGGTGTGATTAAGTACTTAAACTTCCATACTAGCTTAGTAGTGGAGTAAATGTATAAATTTGGTGTCATGTGATAATTGTATATTTTCTTAAATTTGACGATTTGACGCCATATAATTTTTTAATCGCTTTTTAACTCTTAATAAATATACTTCCTCCGCTCTATAATACTTGCTACTGATTGTGACATTTTTCTATACAACATGTCACACTCAGTAGCAAGTATCGAGAAAGTATTTATTTGAGTTGTTATATGACAAGAACCACATCAGGGTGATTTGTTAACTTCACACATCACCGTTATAACTTATTTACTAATACCTCATGGTAGTTTTTGTATGAGAATAGCTACTATTTAATGATTGATTGATGATCTTATAAATTTTGAGATTAAATAGTAGACCGAGGAAATTAAAAATATATATAATAATCAAATTTAAAATCTTATTTTAGAAAGTGGTATTGACGGCTTTAATTAAAATAAGACTTGATTTTTAATTGTTCTCATATTATTAGTTTTGGCCTTAAAATATGAGACTCATCGATATGAATAGGTATGGCCGTACGGGTCTTGGAACCTAAGAGTCTAGATCCAACTTGATCCTAATCTAAGGATCTAGATCTATATATTTTTGAACCCGGCCTAAGGATTTGAGTTTGCATCGGATATAAGCCCATTTCTCTAATTGATCATTTTACTATTGTAATATGTAAGTAATTACAATTATAAATAATCATTTCAAGATTATAAGTGATCACTTTATACACGATTATAAAAATATATATCTATAGAAATTTTTGCTCTTATTACAAATACATAAAATAATGCAAGTTTTATTAATGCGATAGAATCTAGTTTTTGTTTTAGGTAGATTCTCTCTAAATTTTAATATAACACCAAAATACATGTTTTTATAGAATTTCAACATCCGACTCTATAGACTTGCCCAAAAATATTGTTGCTTGTTGGTTGTGCAACTTTACGTGCTTGTTTTTTCTTGCACTCTTTGTCTTGTACATAATAATTATACTCCATAATGCAAAAAAAAAAAAAAAATTATAACTTTACTTTTGCAAGAAAAAAGAGTTATGACAATAGGGGTGTTTGGATATTTTTCTTTAAAGAAAGTTTCATTCCCATCCTCAAATCCTACATGTCAAACACCGTCTAAAAGGAATTAGTGGAGAAAAATCATACATGTAGATGTTTGTGTAATACTACCTCCTATTCAGCCTAAATGTCTCATTTAGTTTTTTGGCACTATTCACTCATCACTCGTAATTTATATTTTACAAAAAATCTATAAGTTAAAACATAGTCATGTGGGATCTTGTTTGATTCGTCTCAATACAAAGATTTTTATTAATATCAAATTTTTATAATTTTTAATAAAGGATAATTTGAGATATTAAGAGTTAAAATGCTGCCTCGGCAAGTGTGAAAAAACTAAATGAGACATTTAGGCTGAATAAGAGGGAGTATATTTTATTGATTATGATAATTATAATTAGATATTACTATTAGAATGAGACAGGTGTAATAATTTTTTTAGTGATAATTTTCTTTGTTTATGTAATTTGGTTCATATAATATATTTTATATTATTAAAATTAAAATTCTGACATTATCGATTTTGAAATGGTGATGTGTTTGATTGAGAAGATATTGGGCCGTTCATTGGGCGGGAAGATAGGTCGAGCTAGTACGGGCTGGGACATTGGGCTCAGAACCATTCGGTTTTCACCCTCATCAAACAAACTCTTGACAGCCCACAAAATTCCTGCTATGCTCAACATAATTGAATGCCACCAAGATGAGGTTAGTAATTTATAAATTTGTAAATAAGTCCACTTATTGGTTATAATTGCTAAAATTATACACTTATTGTAAGTGAAACAATTAGAAATAAACAATATATGAATTTATTTTTAGCGGTTATACTCAACATGTGGATTTATTTTTAAAAAAATAAGTGAGTATGTTTTAAGCAGATTGAACAAATACTGATTTATTATTAATAATTTATTTTGAAAAAATTACTGTAAATAATACAACATTTTGTTAATCTTTTTATAATAATACTAACTTTTGCTTAACCATGACCCACCTAGCGGGGTATTTTTCTAAAATAATATTAACTTTAGTTTATCAACTGTTTACCAATTTTTTTGGCGTATAATCTTCTATAATTTGATTTTTAACATGTTAGAGATTTTCTGGGGAAACCCGCCCTCTAATTTTGTATTATTTACGGTTAATCGAAAATTAATACTTTTGTAGGGAAATAAACAAAAAGTTATAATATTAGTCGTAATTTTTTTTTCTAAATTGATAAACGAAAATAGGTGTTGGAACTTCCTCCGAAAGTTGAAGTGATAGGTCGATCGAACAAAACATCAATAGAGATGTTTAAGTATGGTGATCACATGATGGGTATTCAAGGTCATCCTGAGTACAACAAGGACATTCTTCTTCACTTGATCGATCGCCTTCTACAAAGGAAATTAATTACGGTAAATAATGAACTAGCAAATTAAAGAAATGACTCGTTAAATTACTTGTTATCTATATGAAGTCATATTTGATATTTGTTATCAGTTGTCATTTTAAAAAAAAATCTCAATGCATATATTCGACTCTTAATTCTGTCTTGGTGGGAAAAACTTGGTTACACTGAGATGATTAAATTGACAGTCTTTATATATCTTAGAATTTGTTTCATTACATAATTCATTACATAAAAAAGTTTTAACTTCGATTTGCATGATGTAACAAATTTGAAATAACAAAATAATATATACTTCCTCCGTTTCTTTTTTATTGTCCACTTTTCTTATTTGGTTAGTTCACTCTAATTGTACACTTTCTATTTTTGGTAAATATTTTTTACCTAAATACCCCCAACAACCCCAACTTATATTATTTAAAATACCCCACCTACCATCTTTTCAATTATTATAATCACTTAAATACCTCAACTACTACCTTTACAGTTATTACAATTAAAATACCCCACTATTATTTTTCTTAATTTGCGTGCCCACTAGAAAGTGGACAATAAGAAAGGAGTAGGGGGAGTATAATTTATTCGTGGTTAATTGTTTGTATGGATGGGCAGGAAGCTTATGCAAATGAAATGAGGGTTAAGTTGATGGAGTCACATGATCCAGACAAAGAGGCATGGAGAAAGCTGTGTGTCAATTTTCTCAAGGGGAGATTGTGATAATTAAGTCATTATATATTAATTATCAAGTATTAGAAGCATAATTAAAATATTAGAGATTGTATATATAATGATATTATTATTAATGTCGTGATTCTCTCCGTTCATCAAAATTGCGTGTTAAAACTAAAACGGATATATAGTATTAGTAAATTAGTATGAGTTTATTTTAAGAAATAAGCTTCAACTAGGGTTATTTATTAGGTGTTGAAAAGTTTTCTGCTGGAGGTTTACCCTAATATAATTTCATTGCTACTTTTTTCTTAAATTTATGCTAATTTATGGATAATTTTCACATTTTCTCTTAACAAATATAATAGGTGCTCCTCTTGAGAGACTGTCTTTTGTAAAGACGACTCTCAAAAGTCCAACCCAAATTTATATTTAGAGTTGTAACAATATATATTTAAAATTGGACTGAGCTTTAGTGAGCCGTCTTTACAAAAGACGGTCTCAAGTAAGAATTTGTGCAAATCATAATTCTCTCATGCAATCACTGTGACCAATCCATCATTTTATCATGACTATTGAGACCTGGAAACTAATGGTACTTGGGCTTCTTTTGGTCCAGCATGAGTTTTAAAGATCCTTGTCTTTTGGCTCATAGTATACATTATCTCACTATCAACTTGTAGTGGACAAACAAGAAACTCTGAAATTGGAGAACAAAGCTAGCTCACTTAAATGCAATGAAAACCTTCTTAATATCATCTATTTCATGAGTCCAAAAGATTGAAAGGAAGGATCAAAAGAACCCTTTGTTTTATGTAAATCAAGTCATATACTTCACACTGAGAGTAACCATCCTATCAATCTCATATTTGTTCAACTTCAGAATATCATCTATCCCATGAGTCCAAAAGAATTGCTACAAGTATATTATGGCCTTTCTTTTAGGCACTGGTGGATTTAGTGTGATGTCGTTGAGCTCAGTTCACTATCACTTAAATTTAAAATAAAATCAAATATTACATGTAAATATATCCTAGATGAGTTGGTTATTGCATATCTTTCCATTCATGTGACCAAGGATTAAAATCCAACCTCACTCGTTTTTTCTGGATCTGCCACCAGGGAATATGGCATACTTATGTGGAGAGTTGAGAGAAATGTACAGATGAGATGCAAAAAAACAAAAAACAAAAAACAAAAAAAAAATAAATTAAATATGTAACTGAGAAAATGTGAATGAATAGAACAAGGAAATGGGCTTATTGAAGAAGAGGACATTAAGTAGTACGATAGACTTACAGCTCCAAGGTAGGTGACATCAAGATAGCCCTTCAGTGTCAATCCTTCTTCATGGTTGTCTTAGGATTTAGGAACAGAGCATAGTACTATAGTAGCATACTATCATAACTTGATACAAATTGCTAACTTGGTTTGGCACAGCTGCTCAATAAGACAGCGTTGCGCAGAAGGGAACGAAAATATCCTAAAACGATCCTTGTTATGGATCTCTCAACATAATGAGCAACAGAGAATTTTTTCCTATTTCCTTCATCGGAGATTAGGATATAGATATACTCCCTCTGTCCTTTCAAATTTCCCTCATAATCTTCAACAATGTTTCCTAATCTTTGAAGGCAGATAGTAATACTATCTTAATAGGACTAAGTAATATAATGCTGTAGAGGCTAAAGAGGAATCATAACTTCTCTTTATTTTCATGTTAGAACAAATTGCATATCTAACGAAGCAAACGCGCTATGTTACTAATCAAAGGATAGAGTACAATTAAAGCTTCGAGGAGTAGACATCAGGGGTTAACTTTGTATAGAATCGTCATTCGTCAATAACAAATAAAGATGAAGGCTATAATCAAGATAGGGACAAGTCTTAAGCTGTCATTATGCATTAATATGGACTAGATTACTTTCCTATAATCCGTTTCTTTTTAATAGTTACACTTCTCTTAAAACGCTCTCACATAAAAGGGAGGAGATGAGTATAGCTATTAAAAAGAAACGAAGGATAGCACGTTGAATGTCATCCTCTTTCGGGGGAGCAAGTATAGACGTTTTTCCAATCAATCAACTGTCATATTTAATGCAACATTCATTCCATAAAGACACTCAACTACTTTCCTTCTCAGACTGATAATTAACACACTCGGGGGCGAATCTGTGCCCAATCAATGATGTCAAATGTCAATTGACAGCATTTAACTTATGTATACAATCATATACCTAGAGATACTTAATATATGTGTTGGTTGACTAAGATGGTATAAATGTTTATATGTGACAATATTGACCCGGGTTCAACCTTTATCAAGCATAATTTTTGTATTATCGACATCATTTGATTTTGTTCTAGATCAGCCACGAACAATATAAAACTAGTGAGAAAGCCATCAAATATCTATTCAGCCAAAAAGTGTAACTTTATTCCAATTGCTTAAAATAAAAAACATGTGTAGTCAACTATGCATACTTACAAAGGCCTTTCCTAACCAAAATATCTCTAGGAGACCTCTTCTACAAATAGCCACATAATTTACAGCACTGGCATATACTTCTTCAGTTTCTTCACTCAAAAAGATTATCATTTCGATTTGAGGAAAAGTAGCAAATTTAAAGGAACAGAGAAATGTGTTTAGAAACTTACATTGGTGATGCTTCGAAATCGAGAGCACCGACTGTCAAAGCATCAACCCTACTCTCCTCCAATGAAGAATAAGAAGCACTTGGAGTTGGACAAATAGTATCAAATTGATCCCATTCATCACCTTTTATAAACACCTTCAATTTCTCCCTACACATCCTCAATTGATCATTTAATAAACTCCTTTCAGATTCATGTTTCATTACAATCCATTGAAGTGATTGTATAATTTCTTGATCATGTAACTGCTTCTCTTCAGAAACTCTCTGCAATTGATTTAGTTGCATATGAAGAACACTCTTCTCATTCTGAAGTCTCAAAATCATAGCCATTGCTTCATCAACAGCCGATGCGGCCGCCATCCTCTCCTTCTCAAGCTCATTGTGAGCAATACTAGCCCTTTTTCTTTCACCCTTCACCATTTTTCTTAGAGTAATTACATCAAACACTTGGTCTTCTAAACATTCATCAACATTACCACCAACATTATCATTAAACCCACCATTAAAACTAACAACTCCATTGATTTCCTCAAGCTTTTGGTCCCCACCTCCATTTCTTCCCAACATTTCAGTGGTCCCATTTTCAAAATACAATTTCTTTGAATCATCAATTCTTGTTTTATCATTACAAGAACAAACCCCTTTTCTTTTCCCACTGAATTGCAAGTATATAAACCCTAAAACAATCATAAAACATAGGACAAAAACATTGCATGCTTTGGAAAAACACCCAAAAAACAAAAACCCACATCCAAAATCACTGTATTTAGACAATAAAATGTTCAAATTTGATGCAGTCTCCATCAAGAAAAAAGTATTAAATGTCTGAAAAGGCAAACCCATACAATTCAAAGGCCGACCAGAGTGCAATCAAGAAAAAAGACGAGAACCCATCAATATGCTCGAAGTCTGTGACAGATTTTGTATAGTTAAGAGAGAAAAATCACACCTTTTGATGGTAGCAGCAAGATAGAGAAGGTACAGAACCGCCATTGATGAACACATTTAAGGGGACACGAAGCTAATATTAGTGAAAATTTGCCCACATAAAGAGTGAGTCATAAGCGAGTTTGTAGCGTAGAAATCGGACTTCGAAATGATCAAAAAAAAATGTGGGCAACAGTTTAGTATAAGAGTATATTCTTATCACCATAAAATGATTGTATTCTCAATTCTGTGAACACAATAACTTCTTGAATCTTGTGGATATTCTAAATCCTATGAATATTGAAAGATTGAAGGGCGAAGGCAGAAGATCAATGTAGGCCCACCGCCCATAGCCATAGCATACAGGCCTATAAAAAATACCCGACCCGTTTGACTAGATCCGTAGACACCATTCTAAATGGTGGGTCAAAAACATTTATAAAGTACGAGTCGGGTACCCCACCCGCCTGAACCGGTCGAATCGTGGCCGCAAAATATTTTTAAACGGGTACCCGTTATTATAAGGAAAAATTACCGTGAATAATACAACTTTTTGTTAATTTCCCAACAATAATACCAAGTACCATTATTGATTAACCAATTACCATGAACAATACCAATTTAAAGGAGTATTTTCCTAGAAAATCTCTAACATGCTAAAAATCAAACTTTAGGTGATTATAAGACAAAAAATATTTGGTAAATTAATTAATAAACTTAAGTTGATATTATTTTAGGAAAATAGCCCTTAAGTTTGTATTATTCATATTTAATCAATAGTTTATATTATTCTAGAAAAATTAACAAAAGATTGTATTATTCCGATAATTTTTTGGGTTTCAATTTTCAAACCCTATTAAAAAGTTGCAAATTACATTATAATGTACTTCCTCCGTTTCATGATACTTGCTACTGATAGTGACATTTTCCTACATAACATGTCACACTCAGTAGCTAGTATTATGAAACGGAGGAAGTATAAGATTTCATATAGCATTCATAATTAAACACAACGGTGAATGACTGTTTCCGCTAAGACGCTACTGGTGTTTATCCGATCTATTTTAAATTTAGTTGTTTTGACTCGATTCAAAATTGAATTTTATGTCGTTATTGATATTTAATTAGTACATAATTTTAATGTAATCTTCAAGTTGGGTTAAAGTGGAATTTAAAAATAAGGTTAGATAAATCTTGAGTTGTGCGGATTTGTTTTGAACTCATTTTGGTTTTTTTCATTGGTCAAAATCTAGTTTACTAAGCTCATCTAAATCTGGATGTATTTTTAAGCATTACAGTGAGTGTTACAATCATGTAAGTAGGTGATTTTAGTATTAAAGTATGAATTTTAATCATTTAAAGTACGAATTTTTAAGTATTTTCCGCCGGTTTGGTAGGTGGTAATGAAAATGAAAAATTAGTGTAATTGTGGTTGAAAAATCTCTAAATTACCTTGATCGTCATACTTGTCCAACTTCAATCATCTCATTTTCTTTATAAAATTCATTTCAATATATTATCATTGGGAGAGGTGGTATTAAGTAGTAATGGAAATTTGTAAACAAAATTTTTTTTTTATTAAAGTTTCATTACCATGAGAATGATATAAAACTTTTAATATAATTTTATATATTACAAAAACCACTAAACAAACAAGCGGTTTAAGTTTTAAACCATATGAAAAATATGTATTATTTGACATTAAAATAAATATTCAAGACTGTTGAGCGACTAGTACCATTAGGAGTATGGACTTACGGTAAAGAAATAATTGGGCGAATCCACTAATATTGGATTACACGTCCTGGACATATTATCGGCAATGGTATGGGCCTCAAAATGTTCATTAATTATACAATATTCAAAAACAAATTCATATGATCGGCATCAAGGATATTGTAATACTATCCATTTACTCGGTAGGCATTAAGTATAGTATAAATAGATATTTAAGATATCGTAAGTAGGTATTAAGGATACGGTAAATAAGTGTTTAAAGATAATGTGATAATGTAACTGGACATTTAAGGATAGTGGAAATAGACATATAGGATATTGTAAGTAAGAACTAAGAATACAGTAAGTAGATATTAAGCTTTAATGTGTTGGGTCTGAGAAACACCACTCATAAACCGACTGATATTCGAATATTCTTCTAAAAAAATAATAGATATTCCAATAAAAATAAAATCTGATTTTCAAACATACTACCTTAATACTTGTAGAAGATAGTTCTCCAATGACAAATCCTTTTGAATACACAATATCCTATGCACAAAACATGGTACAAATTACCAGTTTGGAGTGGTACGATGATAATAAAAAAATTAATAGCATAGTTAATTAGAATAATTAACCTATGATTTGAAGACATTATGAAGATCTAAAAATAAATTCAGCCCTTCATGCATCCAAAGGTCTTTTTCTAACAAATTAATCATGTCTTTAGAGTTTAGACTTAAATAATTTCTTTTAATTGGCAAATCATTGCCATCTATCTTTTTTACCAATACCTTTTCTTCATCAATGTTTGTGCTACCTAGTGCCTTTATATTTTTTTAATAGAGGTATTTCTCTTATATTTTTGAAGAATTAAAGTATATTGAAGAATTAAAATCTTTGTACACATAGAAATAAGAGTTGAACTATACTTATAACTAATGAATAAGGAGAATAGAATTATACTCCCTCCGAATCATTTTAGATGTTTCATTTCCTTATTTGGCAAAATCATATCAATTGTCCCATTTTCTTTTTTATCTATCTTTTTCTACCTAAATACCCCCACTTTTCCAATTCCCGATACCCAACTACCACATTTTTAATGGACCCCACGTCACTCTTAATAACCGTAAAAACCCAAATGGGACATCTAAAATGATTCGGAGGGAGCATATATATATATATATATATATATATATATATATATATATATATATATATATATATATATATATATATATATATATATATAATTCAAACTATAGCTAATTAAAAAATAATAAAAGAGAAATCATAGTCCCTTCGTTTTTTTTTTGTACTTCTCATTTACTTTTTGCACAGTTTTCAAAGCAAATTTCGAGCTTCAACATCTCTAAATACGCATTATAAAAAATCGTAAGAAATATATGATAAAAAAGTATAGATTATGACGAATTTAACGAGATCTCCATAAATATATTTAATCATCTATATACGTCTTAAAAATCATAATCAAATTTCGCTCTCCAAATTAGAATTTTCTAAACGGGAAGAACATTAGGAAACGAAAAGAGTACAAAAGAAAATGTGGAGTATTATATTTATTTATGTATTCATACTATCTCTATTCCTAAGAGCTTACTATTATATTTTTTTATTCGTCTTTTTTAATTTGCTATATTTTTCTTTTATGAAAATGCACTCAACACTTTTTTTTATTCACATCCATACATCTAAACATTCTTTACATATATATCATCCACATAGTTTGGAATGTTTAAATGATTTCGGTGTGTTTTAATCTTTACTCTCTCTAAGTCTTTTTTATTGTCTTATGTTCTTATTTGACAGATTCATATCAATTGTCACATTTTCTTTTTTATTAATCTTTTTTTACCTAAATACCTAATGCTCACACAAGTAATTGTTGAAAATAATACACAATATTTAGAGAATGATTAGTAGAATATAAACAATATTTAGAGAATAATTAGTAGAATATCTTTGACTTTATTCTAGAATAATATTTTAAGTATTTAGAAAATTAAGATATTTGTAATATCACATAATTTTGTGAATATATATTATAAGTGTCACGATTCTTAGAGACGAAGGAGTAGTGCTTACCAAAACCTAGTACAATGATTCTTACTTTAGTCATTTGAGCCAATTAAACTTAGAGTCGTGTCCAAGTTGAACTTTGAAACATAAAATTACGGAAAATATAAAATGAAAGATGTTAGATGTTGGTAGATCATGTTCTATTTATTTAATTTTTCAAAAAACAAAACCACCCAAAATAATAAAGTATAAAGTGAGTGGTTGAAACTTGAGCATATACTATTTATCGAATCTCTTTTCTCTTTCTTTGTTTTAAATTTTATCATTTGGACATACTAAACTAGATCAATGCATGTGATATTTCTAAAAAGAACATGCACAATATTGTAGGTAATTGTTATTTTTGTTTACAAATTTTAATTAATTTTATAAATAGGAAGGATATATATAGAACAATTGAACAAAGTGTAAAATAACTTTTAGTGTGAAGTCTATAATTATTTGATAACATACTAACAATCAACCGATGTTGTCTAACAGGAGCCCTTGCGTTATTTAAGTCAAATGATAAAAAAGATTGTAAGTTGACATGTGTGTTTTTCTCTTGATCTTTTTCTCGAGAAAGTACGAGAATGATTTATCCGCTATCTTTCACTCACGCACCCTGAATTTACGCGACATACTGAACTAATGACCATGTTCATGACCATGATATATAAATGCAAAGAGAGAATCTAAAGAGATTACGATTTACAATATACTAATGCTCTAATTCTAATATACTTATTTTTTTCATCCTATTTATTTAGTATCATTTACTATTTAGTCTATTTTATAGAATTTATATCATTTTTATTTTTAGACAATGACACACATTTTATTTCAATCCCATTTCATATACTATGACGCTTTTTAATTTCATCCATATAATTTTTTCTCTTTTTTATTTATCTCCAAATGTTATTTTTTTTTGCTTAAAAGATAAATACTTTATTTTTTTAATCAAAGGGATGGAATAGTATAGAAATATTTATTATACCTATTCAAACAAGGACTAATTGGATTGATTTGCCTCTAAATAGTCATACTAACAATTTTAATACATGTCATTGATTGAGATGCCTATTGCAAAAATATATTTAATATTCTCTAGTCAATATTAATTTAATATGTAATCTAGATAATAGAAATAACTAATAAATATCAATTTATAGCAAAACATAAATGGCTATTTTGAAATGTAATCTTAGTATTAGTTAGATAATAAATAAAATAAAAAATTGTCATTATTTAGTCTTTAACAATCCATCCGCCCTCGGCTGTTGTGAATAATTACACCTTTAGATTAAATAGTATAATAATAATTAAGTTCACGTTTGAGGTGAGTTTGCGTACAAAATCACTAATATTAACTAAATTAATTATATATTGACGTTATGTAATTTCAATTAGCTCACAAACACATAGAAAGAACTTGTTAAGGGTTAAAATTGATTAATTATTAGTACTTCACCACTGTTAATGAGATTCTTAATAAGAAATCTTTCCATATGATTAGCTAATTTGGATTATTAGCATCAAATAAAGTACGTAGCTAAAAAATAAGTATTGCTACAATATTATCCTAACCATTTATTTATTTGTTCTCTGATCGTAGCATGTGAACTGATTCTCTTATGTGTTGTCTAGTATGTTTCATTGGGTTGTTCACAAATTCTTACTTGAGACCGTTTTTATAAAAGACGTTTTAAGTTTTGGTCAGTCCAATTTTTAAATTTTTAAAAATTAAACTTTCTAAACAATATTTTTTAATTTTATTTTCAGTTTTCCTTTTTCTCTTTTCTGACAAAACTACTCATCTTCCTCTCTCAAACTCCATTTGTGGTTTTGAATCTCCATCTTTCTCTCTCAAATTCTATTGTTGTTTATTCTCTATTTATCTTCTTCAACATTTATAAAACCATCAAAGTTATACTTTATCATTTTCGTTTTTAAAGCTTTCATTTTCATTTTTTTTTGGGTTGATTGTATATATATTAGTTGGATTTGCTATTTTCGGATTTTTTTTCAAAAAATTAAGCTTTATCAATGGTGTAAATACTGATGTTGAAGAAGACAACAATGTCTACTATTTGGGGGAAATTAATAAAAGCAATTGTGGTTATTATATAATTAATATATTGGGAGCTATAACATAATATATATTTAATTTGTAATTATAACATAATATATTTGGGGTTATTAACCATAATATATTTAGAGTTATAACATAATATAGTTGGAGTTATAACAAAATATAGAATTGCGGTTATAACGTAATAGATTTGGGTTTATAACAATATAAATTTGTGATATAATACTACAAAATTGATGTTATAATAATACAAAGCAAATATATTATGTTATAAAACCTTAAATATTTTTAAGTTTTGATTCCAAATACATTGAGTTATAACTCTAAATATATTATGTTATAATCACAAATATATTCTGTTATAGCTCCAAATAACAGTTTTTTTAATTAAATAATTAACTAAAGAAGAAAAATGAATTGAGCTCTTAAGATCCGTCTTTAAAAAAGACGGTCTCTCAGGAGAGAGCCCGTTAATTATTTATGATGACCGGCAAGGCAAATAATATGGGTTCTACTAATTAGTACTCTATGTTTCAAACATTTTGTAATTTGTACTATTGATTTTACATTTTTTTATATGGTTCCACTATCATTCTTTTAATTAATCACATTTATTTATTAATTTTATTTTTTTGTTCTTAATCACTCATTGCTATCTTTCACTTGTTTTTAATTTCATTCTCAAACTCAATATTTCTTTTCACTAAATTTCACCGATGTTACAAGGATGAAAAATGGGTGTGGACTGAAGGAGTAAGAATTAGGAAGTAATATAATAATCTCTCCGTTCTCTAATGTTCTTCCCATTTGAAATATTTCACGTTAAGGAGAGAGAAATTTAATTAATGTTTTGACGCATATTTAGCAGATGATAAATATTCATGTGAGATCTCATTAGATGTATCTTAATGTATACTTTTTTATTATGTATTTTGTATAATTTTTTATTGTATGTATTAAAGAAAGAAAAAACAGAGGGAGTATTAAGGAGCTGACTTGATCTTGTAAGAATAAGGCAAACATATTTGTCCATATCAACGTAATAATAAGAAAAAGGTCAACTCTATACAAGACGAGATTAATTTCAAAATTAATATGAGCCGGCTAGACATGGAAATCACTAATTTTTGACAATGTAACATATGCTATGCACGTTCGTTTTGTCAAACTTTTATTTCATCTTCAATTTCTTAGCTAGTAGCTAGGCCTTTTCATTTTCATGTATTTCAACCATTTTTTTCATATAATCTCATTCTTCTTTAACAACAAAAAAACACGTACGTACACCCAATTATAATGACAATGACCACACATCCTTCTCCAGTCTCGGGGATGTCCTCTAATAATGGCGAGAGTGCAAGATTCTCGAATGGTAGCAATTTTAGTGATGACGAGGCTGGCATATTCATGACAATCGACAACGAAAATGGTACCGAGTTTTTTGCCATAGAGCCTCCTAGAGCGATTCCTAATACCAATGATATCTTGCAAAGGGAGAAACAAATTTCAGTCGATCCCATTTCGTTGCAAGGCCCTAGTACTTTTAGGCAAGCTAGCTTTCGCCTTGTTTCTGCTGCTAATAAGGGTTTAGATCCGAGTGCTCCTCCGAAGCTTAAGTTTGTCAGTACGAGCCTTCCAAGCTCTACTTCCTCTTCCCCTGAGAGTTTATCCAAGAAAAATCACAAGAAACATGAGCAACATGGTGGGGTTGCTCCTCGAAACAACCTTGTGAAAATGCAATCAATGATGGATGACGCTTACCTTGCTATGGTGGAGGCTAATACCCAAAAGAGCAAGTCTTTTGGCGATGGGAGAACAAGTGGTCCAGTCGATGACTTTGATCTTTGGCTCGAGAAATCGAGTCCAAGCTCAAAAAGTGATCAACGTAGTAGTTATAGTAATAAAATTGGTGGCTTTTCTAAGCCGCCGCTTGGTCCTGGAAATATGGATCGTCATAGTAGCACGATGAAAAAGAATAAAAGTAGAGAGTCTAACTATCCAGAAAACGGATTTAAATGTGGGAAGTTGTGTCTTTTCCTTCCTCGGGGGAAGGGGAAGCCGGTAAGATCGATTTCATCCACGTCAACTATGACACAAGTGTCATGTAAGACAAATCCATTGGCTATATCAAGAAGAGTGTCATTAGAGAAGTTTGAGTGTGGATCATGGGCTTCCTCGTTAGAGAACGAGGAGGGAGAGTCGACAAACCTGTTTTATGATTTGCCGATGGAGCTGCTTAGATGTAGTGTGAGTGATATGCAGTCTCCAGTAACAGCTGCCTTTGTGTTTGATAATGATGATGACAATGAGAAGAATGAAAAAGAGAATGACCATGATATTGAGATGGACATTCATGCTTTCCTAGAAGCACAAAGTTAAGATATTTTTCTTGTTTTTAATTAGTAAGTAACTTGTGTTATTTTGGCCTACAACGGCAGCATATATTTTTTATTCGTCAATATTTCTGTAATTTTAAATAGATATTTGTTAGTAAAGGATCGATGTTTAGAAAAATTAATCCTCGTCAACTAATCAATCATAAATTGGTGTTTTAAATTAGATCATTAGGATTGATGATTCTAGTTGAAATTAATACTTCATTAACATACAAACTAGTACTTTGTATAGTCAAATCATCTTCATCTTGATTCAATGATTGCATAAATTGTGTTAGTCTGTTTTAAATTAGATTTAATTTTGATTTCGTTAGTAAATATAATATATATATATATATATATATATATATATATATATATATATATATATATATATATATATATATATATATATATATATATATATATATATATATATATATATATATATATATATATATATATATATATATATAATATATATATATATTACATTCAGGCTTCTTGGAATATTTATTATTTTTTGGTATAAAGCATTAAACGTTTAGTTATTTGACTATTTAATTATTTTGATGATTTATATCTAGTAATTAGGTACAGTACTAAAAAAAATACTCCCTCCGATTCTATTTAGTTGTCACATTTCCTTATTTAGCAGATACAAATCAATTGTCACATTTTCTTTTTTGTCAATCTTTTTTTTATCTAAATACCCCATGTTTAAGTAATGTCTAAAATACCTCAACTTTTACTACTTACAATACCCTATTATTAACCGTGCTCAAGCAAATGAGACATCTAAATAGTATTGGAGGGAGTATAATTTTTTTGTCTTACATTAATTTTTAAATAGTTGACAAATAACCTTATTTTTTGATCCTTAAAAAGTAAATAGAGTTTTTTTATTCTTTGCTCCGCCCTTGTATAAAACATTAATTTAAGACATTGGATACTTCCTTGAACATGATAAAAGATTGAAAAAATAATCATGGCCATAATCCCAAGGCTAAAACAGGGAGAGAAAGAGAGGAAAAGGAAAAAAAAAAAAAAAAATCATAAACATACCATAAAGTTTTTTTTGGTGCTTCTTACAATAAAACTTTATAATATAATATTAAATGATATTTTCTTTGTGTAAATAATATTACAGGATAACATTGATTGGTTGGACATTATGGATATATTAATTCTTTTAATTGATTTGATCTGGGATGTCACATGACTTATAATTAATCTTTGATTTTAATTACAAAGATTCGTTAGATAAGTCTCACTGCTTATCACTATAAAATTTCCTGATTAACTTACATATATAAAGAGCTACAAATAAAATCATAAAACATTAATTACATCAATTAACATAAGATCTTGGAATTAGAGATGGCAAAATGAGCCGCCGCGGGTTGATGGAGTATGTACTCCCTCGTATTTTTATTTCCATCTAAAATTTTCAACTTTTTATCATATATTTATAGCGATTAAAATTTTTGTACCCACATTTACCCATCAGAGTATGTGTTTAAACTCATCCCAGAGACCTTATAATCTTAAACATAACATATGTCCACAATAGCTTTTAGTACCATAATTAGTAGATGCACATTAATTAAATCTTTTTAGACTGATCGGTCATAATTTTGTATATGTATCATAATTTGTATATACATAAATAAAATATTTTTTCAACAAATATTCATATACTCAAAACCTAAGTCAAAATCTCTAAATATCTAAATCATGATTATATTTTGTATTATGGCTATGCAGATTTTTAAAATAAATTGAATATACAAGCTATGCTAGATCTAAACGATTAGTTAATAATTTGGTATCAGTCGTCACTCATTTCCTCTAATGCAGAACTCTTTTTCTCTTGGGTGTAAAAATAGATCACTTTATTCTAGTCCCCCCTTAAAGGAAGTACGGGTATAGAATGTTTGTTATCTTAACTCACCAAGATCCTGCCTTTTAATTATATTGGGTATGATGATGATGATGATAAGGTGCATTTTTCAACTTATGAAGTGCATTTCATTAATTAAATTAATATAATACATAATATTTTTACAAAAGAAATATTGTGACAAACTAATGATCACAAATAAAATGACCCTAATTTATCTATCTATAACTGTTACTAAAACAAAACACTGCTGAATCATCACTATTTAAAATTGCTTACCTCAACAAAAATTTTCTAATGATGATGTCATTGTTTTTATGACTACTTTTTCATCTTTGACTTTATTACTCAAAATATATTTTTCATGACAAAAACTATTTTTTCGTTACAACTTTTATAAAATAATTCTACTTATTTTTGTGCAAAATTTGGTTTTGAAACGTGTAGTTAACAGTTGTAATACATCTATATAAATTAATTTAATTTATATCTAAAAATTTAACAAAACTGTAAATCGAGCAATATATAGTAATAAGTATGGCAATTACCAATAACGAGTAAACACTGGAATAATGGAAGCTTACAGGCGACTGAAGTTGTGGTTACACAATCCATCGCATCCGTACACAAAATACCATTGCGTCTTTGGAACGTTTTGTTATTCCACAAAAAACCCAAAGAAACGTTTCTCAACTGTTTTTTGATCGTGATTGGATTAAAATAACATAAAATTTTGAAAATTGACAAATTATTAAATTATTAAATTATTATTATAAGGTTTATTTCATTGTGAGACAGTCTCAAATTCAAGTCTAGCTTAAACACTCGCTGTTTCTATAAATTAATACTCATTGTATTATCTTTAATTACATATAGAAATTATAAAAAATTAATATACTAATAATTATTATACTAAGACAAATCTTCAACTTATAAATTAGAAATAAAAACCGATTAAAGAATAGTACCCAAAAAATAACTATCGTAAAACATTGAGACTATGAGAGTAATATTGTAAGTAATAAATGTAAAGTACAAATTCTATTAAATAATGTAATGAACTATGATTTTTCAAAATCGGAAAATTGACAAATATTTTGGGTACGTGAGTTGAGGGATTGCAAGCAATATCTATGTAGTACAATATTGTTTAACTAGTAAAATTCAATATAAATCACATAACAATATTTTTTTCCATCCTCAAACATTAAGATATATAGACTTATTAACATTGTAATTATAATCTTCAAAATGTAAAATGATGGATAAGTATATTCTAAGCAAATTTGTAACAATAACAACTCATAAAATATCAACAATATTTTTTTTTTTGGAAAAAAAAATTTTTCATTAATCCAGAACATAACAGTACAAATAGTACCACAAACTAATATATATATTATTTCATTAAATATAAAGAAAAAATTTCATTAAATATAAACAATATCTAATATATATTATTTTTTATGTTGTGGTGGCAGTCAGATGGGGAAAGAAAAAAAATATTATATGATGTCAGATGAGATAACATTAAATAGATCATTAAACTAATCCACTAATTATGTCAGTATTCTTCTTGTACGCATCGATATTCTAAGTAAGACTTATTTATATTTTATTATAAAAAATTCAAACTTCAAAGATTGATTAAGTCTTAAAACATATTAAAGGACAAACAAAAAGTAAAATGGTATGTTTTGGTAGAGTATGGTTTAACCCATAGCAAATAACATTATTGATGCAGTGAGCCAAAGCAGCCAATTTAGGCCCAATGCAAGACCATTATTTATTCCAACTCCTCTTTTGTGAGTTGTAAGATAATTCATTTGACCTACAACATATACAACACCATTCTTCTCAATAACACCTATTTTTGGTCATCAAATCTCAGGTAATTCTATCTTATTTCCATTATTAATTTTGACGCATTCTTTAATTTTTTTTATCATGTAATTAGACCTTTTCTTCATTTTTCAAATCGAAATTTTAATATTTTAATATTTTTATCCTATTTTTATGCATTTATATGTATTAGAAATTCTGCCAATAAAATCTATATTTCAGTATCAATCTTAACTATATTAGAAAAATCGAACCTGATAAGATATTTCACATAAAAAATCAAACTGACGCAGAGAAAATTATGTAAATAAATATATTCTCTCTATCAATTTGGGGCAATACCGACTGTTTTTCTCTAGTCTTTCTTGTGAATGGAGTACGAGTATAGATTGTTCATCACCTTTCTTTATCTAGACAGACACTACTCTCAAGCGAGCGAGATATTTAATATGATGATAATGATGATATTCTATCTGTCAAATCAAAGCAAACAAAATTCATGATTGATTTTGTTTGGGGACCTTTTCACATGTTTTAGGGTTTTTTAGATCTAATTTCTAAAGCTAGTTTAGAAAAAAAAAAAAAAAAAAAAAAAAAAAACCTTAGCTAATTAATGTTAGTTTAAATTGATTGGAAAAGAAAAAGGGAAAATGGGAAGAGGAAAGATCTCGATTGAAAGGATAGACAACTTGACAAGCAGACAAGTAACCTTCACTAAGAGAAGAAAAGGGTTGTTCAAGAAGGCCAAGGAACTTTCCATTCTTTGCGACGCCGACGTCGGAGTTATTATCTTGTCTAGCACCGGCAAGGTCTATGAATTTGCTAGTAATTGGTATGTTTTCTAACCTTCAACTTTAATTCTACTACTTATATTATTCAATTCTATCTTGTTAGAATTCAAAATATGGGTCTAGGCAACTCAAAAAAAAAAAATGTATAAAACCAAATTAAATTTATATTATTCAATTACTTCTTATATATATATTTTTTTTTCTGATGAAACAATTCACATGTGAGTAATAATTGACACTTAAACAAATTACTTAAATTTTTTTTTAAATTTTTAAAAAATATTCAATTTCATTAATTGGAGTTATGGCTATAGAATCTACTACAAACAAAAGAAAATTATGTAAATTAAATATCTATCTAGGTGGTAGGAATCAAACACCTGTGTATTTACTGACAAATAATACGATAGTTAAAAGGCTTTGAATGCACTATAAATGTATAATGATTATATATCAAAGTTAGGGCTTAAATTTTAAATTTAATAAAAAATTATTATGGACTGAAATTGGCAGCTTAACAGAATACAATTCCTATCATCTGATATTCTGATCCGATAAGATAATAGTGTATAGTTATTTTTATTTTGTATTGACGATCATGAAGGAATCTGCTATAATTAAGATTAGCAGATCGGATCATAATGTATTTATACTTGAGCCGTCTTGAAAAATTTATAAGGTCCGATACAGATTTTTAATATATGGATGATATAAATTCAAACTTGTATTTTCGGTCAATAATTAGTTATATTATTATTATTATTATTATGAATAATGGTTGAAAAATAATAACTAATCGATTCCTTTAAATTTTCTACATTCTATAGGAAAAAACTCTACTTTTACAATAGTCTTTTTATTTTTTCTTAGTATAGAAACATATAGTTAGAGTATTCTGGGGCGTTAACCATCAGCTTAAACTTTTGATTGAGTTGTTTCCTTGACTTGATTGAGTATGAAAATTAAGTATAGATGGATAAGATCAGTGGATAACTTATGCAATTGTATATTGATTTGTGATTTATTTTCTTTTTGATTGAGATGTGTTGCTCCATACTTCCATTTTAAGTGGATAAGATTAATTATTGGAATAATTTATCATGGATATAGTAGATCGTTATACTTAGCATTTAATTATTATTTATTACTAGTATATGATTATAATTAGTAGAATTCACAAGAAACAATTTCATTAAAAAAAGTTCTATAAAAGTCGTTATCATTATCATAACCACTGTATTTCGAATTTTCATAATGAACGTAAATACTCCTATAAACTAATTAAAATAATAGTCTTTTATTTGAACTTTTTTTAACATTACTGGGCTTGCCATTGCTAAATCATTTTAATTAGTGAGTGAAATCGGTGATTATCTTTAATTAATTACAAAATAACTTCATAAGTTTTACAAATTTATAATAAACTTGTTACAAAAAGAGTACTGTTACGTTAAACAAAAATATTATTGATCATAATATTCTTTCAATCAATATAATAATATTTATTTTTTTTTTGAGAAATTGATACTATTAATGAATTAAAATTATTTTATCTTTAATTTAAAGGGTTATGTTATTTGAGCAACTAGTCTTTAACTTCTTTCAAAAAACTTACTCTCTTTATGTCTCGTAAAAATCAAAAAATAAAAATGAACAAAAAAAAATAAAAAACATGAGAAGAAAAAAACAAAAAAGTGGAAAGAAAAAAAAATAGAAGAAAAAAGAGCTTACAAACTGGCTTACGTTAGTGCTTACGTTAGAGTTCACTTAACTTTAAAAATGTTTTGGGGATGTACGGAATAAGCATGGCGAATCATGTAATCACATGACTTATAGCAAATGATGTTATTGTACCAAACTATTTTAAACCAGCAGTGTCACATAAGTACAAATGTACATGTAATCCAATGATGTATTGTAACAATTATGCAGAGTGTTTAACAATTACTTACTCCATTCCATAATACTCGCTATATTTTTCATTTTGGAAAATTTTATATTACTTGCTATATTTTCTTTTTTTAGTAAAAAACCAATCATTTAAAATCATACATACTCCTATTTTTTTATCCTACTCTATATCTAATTAATCCTATTTTTCTTTTTCATTTTTCAACAAATAATATTAAAAAATTCCAAAAAAGCAACTTTCTACCTACTACTCATCATTGCACAGTAAGTTTTTAATCTTTGTACCCATGCAATGGTAGCAAGTAAATCAGAACGGATGAAGTAGCTTTTTATGCAAATATTTAGAAGAGACGGTCTCTTTAAAAGTTTATTTTTAATTGAGTCGGCCAATAAAAAAATATAGAGTAAGTTACTTGATGAAAATTTTGAATATAGTAAATTCATGATATAGTAATAAATACTGCACGCTTACTCAAAAATATTGTAATTAGACATTGAAGATACGGTAGATATGCATTTACGAATGATGCAAGTGGGCATTTAAGGATAATGTAATTAAGTAGACATTAAGGATATTGTAGGTAGGCATTAAGGATACAGTAAATAGACATTAAGGATACGGTAAGTAGGCATTAAAGATGATGTGAGTAATAAGTATGCATTTAAGAATATTATTAGTAGGCATTAAAAATACAAAAATTGGGCATTAAGCATACGGTAAGTAGGCATTAAGGATGATGTAAGTAGACATTAAGGATACTGTAAGTAGGCGGTAGTAAAGATATTGTAAGTAGGCAATAAGGATATGATAAATAGGCATAAATGATGATGTAAATAGGCATTAAGGGTGATGTAAATAGGTATGTTGTCGGCAAATAAATAACAACGGTTAAATTAATTAGAAAATAATCTAAAGGTAGAATTATTCACAGTCAAATGGATAAAAGGTTGAATTATTAATGTCAATTTTTTCCTACATAATTAACTTGAAAGAAGGGATGAAAAAAATTTAACCCCACAACCTTTATCTCGTTGATTTCTAATACATATTCATTCATATACACTCTATTCATTGACCATTTTAATTTTCAACAAAAAAATTAAAGTTAATAATTATAATTTTAAAATATATTATATACCCTGTAAGCTTTAATAACTTTATATTTTTTGTATTCAAAGTCGTCATATATATAAAAGCTAACGACTTCTAAAATCCGGCCTCTTAAATATGTAAACAGCATGCAGTCATTGTTAGAGCGTTACTACAAAGCAAACGAGGATAATCAAGTGCTCAATCCTACTTCTGAGGCCCAGGTGATGTATCTAAAATATATACTTATCCTGTCCATCATCCATTTTTATTGATCTTTTCTCTTCCCTTAACAACTCTCACATAACCAGATGATCAAACGTGTGAAAGGCAACAAACTTCTGTGTGGACTTGGTGCATACTAAACTAGCTAGTATGGACTAAGTTTTAACACTTTTATTTCTACCCTCTTTACTGTCTCCGCTCTTTATTACATACTCCAAAGTAATTGGAAAAAACCTTTTTGAAATTTTTATTTTTTAAATTTAAAATTTTAATTTTAATTTTTTTATTTTAATTTTAAAATTTTTAAAATTTTTTAATTTTTTTAATTTTAAATTTTTTTGAATTTTAATTTTAATTTTTAATTTTAAATATTAATTTTTTAAATTTTTAAATTTTTTAAAAGTGAAGTGTAGGAGTACTCTAAGAGTAGAGTAGAGTTGAGTAGAGTGAAGTGAAGTGTAAGAGTATAAGAGTGATGTCGAGGAGAGCTAGTATAAATCTTGGTCCACACTAATGTTAGTGTGGACTAAGTTCATACTAGACTTTCGTGAAATGATATAGGAGATGATTAGACATTATTATCATAATTATACCCGATGTATCCTACTCATAAGAACTATATATATAATTAGAGTCTGGAAATAAAGAAAAATGACAACTCATACTTATAAAGAAGGATAAGAAATGATAAGTGATAACTATAAAGGGGTGCACAGACTACACCATAAGATGTAAATCATGTAAGTATTAAATTTCTAAGAAAAAATTTTCATGTTGTTGAATATCCAAATTAAAAATTTTTTGAAGTAAAAATATGTCTTATTTTTTACTTTTGTTTTCGCCTGATTATCAAATTAAATTCCAAGTCTAATTGTAACTGTTTAAATCAATGTGATTTTTATATAATGAGATGTATATTAGTGTGTACCAATACATGATTATTATGATATGTACATTGTCAGTTATGGAAGGTTGAAGCGGAGAGTTTAAGGCAACAGCTCGAGGAATTGAGAATGAACAGCAGGTATGCCATTTTATCTTATCACCTTCATTTCCAATAACATCAATTTTTTTTTTTTGAATTAATAACATCAACTATTTTTATATTCATGCAAATTTTATCCATTGTTTACGTTTGCACAAGTATGCAAAAAATATATATATATATATATATATATATATATTCAAATTTTCATCAAAATTTAAAAATTTTTAGAAGTCATAATTTAACAAGTTTTCATCAAAATTTTAAATTTTTTGGAAATCATTTGCTATTCATTCAAATTTTTATTTTAAAACATTGGTATTAATAATTCAACCTTTCACTCATCCACTATGAATTAATTCACTTTTAGATTGATTTCTAATAATTCAACTGTTGCCCTTAGTTTGTTGTTAGCATATTAATAGGGCATGTTGATAACGAACTAAAGGCAAAAGTTGAATTATAAAATAAAATATTATGCTGCTAGCAAAAAGGCAAATATTAGATTATCAAAAAGTAATTTAAAGGTGAAATTATTCGCAACGGATGGACGAAAAATTAAACTATTAATATCAATTTTTCCTTTTTATTATCATTTAAAAGGTAAAAAAGATCACATAGTTGTATAGTTTTTATTAAAATTGAATTTACGCTTCAGATTGAACAATTAAGATAATTGGATCGTCCATCTCAAGAATTATTACACTTTCACATAAAATATGGCATAATTAATTCCAAAGGTTCATACATAGGATTGCATGATTTGCATCAAGCTAACTATTAAATTTCTCACTCCAAAATAAAATATTTCAAACGAGAAGAACATTAAAAAACTTAATAAATTTCTCTCTCCAAAATAAAATATTTCAAACGGAAAGAACATTAGAAAATAATTAGAGTACCACCCTAATATGCAAATAATTTTTTAAAGACAATAACTATGCGACAAAGTGCCGCATTTTTATTTTTGTTTTGGTTTTGGTTTTGGTCTTGCAAATAAGTCATTAAATGCATAGTTAACCTTGGAACAATATTGTTATAACTTATTTTCATACTAACGTATGTTTCACATATATTGGGTTTCTTTGTATATATAGAAAAAAGTCTATATAGATATATTAACTGTTCTAAAGATACATAAGAGTTCATATTTAGTACTTTGTCGTTTGCTTTAATGATTAATTATATCAGAAACAATCTCTTCATTTTTACAAGACTGATTACTCTCATTTTCTGCTTAGATGAAAGTTCTAATTAATAAATTGGATAATATTTGTTTTGTTTACTTTTTGCATTAAACAAAAAAATTTACATCTAAAATAAATACAAAATTATCTTTTAAATAATAAGCATTTGTAATCAAAAATATGAAGCGACAATCCAGTCATTTTAGGAATTTGCAGCAATATTGGTTGGAAGTATATAAGAAACCAATTGTTGTGAATTATTTGCAGCTAGCAAAAACACGTACGTACATGTACGGAAGGAACAAATATAAGTTTAGCTAGCTGAAGAATGCTGCAGGCATGCACATTTGATGAAGAAGATCATGACATGCACGATCGTACATAAAACACACTCTCCTACCTCATCAGGATGTCGATCATGATAGCTTAGCTAGTTTGGTAAAGGCGGATATCTGGATTATTAATTTGGATCCAATTTTACTCGATTTATGAATTCTTTTAGGGTAGAAATAAAAAAAAATCGATTTAAAACAAATGAATTATACTTCGTCCTAATTAAATTTTTTTTTGTAGGCGTTTATTAGGGGAAGATCTTTCGGAACTAAGCATTGAGCATTTGGAAACCTTAGAGGCACAACTAGAGATGGGAGCAAAAGCCATACGTATGAGGAAGGTGAGATTTGAAACCAAATAGAAAATTTTAAGCATGTATCGACGACTATAAAATGACAAATGTCAAATTGTAATTTAAATTTTGCAGGAGGACATACTCAAAGGCAAGATACATGACCTTAACAAAACGGTACGTATGTGTGATGAGCGAGACGAATAACTTGCATATTTATATCCACATAGTCATTTAGTAAAAGGCCCACCCTATAGGGTATATAAGAGGACTTGTGCCCCTTAAATGTTTTTTTTGTCTCTGGCCTCTTAAAATCTCATGGCTGGCCTTGCATTTAGTTGTGGATATGTGATTTTGGTTGCATAGGCGTAGACTAATTGAACTTACTACATGGTAGTTCTTAGTATCAGATTGCAATGCACGTTTTATAATACTTGCTAGTATAATATATATCACACTCAGTAGCAAGTATTATGAAACGACGGAAGTAAAATTTTGTGAATACTTCTATATGGCAGGAGATTCTTGTGCACCAAGAAAACATGGAGTTACACAAAACGATAAGTCTCATGCGTCAGGAAATGGCAGAATTGCACAAAAAGGTACATCTCGATCAACTAATTATATTATCAGCATGCACAAATATTCAACGATGCATCCACACAATAATAATATAATATTGATTAATTTTTTGGTTATTGTATATATTTCTCCCTTCGTTCTTTTTTATTCTTTTCGTTTACTATTTTACAGTTTTTTGAGTAATTTTTAAGCCTTAATATTTCTAAATACGCATTATAAAAATTATAAAAAATAAATGATAAAAAAGTATACATTAAGACGAATCTATCGGCATCACACATGGATATTTTATCCTCTATAGATCCTTTTAAAACCTTAGTTAACTTTCCCTTACTTTTAAGGTATAATATTCTGAAAGAGAAGAACATTAATTAGAGAACGGGCAAAGTATATGAATGTAAAATATATTCATTATATAATGGAATCCTTTGATTTTTACCAACCAAAATTGTGTCACAAATTTTGCAAATATGAAAAACTGTAAATATAGTATTTTTCCATTCTTTTTAAATTTGTTAAATTGTGCAAATCAAAACGAAAGCATCATTTTGAGTGTAGTATAGCAAATTTAAATAGACAGAAGAAGTAAGATATATAATATATTTACCAATATAATTATATGAAGGATCTACTTTGTATACTAGAAGAATTAATTGTTAGCATCACAAAAATAAATTAAATTTTACGTATCTTTTATTTATGTTAAGTTGCATATAAAAATATATGAGGTCAGTTGGATATCGTATACTTTTAGGCTATTTAAAAGATAACGTGCAAACATTTAGTCTCAACTCAACTTAAAACTTATATTGATGATTGTCGTTTCATTATATGTATAGATATACTACCGAATTTATACATGATATTTAATATTCCTTCTAAAATGAGTTTAGAAACCCATAACTTATGTTCTGATACCATATTAAGTAACAAATTCATTTAAAAGCTAAAGTTGATATACTTGTATTTTTTGTAATGACTAAGTTAAAGTTGAATTTCAGGTTTCAGGAGGAACAGGAAAGGATGATCAAGAAGGTGGGGCAGGTGGTGGGGCCTCAAGCAGCACATCAGCATATGACAATTATGATCCAATTGAGCTTAATCTTAGCTTATTGAAGAAATCAGATTAGTGATTCTTAATTATAAGCTAGTAATAATCAAAATTTAAGCATATTTTTCAACCGGGCCAGCTATTATATCCTCAAATTAATTAAAAGCGTAAGCTTATTAATTAAGAGGATTAATTAATAAGTTTAATTTAAGTTAAGTTAATTAAATCTGGCATAGATCATGTTATTATTGTACCATAAGCCTTAAGTCCGAAGGGCTTAAGCTTGAGGCGGCAGTGATGGGATGCTAAGTTGCATGCCTGAGCCCAATTATCGCTTCTATTTTTCTTCCATTAAATTTTACGTTTTTACATTTGGGTGCAACAATATTGTTATTGTGATTTTTAATTTAGTGAATTTTTGTCTATTCGGTTTTTTTCTTTGCAAGAATTTTATTTTAAGTATTTTTTCTGAGGATCTTTCTTGAACCGAGAGATTTTTTAGTTGTTAGAGAATATCCATATGGTAAGCACCAACTATGGCAAAAGGCGAATGATAGCAATTTATAAATTTTTTTTCCACAAAATAGCACTCAACTCATGGAAATTTAACTACAGTAACATTATGGAGGTAAAAACATTTAATTTCCATTAAGTTTTAGTAAAAGTCATAAATGCCACTCATAAATCCCAATTTTTTTTCACAAAATAGCACTCAACTCTTGGAAAATTAACTACAATAACAT
Organism: Amaranthus cruentus; assembly: GCA_019425755.1. NCBI lineage: Eukaryota > Viridiplantae > Streptophyta > Magnoliopsida > Caryophyllales > Amaranthaceae > Amaranthus > Amaranthus cruentus. The sequence goes on along the minus strand of CM033450.1, from coordinate 33,633,145 downwards.
TTTTGTTAAGTTTAATTTCCCTTAAGTTGGGCTTTACATTTGGGATTTATTAGGGGCATTTATGACTTTTTACCAAAACTTAACGGAAATTAAACGTTTTTATCTTCATAATGTTATTGTAGTTAATTTTTCAAGAGTTGAGTGTTATTTTGTTGAAAAAGTTTTAAAAATTACTATCACTCACCTTTTACAATAATTAATGCTTACCATATATAATATCCCTTAATTTTATGTACTTGCCTGGTATACACTTTGATCAAACCTTAAATAGCATTCTTACTAAAGTTGACAACAACTATAATGAACAACCACAACGTAACCTTCTTGAAAAGTGATTTTTCGGAATCTTTATTAAATTGAGTCATTAATGCTTCAGGCCGTCTTGGGAGAGACCATCTTAGAATAAAACGGTTTAATATTTCAGTCTGTCACGTTTTCTCTCTTCTTTTTCTTTTTTCATTTTTTGGGCACTTTTTAATTTTATTCTTAAAGATATCAATTTTAACCTTAAAGATATCAATTTCAATTTAGGTAGAAATTGATCAGTTTAACGCTACAATTGATCACTTATAGGTTCAAATTGAAATTTACTTGAATTGATATGTTTAAGTACTACTTTACGTTGAAATTGATACCTTTAAGGTCCAAATTGAAAAATGCCCAGAAAAAAAAGGAATTCTGAAGGGCGCGTGTAGCACACGCGCCTGCAATGGGCCGACCCAATTGTGATCTTAGAATAGAACGGTCTTACACAAGTTTTTGTGTTAATGCTTTGTTTACGGATTTGAAAATAGAATAGAAATTTCCTAGCAAAGGGAAAAAGTAAAAAATTAAATTTATTTTAATAATTATGACAATAAATCTCTATTACAGATATGAAAAAAGAAAAAATCTTCGACTGCTAAGTTAATCTATAAATTTTGTGACCAATCTAGAGTTGTTATATATGGCCCACCATAGTAGATGTCACACCTGGTGATTAGTGGGCGTGGATTTGGTGTGGTTGCTGGGCTGGTCATGATGAGCAACAAATTGATTTGAGGCGTGTGCAGCAAAGAGAGGCAAGTCCAACTATGGTGAAATAGTAACCCCAATAAGGTGCATGGTAGCAATTAAGGATATAACTCGTCTTGTATGAGACTGTTTTATTATGAGACAGCTTATATAATTAGCATATTTTTCTAATTAATCACTTTAAAATTATAAGTGATTATTTTTAATAACCTAGATGTACATGGATTGGCCTAATAAATCAAATAATGTCACCGATAAAGCGTTTCATTTAAGAATTTGTGTTAAATATATATATATATATATATATATATATATATATATATATATATATATATATATATATATATATATATATATATATATATATATATATATATATATATATATATATATATATATAGAATCTTACGATTAAAATTGTGTTGGATTCGAGTCTAAGAAAAGAATTTGAGTTATATATATAGAATCTTACGATTAAAATTGTGTTGGATTCGAGTCTAAGAAAAGAATTTGAGTTTTAGTATTAAGATCTATAATAATAAGCTTAAATGAGGTTCCCATCTAATAAATAGTAAATAATTGTATAAGATTTTATGTACTCCTAATTTTTGTAAAGTGGTTTACTTAATTTTTTGGGATAACTTTCATTTGGGTAAGAACGGGCACTCCAACAGTCCCACTTATGAATGAGTGTCCTTAGAAAATTTAGCCCATCAAAAGGGTTACAAACCCCACTCGAAAAGAACATCTAATAATAAAATTCCTATTAACCCCTAATAATTAAGATTGAATTCACAAAGTCCAACAACAAATTGAGTTCGAATATCATATTAGACTTTAGAAGAGGTTTGGGCAATCCAGATGACTTAAAAGAGATAATCCAATTACAAATCTAAAATAGATTCATTACTAAAATCATCAACTAGTAATAGAAAATACTCTTCAAATTTATGAAACAGTATACACTATACTCTATTCTCTTTTTAGGATGAGTCACATATAGACAATTATAATGCACTTCAACAAGCTACAATTTCAATATTTTGTACACAAGATTGGCATTTATCAACTTGGCATCTCTATTTCATGTGCTGATGTGCTCTTACAAGCTTGAGAGCGAGTTTTAGCCACAACCAGGGTTCAGGGGTGCTCAATGGTGAAGACTTTTAGTCTTGCATATTCCACAGAGATATAATAAAGAAGATGATGAAATGTATTGTATTTTTGTGTATTTTGTATTGAGATATCAAGCAGCTATTACATCATATTTATAATGCTCCAAAAAGGTATACTACATTCTAGAGTATGAGTTGTAACAACTTCTGGACAGGTGTCAACAAATGGAAGAAAAGGAATAATTTGGTTATAACCAACCATGCATAGCAGCAGATATGCGTGGGCAGCAAGGAGGGCAACAGCTGAGGCTCAATACTCCCCCTCAAGCGAGGTGGAAGAATGAACACCAAGCTTGGAGAGGAGATGCTGCTGCTGAGATGTAGGTAACACCTTAGTAAAAACATCAGCTAACTGCTGTGATGAAGGAATGTAGGAAGGAGCAATGTGCTTGGAGGCTACTTGATCACGAATAAAGTGACAATCAATGTCAATGTGCTTCACCCGTTCATGGTACACAGGATTTGCAGCGATAGCAAGTGCAGCTCGATTGTCACAAAAAAGAGGAGTGGGACCATGATCAGGAACACCCAAGTCTTTTAGGAGTTGCTTGACCCATAAAACCTCACATGTGGTCATGGCCATGGCCCTGTATTCAGCTTCAGCACTACTACGAGCCACAACCATTTGTCGCTTAGATTTCCAAGAGAGAGGGGAGTGACCAAGCATAACACAAAAACCAGTAGTCGATTTTCGAGTAGAGGGGCAACCGGCCCAATCACTATCACAGTAGGCTTGAAGGGAGGCAGTGGTGTTATTGGCAAAGAGAACACCTTGACTGGGGGATCCTTTGAGATACCGAAGAACCCGGAGAGCAGCTTGATAATGAGGGGCTGTGGGCTTGTGCATGAATTTACTCAAAGCATGCACAGTAAAAGAGATGTCGGGCCGAGAGATGGTGAGATAGATGAGTTTACCCACTAGGCGTTGGTAGGGCTCAGGATTTGGAAGTGGGTCACCAGAGGAGATATGCAGCTTGTGGTGGGCAGCCATGGGAAGGCTAACAGCCTTGCAAGAGGATAAGCCATATTCCAGTAGTAAGTCTTGAACATATTTTCTCTAAGAAAGGAAATACCCATGAGGAGTGTGATCCACCTCTAAGCCCAAAAAATACCTTACGGGCCCCATATCTTTCATTTGAAACGTGGAATGAAGGAAGGCTTTGGTGGCTTGAATAGCATCATCATTATTCCCAGCAATTAACAAGTCATCCACATACACAAGGACAATGGTGAGAGTATCAGACGTGCGTTTTATGAACAAACTGTAGTCATTCTTTGATTGAGTAAAAGCATGAGCAAGAAGAGCTTGACTAAGTTTTGAGAACCACTGTCGAGGCGCTTGTTTTAAACCGTAGAGGGACTTGAGAAGCTTGCACACCATAGGAGATGAGGAGGAGGTATTAGGAGCCTCCCCCTCAAGTGAAATACGCGAGCCATAAGAGGTGTAACCAGGAGACAATTTCATATAAACAACCTCATCAAGATCACCATGGAGAAACGCATTTTTAACATCCATCTGTTGAATTGACCATCCATACAAAGCAGCCACAACCAATAAAGCACGCACAGTTGTCATTTTAGCGACGGGTGCAAAGGTTTGATTATAATCCTCCCCAGGTTTTTGATGGTTCCCTAGGATAACAAGGGGGGCTTTGTATTTGTCGAGGCTACCATCGGCATTGAATTTGGTTTTGTAGAGCCATTTACAACCAATAGCCCTTTTGTGAGAAGGAAGAGTAGTAACTTCCCAAGTTTGATTGAGCTCAAGAGAGTTTAATTCCTCATTCATTGCAACAACCCAATGAGGTTGAGTGAGAGCATGTTTAAAGTAAGTGGGATCTTTGGTATGAAGAGAATGAGTCATGAAGCAGGAATAGGAAGAAGAGACAGAGGTGGTAGTGATGGGATGAATTTTTGTGGGTGAAGAAGATTCAAGGGCAGTGTGCATAGCATAGTCAGCGTGCCACGCCGGTTTGGAGAGGATTCTAGTGGAGTGGCGAAGAGGTAATGCAAGTGGTGAGGCTGGGGCAGAGGTAGAACCTGTAGATGAAGAAGGGAGCCTGTCATGTGGTCAGAGGCCCCGGAGTCGAGAATCCAAGGTGAAGGTGTAGAATTGGCAGTAAGGCAAGTGACCATGCCTGCATAGAGAGTGTCAAACTCCTCTTCAGGAGAAGAAGTGGTGGAGGTGGGAAGAAGTTTCATGAGTTGGTCAATATGGGCTTGGCTAAGAGAGGGTGAGCTACTCACTTCATTACTGTAGCTTTTATGAACACGTCCACCTCGAGCACCAGACCACCTTCCACCTCGTCCTCTACCCAAAATGCCTCGACCTCTATAAGAGGAGAATTGTGATTGACTATGCCAAGAAGGGAACCCAACAACAGTCCAACAACGCTCTTTAGAATGCCCGGTTTTGCCACAAGCACCACAAATAAGGGCTGCCTCACTACTCTTCCCATACATCACTAAGGTATCATTGTCTACTTTGTTATGAAGAACAATTCGCTGACTCTCTTCTTGTTGTAATAAATTGTATGCCTCATCGATACTAGGAAGGGGTTGCATAAGTAGAATATGACTACGGTGTGTAGTGTAGGAATCATCTAGCCCATTTAAAAATTGAAACAATTTTTGCTCTACTTGTTGGCTACGAAAAACAGTGAGAAAATTGCTAACCTCATCTGTGATTGTTGTAAGAGTAAGTAAGGCATTCAAGCTATCAAGCTCCTCCCATAGAGCTTTGATCTCTATATAATATTCGGATAAACACTGTTCAGCTTGTTTGGTAGAAAATATAGCTTTGCTCAATTGATACTTCCTCGCACCATTCACCACTGAAAATCGTTTTTCCAATTGGACCTAAATAGCATTAGCACTGTCAAGAAACATAACCGATTTCTTGATCGATTCCGAAACACTATTAAGGATCCATGAAATTATCATGTTATTACAAGTATCCCACGCCTCTTGCTTAACCAAATTCGTGGGATCTCGTTTGAGAGTGCCATTAACGAAGCCCAGCTTGCGTTTAGACGCTAACCCGATTTCAAGGGACCTACGCCAACTTCGATAATTGCTTGTTCCAGTAAGTTTTTCCACAGAGATGGATGTACTCCCATCAGAGGGGTGAAGGTACAATGGGCTGTTGGTTTCAATAGTATAGGATCCAGAGGAATCCGACATTGCACAAGGTAGAAGAGAAAAAACAGAAAGAAAAGAGAAAAAGAGGATAGATCAGTACAGAAGCATGCACGGAATATGCAGCTCTGATACCATGAAGACTTTTAGTCTTGCATATTCCACAGAGATATAATAAAGAAGATGATGAAATGTACTGTATTTTTGTGTATTTTGTATTGAGATATCAAGCAGCTATTACATCATATTTATAATGCTCCAAAAAGGTATACTACATTCTAGAGTATGAGTTGTAACAACTTCTGGACAGGTGTCAACAAATGGAAGAAAAGGAATAATTTGGTTATAACCAACCATGCAGAGCAGCAGATATGCGTGGGCAGCAAGGAGGGCAGCAGCTGAGGCTCAATAAATGGGACGGATAAGGGCCGGATCGGGCTTAAGTAAAAATGGATCGGGCCGTTAAGGACCCTTTGAAATTAATATGGGCTTTAAATGCGCCGGACTTTCAAAGTCCAGTCCGACCCAACCCGGCCCATTTTTACTACTAAAAATATTTTAATCCCCATTTATCAATTTATAACAATTAAACTATCATTTATAATAAAATTGAAAAATATTAATAATTTCATTGTCATTTATAATATTTAAATTATACATTAATTATACTATTTACAAAGGCCCGTTTTCAGCCCTTATTGAGCCCTTTTATAGCCCGCTTCATTTTAATTATAGTATAACCCATTTTCGACCCGATTCTTATAAAGCCCTTCTAAAAATAGACTGGATAAGGACTCAAAATGAAGGTCCGTCCCATTGAACACCCCTAGCCACAACATTGGTTCTACTCCATTGATCCCAAAATTATTTCTTACATTTTCTTACTTGAAATTGGTTACCGTGGCTTTCAAATAATCATCAACAACGCATATTTATTTGTTTTATTATTATACTATCCATACAATTTAACATTTTATCAAGTTCTCACTACCAAGGAAATTCTTAATATATGCATAGGATCAAGGGATTAAGTTTGATATATTTTGTCTTTTATTAAAAGAAAAACACACTATTATTCCAAAGTCCAAATATTAGATCATACAACTATTTATCAATATCACTTTAATTCAACTCAACTAAATTTTAATTAGTTGAAGATAACCGTTTTAAACCATTATATTAAAAGAAATTTTTGCTTAGGACCTTCTTTTTTTTTGAGTACAAAAGTAGTCTGAAGGGAGAAGAGTGGTAGAGAAAGGAGCAACGAAAATCAAATTAAAGATTTTATGTAGAAAAAACTACATATTCCTATTAATACATCATCTTATTCTCAAACTTATTTTGCATTACTATAAAGTTGGTGACAAATTATACTGTTTTTGTTTTCTTATGTTCTTGGGAAATAGAATTTAAGTACAAATTTTAGTGTCAAATTTTGACTATAATTTCTCGTTTATCTATATGAAAAAAACATATTTATGTGGGATCTTGATAAATTTGTCTCATCAACTTTTCAAAATTTTTAAAAACTAACAAATAAAATTATTTGGTATTGAAATCTGCGCAAAAAGTAAATACTTAGAAGAAATGAAAAGTTACAACAAAAATTAAGTTTAATTGTTTGCATCCCAAAAGTTTACTATCACTTTAAGTTTCTTAATTAATACTCCACCACTAATACGTTCCATAATTGCTGGCGAATCACAGCTTTTAAAAGATATAAAAATCAAAATTTATCCTCGTACAGTTCAGTCCTTGGATCCTCGTATCAATTAACTTGCATGCTTAAACAAAACGACATATTATGAAACCTAACCAAGTTTAATTAACAATAATTATATGCTTACTCAATTTGCAAACCTTTTCTGATTTGGCTAATCAGATTATAATTAATAATTAGTTTATAAAGATATGATAGTACAACAAAATCTTCATTGATATTTGATAATGATTAACTAGATGGAATCTCATAAGTCCATATATTGTATAGTATTTGTATTTAATTTTTTTTTAAAAATAATGTCATTATTACTATTACTATTACTATTACTATTACTATTTGTGTATTCCATGGTTATTGAAGACAAGGTAATTTGTGCTCATTACCATCGATTAACAATGGTAAAGTGGACTATATCACCTATGACCCCTAATATTTTAGGTTCAAAAGAATTTTTATATACAAAATTGATATTAACAAAAATTAAATTTAGGTATAATATAATTTATATTTCATGCTATTTAATATAAGTTATTAGAGCTTTTTATAAAATAGTTCATACATCAACAAGACAAAAAAAAACTAGTATCATATACTATCATTTATTTCACCTTGAATTTTTAAGAGTCCTTATCATTTAACGTTCTGAGCCCAAAATTCAACGAGACGATCTTATTGGTGCTTCTATTATACTCTATCTATATTTTATTACATTATTTACGTTTAAAATAATCTATTTAAAGTTAAAAATATGATATTTTTATGGCTATAAAATAAGTGTAAAATATACTTATGTGGAACTTTATTATATTAGTTTTGATATATGTGTTTCAAAATATAATTTTTATAATTTTTATTATGAAATCATTTGATAAATATTGAGATATAAATTATGCTTAGAAAATATGCAAAAAAAATATTTTTTATTACTAATGAAATGGATGGAATATTGTTCTTGATAGAGACTACTTAATTTCTTTGAATTCATATAAATGAAATATTTTGAAAAATAAATTTATATTTGCAAATTCCAAAACTCAACCGAAAATTCAATTTGCAACCCGTTGGTGTAAAATTAACTTGGAAGCAAAAAAAGCCCAATTACCCCAAGCTCACTTTAATACTCATCGATATATTTGCAATATTTTTTCTATCACATTCACATATTTCTCTCATTTATTTCCTTATAGAAAAAACATTTTTGCTTCACCTCTGAAAATCTAAGTTGTTTTGCTATAATTTCAATGGAAGTGTCAATGAACCAACTCAAACAAAAACTTTACAAGCTGATGGTTTAGACCACATGATATGCTATATACACTAATACACTCTTTTATACAAGAGTCATTTGGGCTACAAGTGTGGATGCAGCACAGAACTTTCTCATATCTGACGCTGAATATTCAACTTTAAATGAAGGGTAGTTAAAATTTAATTCTCATGACCTCTTATCACACTGATCTAATACTATATTAAAAAATCAACTCAACTAAAAAGTTAAACTGATAATTTAGATCTCATAATATGTTATATACTCTAATACGGAATCAATAATGAGGAAATGAGGAATTAGTTTGTACATTTATTCAATTCTAGTAGTACTAGTAGTACATAGTTTGATGCTATTGATCTGTTAACCAGGTGTACTTTCACAATTGAAGTGCTATTTAATGTCTCATCCTCGTGATTATCAGTTAGTTGCCATGTTAATCTTTCTAGTTATGTGCAGCAATGGAATTAAGTTACAACTGTAAAGTGGGGCCAACAACTTCAGGTTGCCCTCTTCAGTCATCCATGACATAAGCAACATGAAGTATGTGCATTATATGCTCTCTCTCATCTCATTTTCTACTTAAAGCTAGTCAAATTTAGTGAAAATGTAAATTAAGTTACAGAATAAAATAAAAAATGTTGTGCAAAATGAGGAGAACATAGAAAGTAATATAACGACTGATGCTATGACATTAAGAAAGTGGTAAGAACATTAAAATGGTGCGGATAATACAAAGCCTCGATACGGATTTAAAAAAAATATTACATGTGACTAGGTTGGATAAAGCCTCGATATACGAATGATCATGGATGAATCTAGATCGAGTTCAACTTGGCTCGAACCTAAATCTATTAGTTTTTTGTGAACTCGGGCCCAAACTCTGACCCTTAAGCTCTGAAAATTGTAGACCCTGACCTAGCTAGACCCTGTTAGTCTGATGGGACTTGGGTTCTAAATGATTCTTTAACTTTTTGTTCATTCTTTTATATATATATACCTTTAATATATATATATATATATATATATATATATATATATATATATATATATATATATATATATATATATATATATATATATATATATATATATATATATATATATATATTGAATTTTAGTTATATAATGGCTCGAGTTTAGAACTAATTTGGCGGGTCTATGCGGGAGTGGTTTCAAACAAGCATATAGAGCTGTTTGAGTTGAGTTTGGGTCTAAAGACCCTAGGCCCATATACATTTAATTTTTGGACTCGAAACTAACACTAAACTAGATTATTTTTTTTGGCAATTTTAATGAAATCCTTAAAATTATATTCTAACTTGACCTATACTTTTGCTAAACGTGGCCATCTTCGTCTTATTTTATATGCCGTTGAACAAAAATAAACTTGGATGTTATCAAGGTCAATATATAGCTATTTTGGTCATACTTTACACATTAATTTTGACCAAATTTGTAATCTATCTATAATAACTATTACTAAAACAAAACACGCTTACATCATTACCTTTCAAAATTGCTGACGTGTCGCTTCCACATTAAAAATTTTCCCTCCTAAATTAAATGATGATGTCATTGTTATTATGATCTTTGACTTTCTACTTTTTTATTTTGAATATATTATTTTTCTTATTAATTGTTTTTTTTTTACTTTTTGGGTCAAATCATGTTTAATGTATTAGCAAACTATATATTATAATTTATTTATTTTAATTATTTATAAAATCTTTTTCAATTTTTTTTGTTAAATGAATATTATTTAGTGTATTGGATATTTTGAGATAGTTAAAACATAATATACTTTTACTAGGATTTGTTTTTGTTATTTATACTCAGAAAATTTGATAAATCCGTGCATCGCACGGGCACTATCTAGTTATGTCATACATAGGGTTTAATTTGCAAATGATGTTGTTAGTTAATTTGACCGTGAAGAATTATTGATTATATAGTCAGCTAAAATTATTGACTATTCGGCCAATTGTTATGAAGTTTTTTGATAAAAGTTATTAACTGGAAAAAAAAGTAGGCTCAAAGCAAAAGCCATATGAAAAAAAGCTTAAAAGCTAGCTTTTTAGGGATTTAAATAACTAATTAAACGATATTTTTAAATGTTTGACCAACGAAAAATATGTCAACTAAAAATTAAAAATTAGAAAAGCTAACTCAAAATTAAGAAAAAATACAAATTTCAAACACCTCCGATCCATAATATAAAACTGTCTTGTGAAGTAAGAATTATATATAGTATGAACTCTATCTGTTCCACGACTTTTTCTTTATTTTCCATTTAAGCCCGTCATACGTATCGAGCTTCTTACATTTTTTATTTTGACTTTGATCCATATCTATTTACTTTTCATTCTCATTCATTTTTACTCATATATTACCAATTTACCATGATTGTACTTGTACCGAACACCATATATATATGTTCCTGGAATAGCCAAGATTAGATACGTACAAATTACAACAAAACCAAATATTGACAAACAAAAAAAGGGAAAAGGGAAACTAATTCCTCAGTAAGAAAGTCTTCTATCTCTCTCCAAAATTCACTTTTTCAATTTACTATGTATATTTCAATTTTCGTTTAATTAGGTTTTATATGTATAATTATGCAATTTTTTTTATATCAGATCAATAGATTTTTTATGACAAAAATTAATTGCAATTTGAATTTATTTTTCTCTTCACTTTGAATTTGTTAGCAACAAATTAGATCTTAGAGTATATAACATATCCTGGGACCTCAACCAAAAGCTTAAGCTGATGGTTGAGGTCCCAGGATATGTTCTCTAAAAGTAACCGATCTCATATTATTGTTGTTCTTTCTGACCGGATTGTGCTAGATATATTTATTTATTTATTTATTTATTTTACAGGAAAAATAGAAGAAAAATCTGAAAATGGGTAGAGGAAAGATAGTAATCAAGAGAATTGATAATACAACAAACAGACAAATAACATTTTCAAAAAGAAGAAGTGGATTGTTGAAGAAAGCTCGAGAACTTTCTATACTATGTGATGCAGAACTCGGTGTCATCATCTTTTCTAGCACCGGAAAACTCTATGAGTATTCTAGCACTGAGTAAGTAATTAATACATTTTTTAATATATTATTATTTTTTTTAATATTGTGTTTTATGAATTACACGTTGCTATTATCGTTTAATATTTATATAAGTCTAAGGTATAAATTAGGGCTTTTTAAGTTAATTTTGAATTTTGCATGCATATTTTTTTAATTATTATTTTAAATTTTATATGGTTTTGGAGGTGGGTTTAATATATACTTATAAATTGATTTTGTTTGTTTTTATCAAATAATACTATAACAACCAGTTTGGTTGATAGTACTAATTAGTAGTAATGAGAATGACTTATAATGTAAATTTTCATCATATTTATCATTTCATTACCAGTTAATACCAATGTTCAAGTAGTAATGTATTGAAATAAGTATGATTATTAAATTTATCAAATATATGCTTACCAAAATTACATTAACATTTCATTACCATTCTCACTATTTAATACTAGTTTGCCAAACATGTCGTAAATAGTATCCCATTTAGCATTCAAGTGAAATATTATTATCGATTCAACATGATATATATTTAAATTTATAAAATTAACTTTATATAATGATTATCCTGGATGATTAGAAATAAGTAAATTTAAAATCGTTAAACGCTTTTTGAAGACAGCAAAACAAAAACTCTCATAAAATCTATAGACGATGTTTTGGAAGCAGGGTCGACCCTTGATATATTGGGGCTCTGAGCGAAATAACACATTGAGGTTCTTTTCCTTTGCAATTTATAATTTATATAGACCTTCTACAATCATTAACTTTGCTTTTTTGAATGTGTAATTTGTTTATAGTATGAGATCGTTGATAGAGAGATACCATGATAATACATATGATCATTATCAACCATCAAAATCAGCAGATGATCTCAAGGTACGTATAGCTTCTCAGCTCACGGTCTTCTCTCTTTTTAATTTGCAAAATGACGACTACCCATTTATTATCTAGTAGACTAGTAAAGTATATTATAAGCTAGATCATTAGCTTAAGCAAGCGAGAGGTTGTAACCCCATGTATGTAAATCTTTCACGTCTATGGGTATGAGCTGTCGTCTTTCTTCCCTTCTTAAACTCTAACCATAGTTTTATATTAGCGAGATACACTGAGTGTGATGATGATGATTACACGTCTCTTCATATGATAAGTTGATAACCCTTTGAAGTTTGAATCATAAGTGTGAATACATAAAATTTGTTACTCATACCAATGCATATATTTCACTTAAAATGAGGGGTTGATGAGACTCAACATCATTTATATAGAATAGAGGAATTAATTTCTCCAAAAATATAAATATACAAAATATTTAAATTCAATTAATAATATCAAATTTTATAAATAGCAAATTGATACTATTATATCTTAAAATTGAGTATATAATTATGATATTATAAATAATAATTTTATACGTATCGTGAAGAATATATTGCTTAACATCAATTAGTTTACCAAGTAGTTTGTTGAATATTCATCTTTTCACCTCTAGAATTGTTATTTAGTAAACAAATTTCAATTGCCCCATATGTAAATTAATGGTTTTAGTATATACTCCCTCTTATTCATAGTGGATGAGACATTTTCTTATTGAGTCAATTCACTGAAAATGTTCAATTTCTATTTTTGTCATTTTACAACAACACATAAATATCAATACCCTTTACGAATAAAGAGAATTTTCCACTCTATTTTTAGTGGTCCCCCACCCCTCCTTAGTTTTTGTGCAAAACTTAAATATCTCGTTGTCTATGAATAGGAGAGAGTAGTATACAGTACACATACTCGAATATCACACACTACAACATAATTTGCTTTTAGTGGGATATATTTAGCGACATTTAATTTAAATGTTGCTATTTCAAATTTCTTATAGTGTATATAGAGGATTTAGTGACATTTATTAGAGCTTTTAGCGGCATATTAAAAAGTCACACTAAAGCTTTTAGTGACATAGGATCTAGTGACATTTCTCACAAATGACACAGACTATAGTGACAATTACATATGCCACTAAAGACCAAAATAAGTGTCGCTAAATCACTTTATGGTGGAACTTAAAATAAAAACTAATAATTATTACACTAAAAATATGATTTAGTGGCATTTTTTTAATGCCACTAAATCCAATGTCGCAAAAAGCTAAATTTGTTGTAGTGACACTACATAAAAAATAATAAATCGCTATTTTATACCCTTTTCTCGTAGCCAGCTCGTCGCCAATGGCGATGAATTCAATCTGGTCGCTGTTTCCTGACGCTATTTCACAACTTATTTGTAGTGTCAATCAAAAAACTTATATTTTTTGACCCATCGACTGCTTATATATAGATTGAAAAGAAATTAGCTAAGGTTTATTGTAGCAGTTTCTTTATTTCTTGATTAATTTTCAGTTTTGGCAAAGCGAAGCAGCTCGATTGAGGACCCAATTGCAGCTTTTAACACAAAGCTATAGGTAATACTTTCTTTGGTTTCAATAATTGTTACAGTTACTATTACTATAATAACTAATGTTAATCAACTAATTTTATTTTAATGTAAAATATATTTAAGTAGAAATTTATTTAATTTGTTTTATTATATATTTTTTAAATATTAGCTTTTATATGTTTTTATCATTTGAAATTAAAATTATACATTTGATAAGGTGAAAAAAAAAGCTAATAAGGGTACCATTTCATTTCTTCTTTAGTACCTTATTATTATCTTTACACCTTTTATAGATGAGGTTTCGAGCATGTTCAACATCTTCGACCTTACTAGGCCCAAAAAAATTAAGGCACTCAATATCAAATTCCGTAATTTATGTTAAGTGTTTAAAGTATTAGAAAAATATTATAATTTTTGAAATTGCACCGGACCTTCAAATAATTTATCAATTTTTGCTCCGCACGGCCTAACCCTTTATTTTTTTGGTTGTTTAGTTAGGTGAATTATTAAAAAAAAAATAAAATAACCAAAAACATGCATATTCCATTACATCTATGTTGTTAAGTGGCTACTACCTATGATTAAGTTTACAAATTAAATATACGTAATTTTACCCTTATTTATAATTAAATTGCAGGCAACTGATGGGTGAAGAACTTTCAAAGTTGAGCATCATAGACCTTCAGAATCTAGAAAACAATCTGCAAACAAGTTTAAAAGCCATTCAAATTCAGAAGGTCTGCGACCTCTCATATACTTGCTCAATATAAACACACATATTCCATCCTATTTATTTAATTTAGGATATATATTTTAATTTACAATTCAGAAGGTCACGTTTGAATCTGATACTATATTAAGAAATCAATTCAACTAAAAGTTTAATTATACTGATAATATAGTTAAGACTTCATGATATATGTTATATAAACTTTATAATTACAGCCAAAATACTATGAGGATGTACATATTTATATTGTATGTATATATAAGTTCATTATTGTAGCAATTTTTTATAAACATGAAAACCCTATAGATAACCTCTCTAATTAAGGAAGAATTCATAAGTTCAATATGATACCGATCCCTAACCGAGTAAAAAAATTTATATTTACTATTATTATTTTAAGCTGCTATATCGTTAATTCTTTTAGTTTTCTTAAATATCAAGATGAAAAGATTAAAAAAAAAAATACTGCTAAAAATTTTAAAAATTGGCAGACAATCCATTTACATGTTTATGTACAAGATACTTAAAATTTGTACGTACGTACGTAGTGTTATATGTGAAGAAAATTGAAATGTGCATGCAATTGGCAGGTTCAAGTATTCGCTGATGAGATCAATGAACTGAAGAGAAGGGTCAGTCTTGGGACCAAAATTTATTAAATTTAAATAAAGTATAAAACATTTAATTTTTGAGTATATAATTAATTAATTAGCTTACTTAATATTATACAGGAAAGCCTCATTGGTCAACAAAATGTTGATCTTCATAATAAGCTTAATCTTGCACAACAAGGAAATATGAATCTCAAAAAGCAGGTAATTTCATCTCTATCATATCCACGAACATTAATAAATTATACAGACGTTAATTTTTTTAATTATAGGTTAAACTAAGAGAAGAGAAATAGAATTAGGTGAGAAACAAGTCCAAAATATTATCTAAAAGTGCCTAGAACTTGCTCTTAAATTGAGACAAGACGTAATTTTCTAGTCGTTAATTTTATTACGATTCTTATATGAACGAAGTGCGTCTAACATTATTTTGCAACCTCTTTAACTGCGACCAGCAGCTGCAGTCATCGATTGGTAGTAATAATGACCAACCTATGACCAAAGCGCTGGTCACAGCTCAGTCAAAGCGACAAGACAAAAAAATAGACTGTAAAAACAGACGTCGAAGATATGCCACAAAGGTCGGTCCTTTGTCAGCCCTATATGGCATCACGATATTGTTCTCTAGTTTATTCTTTAATAGTGTTATCAAATAATTGTTTATAAATATAAATGATAATAATTTGATTTTAAGTAACGGATAATAAAATTTATTATTGTCATTAACTATAATACTTTATAATATTAATTAAATAATCAATATTTTCAGTTGAATCAAGCCTATGAACAACCACTCAATATGTCAAGCAGTGTACAAAGAGAACGCCGTGTAAAACCGATTTATCTTGAGCTAAGCCAATTACAATCAAAGAAGAATGATGCTTCAACAACAACTATCAAGCTAGTTTAACGTTTTGTCCTTCGATCAAAATATTGTATTTTTTTCTATTTAAATTAAACCAAAACAATATTTATTAATATTTAATTTATTGAAAGATCTATGGGTACAGCTAGAGACGTGTTAACAAGTTGAATTGAGGGTAAACTTGATCTCAATCTTGTGATTCGAGCCAAAAAACGAGCCAAATCGAATCAAGTTACAGTCTAAGCATATATATATTTTTAAGTCTTCATTCGAACTTGCAGAACTTTAATAAAGATCAATTGAGTTGAGCTTTGTACAAGTCCAACCGAAGAGTTCGTGTACAAATTATATACAATGGTGTTTGAAAATTAGTTTTTGGCCGTTGGTTGTCGGGTTATTTAGCTAGGTTGTTTGACCAACTAGCTAGTAGCATTGGTTTGAATAGTTGTTAATATAAGTTGGTTCTATAAGCCAACTATATATATTAAGGAATTAAATGTTTGGAAAAAAAATTATTTGTGGTTATTGGTTGTTCATTATGTACAATGTTGGTTGAAAATCAAAAAGTCAAAAAGTCAATGAAAATTTTACTTAAAATAAATTTTTAATTTTAGTTTAAAAGTAATTAACTTTTTAAATTGGGTTAAAAAAAACCATCCAAAAGCCAAACACAAACTATATGAATGGAGTTTTGATAAAATATGATCTTTTATGTTGCAAACTCTTTTTAAACTAGATAGGCAACGATGTATGTTGGTTAATCGAAGTTAAATTAGACGTGAAAAAATCGTTGCCCAATTCAAAAAATGTAAAAAAAAAAACAAATAAAAAGAAAAATACATTCATTTAATTAAATTGTTATCTACAAGACTTTATCAAAAACCTAGCTTTGACTTTTACTAGAACCAGCAAATATGTAATAAATAATACGTATGTATTGCTTTTTAATTAAACACAATTGAAATATATCAAATCTTATTCTTACCCTGCTTTGTATTAGTCAAACTTTGGTATTTACAATAGTTAGATCTATAAAAATCGTAAAATACTTATATTTATTAATGAATCATAATACACACTTTCACATGCATATAATTTTGCGTGCGCGCTGTGAACAAAGTCTACACCAATTGTACAAGTTCACAGGTATCAGACACTCTATAACATATAAGTACGATAAAATATATATATATATATATATATATATATATATATATATATATATTATACCACCCATATACGCTACAATTCACACCAAGAATAATAAGCTATATATATGATAGTACATCAAAAGAAGTCAAGGTGAAAAAAAAGCTGCTAAAGTTGCTCAACTAAAATTAGAGCCAATTGGATAACCATAAACAATACCATACTTGTAGACAACTAATTAGATGGTAAGGTAGCCCATAAAATAGGCTAATTAAGGACATAAGAAATATGTTGGGTTCTCTAATTAGTACTATAATTAATTAATTAATTATACAAAATTAAGGTTATGGGGTCCATAATGACTAATAAATAATGCTTAATTAATCAAATTATTATGAATCTAATTAGTTGGAAAGTTGCATCAACTTTGGCCAAAACATAATGGAGGCAACTAAAAACAAGTGGGTTTTAGAAAAAGAATTATTGATTATTTAAATCTACAGGAAAATTTCCCTGATTTAGAAATAATACTAATTACACTAATTATATATTTAGCAAGTCCGAGGTTTAATTAGGAGTACTTGACAATTATTGAAATATTAACTTCATAAAAAAGTGCATAGTTTTGCTACAATTAGTTTATGTATAGTTGTACTAGGTATGTAGTATGTACCAAGTTGTTTAGCCAATAAGGTGAACCATTTTACTTGAAAATCCACCCAACAAATTCCCTTCCTTTGGACTTTGGATCACCTACAACTTGCTTAGCTAAGTGCTAATTTTCTATTGGGTAGAATAGATCTTAGTCTTATTTTTTGTCCAAAGGAATCATAAACTTGTACTATTGAGCTTGGAGAATAATTTAAAGATGTTTAGTTTCAATGATAAGAACATTTCATGAGGTATTAGAAGGGTAAAAAGCTTTGATTAGATCGATAAATGTGGTTATGGTACTATTAACTGATTCAATCGATAACTTATTTAATGATTTTTCTTAATTAAATAAAGCGTTATGGTGAACAGATGCTGCTTGTTTAAAGGATCTTATGTGCTATATTTATAATTTTGTAGTTTTATTATGTTATTTTTGAAGTTTCATAATAAGATTATTCGTGGTTTTGATCTATGTGCCTCTCATTGTCAATTGTCAAAGTCATATACACGTAAGATAATTATTAGTGCTTTATAAAATTTGGCCATCCAGCTGTCCAGAAAGATTAGAAGGAATCTAACAAAATACTTATTGATATAAAGTAATTATACTTTATTGTATGTTGTTTAAGAGAGTTTACAAACGGTCTCCTTTTGAATATGCCAAAAGCCAACCAATAAAAATAAAAATAAAAATAAAAATTTGTAAATATATATGAATACTTTAATAGGGAAATAAACACTATATATACAAAAGTAGGAAAGTATCTAACTACTTTTCATGATATAAAAGTTTTTTTTTATTTTATTTTATTTTTTTGAAATGTTGATAACAATAAAACTTAAAAAGAAAACTATATAAACGTCATCTTGCTCTAACTTTTATTAGGTAAAATAGGATAATGAGAAGTAAAACCAACCTAAAACAATCGTAACCTTTTACTCATTAAAAAAGTGGATTAGATCTTGTAAAATCATTGCTATTGTTATATTTACAATATATGCAAGAAATAAACATGAAAATAATTAAGTTCAAGATTAAATCAATAATATATATATATGATTGATTATCATTACTTTAAGTTCATATAAGATTAAAAAAAAGTGAAATGATTTTAAATTAATGTGAAATGATGGGATAAAATAATAAAATTATAAGTCCAGAACCAATAAAAAAAGAGATAAAAAATTCACCTTTTTATATAGTAATCCAATGGTAATAAGTAATCCAATGATAATTAGGGGTCGCTTGGATTGAGAGTAAATATTTAAGGGGTAATAAAAGTCAAAGTAGGAATTTAAGGTTAGTTAGGTAGGTGATTAAAGAAATTTGATTGTTGGAGAAATAGAAGAATAAATTAGAAGGTAATGAAAAAATAGAGAAAATAGCAATAAGTTCCCTTATTTTGGGGTATAAATTTACCCTAGAGGGAGGTGGGGGAATTCTTTACCTCCAAATTAGTGAAATCAAACTCTTTTTCTATTCATCATTTTTAATCTACTCCTATTCTACCTCTATCACAATTATTTCAATAACTTCATTTGCATATCTAATTACCTTTGTTACATTAGTTTGACTTTTTTTACTACTTTAAATATTTATTCTCAATCCAAGCGACCCCTAAGTAAAACCTTTATCTTTTGACATACTTTAAATTTCAATTTAGTAAATTATGTATATTTTAAT
This sequence comes from Amaranthus cruentus, assembly GCA_019425755.1. NCBI lineage: Eukaryota > Viridiplantae > Streptophyta > Magnoliopsida > Caryophyllales > Amaranthaceae > Amaranthus > Amaranthus cruentus. The sequence goes on along the minus strand of CM033450.1, from coordinate 33,613,614 downwards.
TTTGCACCTTCCAACAATAATTGATTAATTTCTTGCATCCAATTGTATTTTATATGATCGCTTATTTTTGCTCATTTATTCATAACGCAATTAAACTATTGACAAAGTTTTATTTACAATAATATCTAAAAATCTCATATCAGTAAAAGAATGAGAAACTTCTTGTTACTTTTGTCATTGTATTTCCGATGAACAAAATTTTGTTAAAATAAATTTATTTCAGTGAATTCTTTTTATTTTATTTTTAGACTTATTTTTTATTGATTGTCTCTGATTCTTCGTCTTTTCATCTAGTGTTTATTAGCCGTAACTAGTGTTGTTTTACTCTATTGAAATTTTTTATTTTGCTGAATTAAACTACTACTTATTTTTCCCAATTGTTATTTAAAAGAAGAAATTATAATATCATTTCACCGACCTTATTTTTATATTTAGAAATTAACTAGCTAGACTTATTTTTGGTAGATTGAGGTTATTTTTATCCATCTGATACTTTTGTTTTCTCCATCAATTGATCTCAATTAAATATCATTTTGTTTTTAAGTGAAGAAAATAGTTTTCTCTCTGTGAATATGAATTTGTCAAATTTTCTATTTCAGTTCTCTCTCACTTTTATCTCATCTTATCCACACAATTTAATTGTCTCAACTATTTTTATAATGAGCGTGCAATGGTGTGTTGTTGCAAATTTTTGGTAACTGAGCGAGTATCTTATAACTTTTTCCTCGATTAGTATTACCTCTTATTCTAAAATAATGTTTCATTTGATTTTGTTTAATTTGTTTGTTGATGCATAAGTTTTAATCTTACGCATCTTTAATTTTGCTTGGTAATTGAAAATTATAAAAATTTGACATTAATAAAATTAACATTGATCAGACTGATTAATTTATTAACAAGATCATACATAACTATTATATTTTAACTTATCTATTAAAAATAAAGTACAAACTAAGTTTGATTATGAATATACTGTTAAAAAACGATACGTTTAATCAGAATAGGGGTAAGAGTGGTTTTTGATTGGCCAAGATTTACTAACAATTTACTTGATTAGTCGTCGATGACCAACTAATGATCATGTAACACATGCTAAATTGAATTAAGAAATGTATTAGTGGACTTTTCTCTTGCTAATCATCCATCACAAATTCTTACTTGAGACCGTCTTTTGTAAAGACGACTCTCAAAAGTCTAGTCAAATTCTAAATTTATATTGTTACAACTCTAAATATAGATTTGGACTGGACGTTTGAGAGAAGTCTTTACAAAAAACGGTATCTCAAGAGAGCACCTAATGATCCATTAATCCGACGATAAACTCCCCCATTTAGCAAAGACAAACAAATTTGATTGGATGCCACCAATTAAGTTTCGACCATTTATTCGCCCGACAATAACATGGTTATGCCTCCATTTCCCTTTTTTAATCTCATCCTCTTACCTTATTTTAAGGATCTTTCTCTGACCGTTCTACCCAAACCCAACCTTACATTACCTTCTTTTTATTTTTTGTTTTTAGAATTAATCAATATAATCATGAATTAATGGATTTGAAATAATAATATAATCATAAAATCAAAGCAAACTCATCTAATTAGAAATAATTTTTCTAAAAAAAAATATTAATTACCAATAAAAAATAGGAAAAATTCATATTAATAATCCAACCTTTTATCAATTCGCCGTGAATAATCCTAATTTTAAATTAATCCAACCTTTGCTGTTAGTTTGCTGTCAGCGTACTTTAAGGGTATGCTGACGGCAAACTAAGGGCAAAGGTTGAATTATTATGAAATAAAATGTTATGTTGCTAGCTAACTAAGGGCAAAGGTTGGATTATTAATTAAAAAATAATCCAAAGGTGGGATTATTCAAAGCGGATGGGTGAAACGTTGGATTATTAATATCAATTTTTCCTAAAAAAATAAGTTAAAGTAAAACTATAAATTAACTGAATTAAATTGAAACTTAAATAGAGTAACTTTTTTATAAGAAAAATTATCGTGAATAATAAAATATTTTGATAATTTTCTTATAATTTTCTTATAAACAAAAGTTGGTACTATTTTATACAAATATTTCCTAAGTTGGTACTCCCTTCATTTTAATGACTTTGTCCCATTTTTATTTGGACAAGTTTGCCAAGACATATATCAAAGTCTTAAAATCTCTAACGGTGCATAATTAAAAATTATAAAAAGTTGTTATTATTAATCCTGTTGAGACAAATCAAATAAACCCTATTTGACTATATTTTAACTTATAAATTAAGAATAAAATATAAATTAAGAGTGAACTGTGTATAGTGTCAAAAAATCAAATGGAATAATGTTACTAAAACGGAGGTAATATTATTTATAGTTAACTAAAATTTAGTATTATTATACAGAATTTAGTGAAAAATTGTACTATTCACGATAACTTTTCCTATTTATACGCTTTATGCATTGTTTAAATTTTTATTTTACAAATATTATATAGTCATAATGTAAAGAAAGGAAATAATGGAGGTAAGAAAGATAACGGAAAGAACCTGAAGGACATGTGGAAAAATGACATTTTATTACTTACTAGAGGACGAATCAACTTAAAGTAAAAGGAATTTTAAAAATCAAAATAGTATAGAAAGTCATGTTTTAACGAGTGAGTATAAATATTAGGAAAAATTACCTATAATCTAACATATTCGCAATTTTCCTATAATGATCCCACCTATCGGTTAATCATGAATAATTTCAATTTTGAGGAGTATTTTCCTAAAATAAACCCGGTGACCGAATGACTTACTATAGCAAGTTTTACTTTTTTTAAAAAAAAGATAAATTAAAATAAAATGTCGAAAAAATGTTTAAAAATTGTTCAAAAAAATTTATGATTTTTTTATTTCGTAATTTTTATGTAATTTTTCAAAATTTTTGTCTAATTTTAAATTAATTTTTAGTTTACTTTTTTGGTGAATTACCTACTATAGCAGGTCATCGGGTTACTCAATTTTACTCTAGGCAAATACCCCTTAAAGTTGGAATTATTCATGGTTAATCAACATGTGAGATTATTGTAGGAAAATCACGAATAGGTTGGATTATTCTAGGTAAATTTTCATAAATATTATACTTTTTATGTTCTGTAATACTTGCTACATTACAATTGTTGATACTATTAACTATTTATATTTATCATATATTGCGGCTAATTGATAAGAAAAAATATATAGTCAAGTGAAATATTATTTTAATCGTCCATCATAATATTAATTTTCTATGATTATTATTTTGGCATGAGTTCAAAAATAAATTATCAAAAAAAAGTAATTGACTGCGCAAAAAATCAGATACAGTGGAATTAAAAAGAGAAAATATATTATTATTATTATTATTATTATTATTATTATTATTATTATTATTATTATTATTATTATTATTATTATTATTATCTCCACTTTAGTTTCCTGAGCCATATGTAGTGTGCATGAGTAATTTTATTCGTTAATTAAGTTAGGTTAACCCAAATTAATTTATTTAGTTTCTGATATAATTTACGAAAATAGAAGTATTAAAAATATTAATGATTAATTAATTAAAGTTATTACAATATACCAAACTCTAATGTATTGACTAATTTGAGATGAAATTAAAGGTACACACGTATTACACACGTAAAAGTTAAAACCCAAGAATACTAAAGTATATTAAATTAATTTTAGTCTAAAGGGATATTTTTCCCTTAATTTACACTAAAAAATTCCTATGTGTCATTTTTGAATGTTCCATTTATTAATCTCATAAAAAATATTTCTATTTATATCATAAATTTTGAATAAAATTAAATTGAGTCCTTCTCAATTTAATATTTTTATACTCCCTCTATTTTCTAATGTTTTTCCTATTTAGAATATTCTATTTTGGAGAGAGGAATTTGATTAAGATTTTTAAGACATACGTAGATGATAAAATATATCCATGTGAGATCTCGTTAGATTCATCTCAATGTATACTTTTTGGTTATATATTTTTTATAATTATTTATAATGTATATTCAGAGATATTAAGGCCTGAAAGTTGCTTTGAAAACTGTGCAAAAAGTAGATAGAAAGAATAAAAAAGAACAAAGGGAGTAATGTTTATGGTCTCCACATATTTTCTACTAACTTCTAACATTGTTATATTCTTTAAGGTCCTCATATGTTTCCACTAAGTTTATAAAAACCATTTTTTTAGTTGTGGTCCCATTTTTTCCACTAACTTTCTTTAATATTTTTTAAAAGGTTTATAGTCTTCGCTTTTTGTAATATATATTTAGTGACATTTAATTTAAATATTAACTATTTTAAGTTCCTAACGACATATATAAAATTTTAAATTCGATTCTCAACTGGCTTTCATCTTCTCTCAGCCTTAGTTTGTGAAAATAAATAGGATAATTTATTTAATTAGAAAGCACCAAACAAATAAAGAAATAGAAAAAAAGTTGTAAGGAATCACGTTGTAATTGGTGTCGCATATTTGATGCCAAGATTTGCTGGTGATTCTCTCGACACATGTCAAACGAATAGGAAAGAGAGTGAGTAAACAGCACCCCACGCGCGCGAGTGGGGAATTCCAAATCCGGTAAGCGGTTTTTAGGGAGCTTTATTAAGTACTAAGCGCTCCTTGTTTTAGCTTTTAAACATATTTTAATCCCTAATTAGTAGTTTAGTACCACCGTTTCTTGTATTATGTACTGGTCGAGGATTTTTCATTTTACCCTTATGTAATTAGTTTAATTATAATTATAACTATTTTATATTTATATTTATCTCTTTCGCCCTTTGTTTGATTTTGTTTATTGCTTTTATTTATTGTTTTTTTCCTTTTTTATTTTTACCCTTATTTTAAGTTATTTGTATGCATTATGTTTAACTTATTTGTAAGTTGCAGGTTTCTCTCTTAGAAGACCTTGATTATAGTTTTCTATGAGCGAGATACACGGGGTATGATGACGATGATAACCACTATTTTATACTCACTTATATTCACCCAGAGTGATTCATTTGACTTTTTTTCATTATTTTGGTAGACAAATAAAATCACATGTGTAAGAAATTTTTAATTTTGATAATTGTAAAGTCGGGTTAATAATTGTAAAAATGTAAAAATGTTTAGTAAGGATAGAACTAATATATCTAAAATAGAAATGATACATTTAGGGTGACTTGACTCAATAAGAAAAAGTCACTATAAGAAAATGAGACACTTAAGATGAATATGAGGGAGCAGAAAGTATAAATTTTTTGTAAGGGTTTAATTTAATTAGTATCTAATATTATCATCAAATAACAAAATAAGTACGAAAGTTATAAGAAAATATGACTCCAAGACACAAGGAGAATATTAATATTACATTTTAAAGACAAAATTACAAAATAAAAAAAAGAACTTAAATTTTAAATCAAATGTTATTCTAGGTAATTATAATTGAAAGTTGTATAATTCTAAAAATTTAAAGGAAAAATTACTAGGAATAATACAACCTTTTGTTTATTTTCCTACAATAATACCAACTTTTGATTAACCATGAATAATACCAACTTATGGGGTGTTTTCCCAGAATATACCTAACATATTAAAAATCAAACTATAGGTAATTATATGACCAAAAAAAATAGTAAATTACTTAATAAACTAAAGTTAGTATTATTCTAGGAAAAAACACTCCAAAGTTGGTATTATTTATGGTTAATCATAAGTTCGTATTATTATAGGAAAATTAACAAAAAGTTGTATTATTCATGGTAATTTTTCCAAATTTAAAAACTTCTAATTTGCTACTTAATATTCAATTTTAGATGCTCATTTTCAAGCTCTATGAGTGCATTCCTTACCAGAATTCTATAGAAAAACCTACAAAATTGATTGATCGATTATCCAAAATTTTAAAATTTAATTAATTAACAAAAGGGTAATAGTTTTGTCAATTTGATAATACGACATACATATAATTATTAAGTTTGAAAATATTTTTTCTAAAAAATGATAAACCTAAATTGGATTTAGCTAAAGATAAGTCTTAACTGGTATATATTTACTTTTATTAAATTAAATCAATTTTATTAAGTTTAATTTATTTTAAAAATTAAATATTTACTTTTAGAAATCCTTGTGTGCCATTCCTTCTAGCTTTTAATACATCATTCATCGTCTTTTAAGGTAATGTTACCATCCTAAGAGAATGTAAGTAGTGAATTAAGATCCAAAATGTGTGGAGATCACCTTTTAATTAATTAATAACAAATATAAAAATTAAAATAATTAAATAATATTTATTACATCTAGCTAGCTAGATTGAAGTTATGAGATTTTCATTATAAACAAAAAAAGAAGTACAAGATGTACAAAATATGGATTTATTGTTTTTATTGGGCAATTCATTTTGTATTTAGACTTAGATCAGAGAATCTCTATTGATAAGAGAATGAGAGATGTATTCCTTCATGTTAGTGATTAAAATCAAACACATATCATAATTCATAATTAATGGTGAACGAAAAATTCATTAACCAATAGACCGACTTGCTAATTCATGATTCTCAAATAATTGATGCTAATATTATAATTATAGGTGTTTAGTAAATTAGCTTATTGAGCAAATTTAGCTTATTTTGATATAAATATAGGATTGGGTGGTCAAACCCGCTAATGCTAGTATTTGGTAGATTAGCTGGTTGAAACAACTTATTAATACGGATAAGCTGTTTATGAACAAACTGCTTATAGCAGCGGGATCAAAATCAGCTGGTCCGACCAGTTAATAAAATCAGCTGATCAAATTAAATCAGTTATTATAATCAGCTATCAGCCATTTATCAAACACCCTTGTAATATCTATTTAAAGGATCTAATTTGTTGTAATACTTGTAAATATTGTATAACTCTAATTATTAAATTAAAATTATTACTTTATTTCCCAATCAAGTAAAAAAAAGTACTAATGATCCATGTTATTGTAGCCTTCTATTACTAAATGATAATAAAAAATAAAGAAAAAAGAGCATTATTATTTATATAATACTAATAATAGAATAATGAATCCTACTAATTAAGATAATAAATAAATTTGTACAAAACGTCAATAAAAGAAACACAACAAAAGCTTCATCTGAGGAAAGCTTCTTCTCTTAGGTTTGTCATTCCTCATCATCAAAACCTGCTTAGCAACTCTTATAGTAAGTCAATCTCTTACCTATTTTCTCTCTCTAGCTAATTTTGTCTTTAATTACCTCTAAAAGTAATATTTTTGATTTTTTTCCATCTATTATAAAAATTATTTTCTTTTTTTATTTCCTTTTTACTTACTAAATTAGGTGAATTAAATGATATATATTTTTCTCCTTTTTTCTATATAATCTTATAATTTCCATAATTTTGTTAATTAAATATGATATGATAACACTTATTAAAATATCTTGCTAGCTAGTTCCAATGTTATTGGATTTTGAAATGGATATTTTTTTTGTCAATCCTTCACTTTAATTTTATTTTTTAGCTAATTAATTTGTGATTTGCTACTAATTCTAATCAATACTTTCATATATATTTTGTTTTAGGGGAAGCAATCTAAGATATATTATTAGCAAAAAGAGAAGAAAATATGGGAAGAGGGAAAATAGTGATTGAAAGGATAGATAATTCAACCAGCAGACAAGTAACTTTCTCAAAAAGAAGAAGCGGATTGCTTAAAAAAGCTCGAGAGTTATCAATTTTATGTGATGCTGAAGTTGGTGTTGTTATTTTTTCTAGCACCAGAAAACTCTATGAATTTGCAAGCACCAAGTATGTTTTTAATCCTTAATTAATTAATTAGCCGTTAATTATTCTTATTTTTTTATAATTATTTGCAAAAAATTTGTAATTTTCTTGGTCATTTAGGTGATAAAATATATTTATTATATCATAAGTTAGGTTTCTTAAAATTTTTTTGGATTGCTTTCAATCTTGTATTATGTGTCTTAGAGACCTAATTAAGGGTTGTTAGAAGAAATTTGTTTTTATGATCAAAGAATTTCATAGTTGGTGATGGTAGATTTAATTTTTTTATTTTTAGGGTTTTAGAATTCAACAATTATCACGTTTTTTGTATTGTAATTAATGCAATTCTTTTATAAAGAAATTTATAAATTGGTCTAATTAGAGATGTTTGATTTGACGGAAAATTGTAAAAATCAATGATAATTTTTTTTTTTAATTTGATTGGATTGAAACTATTCAACTAAAGAGCAATGAGGGAATGAGATATTGTAGGAATGAGAACGTGAAGAAAATAATTTTGCCCTAATTTTTTCAATTTTGAATTCTTGACCTCAAACTAAAATTAAAATAAATAGATAGATAGTTTTTTTTGTGACACATATATCATCATCATCGTTCCTAGTGTATCTTGTTCATAGAAATTAAGATTAAATTCTGGGGAGAAATGAAGATGACAACTCATATCCATAAAGAAGATGGTGGTTAAGAGTCCCTCGACTCATAACAGACACGTTGTGACAAATATATATTTCCCCTAATACACTCTGTAAAATTCAACGTTTCTACTTTCCTCACACTCTGAACGTACTTACATCCCCATATTTTTAATTTTTCTTTTCAGAGTAATAAGGGGGAGCTTATTTGATGCACTTGAGAATACATAATACCTAAAATAAAATTACATAATAAGGCTATTAATGTTCAATTTAGTTTTGTCGGTCTCTATTTGCATTATTTTCTTTGGAATTATACGTTAGCCCGAGAAAAAGGAAGAATTTAATTGTTACTTTTACGCCTTCAAGTAAATGAAGATCAGAGATACATAAGTATTTGACTAATTATGTAAGCATAATTACATATCATACATCTAAATTTCGATTTCCATTGCCAAATTAAAGTGTACCATACATTAATTAATAAGTATTTTCAAATTAATTAAAATTGTTATTTACTGCTTTATTTAGAAGTTTAATAAAATAGTACAGCTTAAAAGTTAAAAAAAAGTTTGCAATAACAAAGTTTCACGTAAGTGTTTATTATTATTTAACTAATTGCCCATTTCTCTCATGATCATGGATATAGATTATAGGAAAGATTTGTTTTCTATATTCAATTCCTTAACATGTACTCTTAACTTCATTTGTTTAAGTATAGATATATACTACTCTATACTAGAGTATGGTAAGATTTATTCCTATGTAGTATGTATGTACCCTTAAAATTAGTCCTCAGAGATGACACAAACATAAAATTATGAAAAAATAGATATTTTAGTGAGGTATTGCAATTTGCAAGTGGAATTATATCCTTTGGTAGGATAATCATAGATTTTTATATAGGAAACAAACAAATAGTAATGAATTTTAGTTGAGTATTATAAATGGGTCGAGTCTAAAAATAGTAATGAGACAAATTTAATGAAACAGACCAAAATAATATATAGCATTAAGTGTAAAATCATGGCGCGGAGGGAGTATGTTAAGAAAAACTTCACTCAAAGGAAATCACCAAACTAGAATGAAACAGTCATAGACTCATAATCATCAACCCAATATTCCTCACAAATTGAATTTTGACAGACCATACCCTTACACCCTCCAAGAAGAGGTTAAAGAGGAATGTACAATGAGATAGTCCCCCAAATAGATGGATCCTACAAAGAAGAGAAATGAGTGATATACAACTAACTTGAAGAGGCACTGCAACTTCTGGCTTGTCTTATAGAATTCTAGATCAAATAACATTGAATCGCTTGGATTGATTTTAAATATATTTCCAATTTATGGCATTCTTCTTAATTAATAAAAAAACCCTAATTAAAAAGATAAAAATTAAGGAGAGTCTTGCGATTAGTTACGCCCTTTCATTGTAAAACTTGATTGATACGTACTAGCTAGCAATCAACCATGGAGGATTACAAGTGCAATTAGCTTGTCACACATTGAACATCATATCAATAAGTTAAAACTCGTATGATCTCGTGAGTGACACTAATAACAATGTCAAAGTCTAGATCACAATTATAAGAATTAATCAGGTATATAAACCAAAACAAATCAATGTGAGAACTCATCGCTAACACAGAGTATACCTTTTTCGGCCTTACCATTGAAAGTTTAAAACGATATTATAGTGTGGATCTATTCTCCTTTTCTAGTCTTCATACTATTATTCTCTACTCCTGTAATCCAAGTCTTCTTCAACACATATTTTTTAGATTTATACTCCTCAAAGTTTTAAACATCAACTTTCTAATCAACATATTTTTTTTTGTTATTTACACATGACCAAACCATCATATATGGTTTTCATTCAATTTATCTTTATTAATTTCTACAACTCTAAGGCTCTTTGTTATGCCTTCATTTGCATTTTGTCCATTAGAGTATATCCACTCATTCCCTTAATATGTGCATCACAACTACTTAACGCTCTCTTTTGATCCGTGGGATATCTCTTTTCCTTTTTGTTTCGATTGCCCAAATCCATTTTTAAATTTTATCATGATATCAGAGCCTAATTTTTTCATTAAGCCTTTATAATTGCGCATTTAATTTTACCAATAGTTAAAAGGCTTTCAATTGGATGTGCATTTTCAATAGGCTTTATAACCTTTTCAGTAGGCTAAAATTCTGAAGTAATTCACATGTGAGGGGGTGTTAAAGAGCTCATGTAACCCATATGTAAGTTGTCACACATTGAAGAAAAAGAAATGTATACATACTATTAAAAAGCTCATTTGGGTAATCTTTTCCTCCTTGTTTGGGTTTTTCATATCCATTTCTAAATTTTATCATTATTAAAGAAGGATACATGTTCCCTTTCATCTTTGTGGGCACACCGTAATCACATAATATTTGTAATCAAAACTCTCCTTTTGAGTCACCCACGGGTCAAGGTACGTGAAACACAATGGGATGTTTTTTAAACAAATTTTTATATAAAGAATGTCTCACTGTAAGAGGCGCCTCATATGTGGGTTAAATAACATAACTCATACGTGGGTTAAATAACATAGAAATTATGAGAATATACACTTTTAGTTTTAAGGTCGTCTCACGGAAAGACAGCCTCTCACAAGAATAGTTGCTAGTTGTATCTAACTTTACCCAACCTTCGCTATGATCCTTTTTGCAAAACAACATTTCATATCTTAATCAACTTGGTTCAATTTTTTTGATTTTAACTCATGTCTTCCTCATTATCTATTTTCATCCATGCAATATTACGGCAAACAACATGCATTTTAAAATGTATCCCTAATAGATCTCGTTATCTCAAAGCACAACAACGATGAAGATTATTGATTGGTAGACTCCCTAATTAGCTCCTCTCTTCCTTACATTGTTCTCCATCGTAATTTCTTCAAGTTTTGTATTTCTTCTTTAAATACACATTAATATTAATCCTAGACTAAATGGCGGATGTAACTCAAAATTGGCAAACCACCTTAAATCTTTATCTTAATTATTTCTTTATTATTGTCGTTCATCATATACATGCATATTTAGTTCCTACACTAAGACATAAAACAACCTTCACTTAAACCTTATTTTATGATCCTTGAGTAAGGTCTTTTTGTCATGCACTTTCTCCAAATGAATAAAGAAGATTTGTTTTGGAAATCCTTCTACTTTATTGCAAAATATAGGTAATTAATTTCTGTGAATAGATGAATACAGCCTTAAAAAGTAATAAATAGAAATATTAATGATTGAATTTATGCATTAGCAAATGTGCAAAAATATGTAAGACACATATGAGGGAGAAAAGGGTAATAAAATTAGTCTTCATAATTCGTAGCTTTAAACAATGGTGCAACTCTATTGCTTTTGTAGTCGCTCTAATGGCGTAATTGGGCTCTTACTAATACAAATTAAAATTAAACAATACAAAAAATGTATGTATGTTTTAGTACAATGATGTTTATATGGACAGTAAAATGATGTTATGAATGGCAATGTTACTTACAGCATGAAATCGGTGATCGAAAGATACAACAAAATGAAGGAGGAGAACGGACACAACCCCCAACTGTCGTCTGCTGCTTCCGAACTTAAGGTACCCATACTTTTATTTAGTACTCCTACTTCATTAGTCATGTATCTGCATTGCACGCAACCGTACCCTTGTAATGATAATGATAGTGGTTGTTTAAGTTTGAACTTTGGTCGCGTACATGATCTGCAATTCATATATGAACGATGCACATGATTTAATAAACGGTATTTCGAACAAATATATTGTACTTGAGCTACAATCACTTGGTTCCTCCGTTTTCTGAATTGTTGCACTTCTCTTCAAAAAAACTCATCAAAACGAGAAGTGCAACAATCTCAAAATAACGGAGGATAGTATGTCATAGTATGCATCATCTACTCAGAACAAAATCTCAAATGACGTCACAGTGGCGATAATGATCACAAACTCTAAAACTCTCAATGGAATTTTATAAAACACTCAAGCCCAGCAGAGTCAGCGAAAATTACTTCCTTGAGGGAATGGAACCAAAGGGGACGAACTGATTCGGGATCATTCAACTCAATAGCTCATTCGGGATTAAAGCTTTGACATTGTGGTGGTGTAAACTCAATAACTCACAAATAAGGCAAACCTCATTTACAAAACACCGAAATTTAATTTTTGGTAAAGCCTCAATCTTGTGGATTTTCATTTGATGCAACCCTATTTGGAAGTTCTAGAAGGATAATAGCATTCAGCAAACAAGGGTAAAAGTGGAGAAAAAGTAGGCAAGGGGAATGGGAAACAAACACAAAGAGTCATAATTTTCTAATCTCATGTAAAATATCTTCTGAGAGAGGTTTGGATCCTTATGACGATACGTACTTCTCAACCCAAGCTCCAGCTTCAGTCAATTATCCGATTCGAGATGTCGATACGTACTTCTCAACCCAAGCTCCAACTTCATACATATAACACAATCACAAGATCAAGGAGTCTTATGTCCAACAAAACTAGCCTTTTCTCCCATCATAGAATATACCGTCTTCAACAAAAAGTTTGTTCACATGAACGGAAACATCTTTGTCTTAAGTCTTAACCAAAGTATCACTGTAGATTCCTGCTTAACACTATGTTTGAATATCAAATTAGGAGAGAAAAGTTAGGGAAGGAAGGGAAAGGAAGGGGAGGGGAAGAGAGGGAAAAGACTCTATTGTTTGTATAAGAAGGAAGGGTAGGGAAAAGAATGTAATTTTTAGATGTTAACAAAATGAAAAGACTTAATCCCTCCAAATCCTCTCTCCCCTTTTTGCTATCCAAACAAGGCCTAAATGCGGCTTCAATCAACCACCAAACTCATAAAACTCCATCCCTCTGTGTTTGCTATAATTCCTATATTTGTTGCCTACCCAGTTTGCTCTATTTAATCCCATTCACAGATTTTTATCTATCTATTGATTTTGATTATGATATCATCCGCACAATTCAAATTTTGTTTTATTCGCCCAACAACTAAACTACTCTTTAGTATTTGTGGCAATATACTAAGAAGTAAATTCAGGGAAAGAGGAGTACAAAATAAGTCATCTAAACAGTAGTATTAGTAATGACAACTTACAAAACAAGAGCAGCAATTCTTATATGAAGTAGCTGTAGTATACTCCCTCCATCCTTAGAGTTTTGCTTCATCGTGGGCGAAAAACCCTCAAACCCTTAAAAGTGGGGGAGCAAACTTAAAGGAACTGATGAATAAACATAAAAAAGCTCCTCTGGGCAAGTATAGCTTATCATCTTGTGTTTCATTTGCAGAAACACTTGCAACTCAGACGCTCCTGACAGTCCTGCAACAATCAGAAACTTTCCATTAAAACATAGTTCGTTTATAGGATAACAAGACAGGTATCATGGATTCAACACACAAGTAATATGAAGCATTTACTATTCAAGTGGTCAGTAGGAAGCTAGGCCCTCTGTGGGAAAGCAAACAATAACAAATCTTTGACAAGTATAAGCATAAGCTCAAACTTAATGAAATACAACATAAAACTTCACGGGTTTGTCTCTTCAACAGAAGAACGACGGTCCAATTTTGAGGAATCTCTAAATCATCGTCCATTATCCACTCATACATAATTATTTCCTACTCCTTTTCCAAGTTACTCTTCAATATTACTTCAGTAATTCCCTCAGCACCACCAGCACAAGTAGCCAATTTCTTGCAAGATTGGGGATCTTAGTAATAGTTAGTATCTTACCCCACAAAATCGAGATCAATGCCAAAAGGAAGTAATCAAGATTCCAAAATACATTTAGACAGCAAAGAGTCAGTTTCTTGAAGTAAGAAAACTCAAATTGATAAATTCACCTTAATCTTATTTGAGATTAGAATATTCATACACAAGAGGTTGCGGATTCGAATCTCAACCACCCCTTATTTATGGTAGAATATTCAGCATAGGAGGACTTCTGCTGCACCCATACTTCTAGCTTGAAGGGCTCTCGTTTGAGGGACGTGTTAGAGTATATAACATATGTTGGGGCCCCAACCATCAGTTTGGTTCTTGACAAGAATATCTCAAACAAGGCTTCTATTAAAGAAAATAATCATGCAGATGGAGTGATGACCATGCCTCTGTCCTAGGAGATCTTTAACATTAAGATTATGGCTACCTTTTAGGATAACAGTCGTCAGATAAACTTCATACTGATTTTACTTGGTATACACTAATATGTGAGATATACTGATGGACAAGTGACAGCTTAAATATTTCTCGTCCATCCTGTCGATAGCTTACCTTATAGCAGTTAGTTCAAGCTCAACTATTCAAATATGAAGAAATCCCTAAAATCCATAGGTTAGATTAATACATCAATTAACTCAGGTAATATCCTAGAAGAATTTTCAATCCAGAATCTTACTCCAAGAATTTCTAGGAATAGGACTTTGTCAACCACATAGGCAGCAATCTGAGCAAGGGTGATTGGCCAATAAAATCTAGCAGCTTTCTATTAAAGACTCAATTTGGCACCATAAATTAGCCTCTGTTATTCTGCTTCTCAGTCCATTTTGGGTTTGTTCTGTTCTTCCTATTTAATTTCGGTCTTCAGCAATGTGTTGCAACTAGTTCATGATGCAATAGAAGGATATAATACCACCACCAAGAGCGATCACCAACAGGATCACACACCACCTAGATTTCTCAAAAACGAACATGAGCAATGACATTACTAGGAAAGAAACGACAAAACAGCAACCAAAGCCAAACATAAATTTGTTCTTGACAAAAATTCTAGTTTCCATAATATTGTCTCACATGTTTCGAGTAACAAAAGTTATATATTACAAGGTACGGAAAGTGACAGAATACATTTTTTCAAAAAGGCACTAACAAAAATAACTAGTCAAGCCCGAGAAGTGTCCAAGTCCAAGATGCAAGTGTAAGAGTTTCCAATACATGAAAGAAACGTCCCATCAAGATTAACATTCAAAATCTAATGATACAAAAAGACAACAATACGGGCTATAGTTCTATATTCCTCTTGATAACTACAGAGTAAAGAGAGAGACCACTATCAAGGGGAAAAACCAATAAGTCTACCTGTTTTACTACTCAATCACCAGTCTGCCACCAATATTCTACCTTGTCACCGCCATGCCCTATTGATACAATGAATTGCACTTGCCTAATATGGTGGATAATGCAATATAGAAACTCTAAATTCTAACAATTAGAAATAAAGTAATAGATGCTTAGACAAAAACAACATGCCATCACCACAATGCCATAGAGTGGCTCCCACATAGGGTTGTTTCCGATTGACCCTTGAAAATGATAAAACTAACAAAAGGTTGTTTCCGATTAACCCTTAGGGCATGCTTGGATTGGGTGTAAATATTAGGGGTGAAAAAAAGTTAAAGTAAGAAAATAAAGTTGATTAATGAGAAATTAGTGAAATTTGATTGTTGTAGTGGTGGAAGAATGGTTGCAAAGTGATGAAAAATGAAGGGAGCTCTTAATTTTGTGGGGTAACTATTTATCCTAAGAGAGGGTGGGGAACGTATTACCTCCATAATAGGGAAAATCATCTTCTTTTTCCATCATTATTTTTAATTCATTCTCATTTTACCTTCTTCTCAACTATCTCAAATACTTTAAATGCATCTCTATTTGCTTTCATTTCATTAGTTTGACTTTATTTCTCCCCTTAAATATTTACAGTTTTACACTCGATCCAAGCATGCCCTTAGTAGCACTATTATTCTAGACATTAGAAACTACATGTGAAATGTTTTCATTATGTGACCCTCCTTGCAATGGATCATAGGATATTTAAGCATTTAGTCAGTCGATTTGGGATGTACACAACTGGTACACTAGAAACGAAGATATAGAAATTGCGTGAATAAAGTATTACTATCTGTTTAAGGGAGAGATGACTGACTTGAGGCAATTGCAATGAACAAAGTATCAAAATTGTACGACTTTCCCGACTTACCTCCTCATTTTAAACATCTAGTCTTTAAATTTGAGCTGATTCCCTCCCATTGTCTCTTCCTTTCTCTCCCCTCTTAAGTGATTACCTTACGGGGGTGTTTGGTTTAGTATTTTTTGCTATAGGTAACGGATTCTGTTAACACAATCCATTACTTGTTTGTTATAAAATTTGAATGACCGTTACCATTACTTGAGGGTAATGGTTACCATAACTTTGTTACCTCTTAAAATATTGTGGAAACAATTACCCTTTCTCTCCACATTCTCACAAAACTATATACAACACCTTTGTTAGTTCTATTGTTTTTTACCCTTTTTAATTTTTTATACCAAACAACAATTAACAATAATACTTATTATTGCTTTTACCCTTTCTTATCCAATCCCTTTCTGTTCCCTTCCTCTCTTAACACCAAACACTCCCTAAAAGTCACCCTGTTTTCTTTGATATTTTCATTTTGTGTTTTCAAGGCTTCTTTAAGCAACCTTTTCCATCGCAAACCAGTCTCTTCTGACTTCTTAAGCAAATTTTAATGCTCTCAGGTTAATATATTTTCCATTCTTAATGGAAAAGAATGCTAGTTCAGGATTGTTGATAAACCATATAGCTTGAATGCAAAACTATACACGGTATGTCACGGCTACACCTAAGAAAATAAAATAAGCCAAATTTCCATAGAGAGGAGATGATGAAAAACAGAAAAACATAACTTGCAGGACGAAACTAAAAGAGCTAGTGTCCAGTATCAATGTGAAATATTCACAAGAACCATGATGACTTTCTTTTCCTTGATTACAGTTTTGGCAACGAGAAGCAACAAACTTAAAGCAACAGCTGCAGTATTTACAAGAAAGCCACAGGTAAATAAAATTATGATCTTCCAAGTCGTGGGAAACAAAATTAATAAATTTTGCAAGAGAGGTCGGCATGCAACTTTTTGCACAATCATTTAATGTTTGAATAAATGATTATTCCAGTTGAGTAACTGCAAAATACATCATGATCTAACCCCTAAATGAATCGAATTCTCACCATTAAAATCGATATCGATAAACTAACTACATCCTGTGAACAAAAATCAAATTTCCTTGCTAGTGACCATCTAGTGAATTTGGCAAGACAGATACAAGTGAAGTAGATAATGCACGTTGCATCTAGATATAGCTATACGGCTTTTTTCTGGGAAACTAAGTACGTTTTCAAAAGCAGCATTAGGACCCTGGTTATTAGGTGATACCTGAATTTGACATTTGAATTCCCTCCAATCCAGAGCATTCTAAAATGTCATAAACACATTAGACCGCAATAACTCCTCAATGATATATTTCAAATACCTTGTGTCTCTGTTTTATGTCCTCAAAACATAATTCGACTACCAGAACAATGATCTTAAAGAAACCTCTCTCATTTTCCTCGTATCCCCTAATATAACCTAATTCCTTCTTCACATTTACAAATGCAGCAGCAGCATATGATCCATTTCTTGTATCGAAATTACGCTTCTTTTGTTAAATTTGTAATATAATGCACGTTGAAATAGAAAGTTTTAATTGATACCTAGTTTTTGCTTTAAGTATAAAACTTTACACTTTGAGAAGACCTAGTTTTAATTGATACCTAGTTATAATTGTTAAATTTGTAATATAAGGTTGTTTGCTACCATTCAATAATTCTATAAAGCCAATGTCATCAATGGATCCCAATTCCCACCTATAGGGGATTGGGAGGTTGGATGTAAACAACCTTACCCTTGTAAATGATAATTGTGAGTGACAACAAAAGAGGTTGTTTCCGATTGATACTTGGTAGCAAACATCATCACATAAATAAGAAGTGCACATAATTTTAAAAAAAAATTAAAGGGTAATTTGGATCCAGAATAAATTCTGGTTCTCCACTAACACATGATTTGGATCAAAATGCCAAGGTTTCGATTCTGAGTGTCGATTTTAATAATTAAAATAAAATTCAAGTTTCGAAATACAACTATGAGAAATTCCCCAAAAAACCAATAAGTCAAAAATGCAAATCAAAATTCAAATTCCACCATATTAAAAAAAAAGGTAACAAAACAATATATTATAGCTGCAAGAGTTACCTGCTCCAAGAGGGTAAGAAAGATACTTCGCCAACTTTGCAGTAAAAACCTTTGTCTTTTGTCATGCAAGTAATTCCCATGCACTTGCAGAAAGTTGTGTTTATGTCTTTGAGAATCCAGTTTAATGATTGCAGACAACTTATGGGGCAAGGACTTTCAGATTTGAGCATCAAAGACCTGCAGAATTTGGAAAATCAATTGGAAACAAGTTTGCAAAGTATACGAATGAGAAAGGTTTAAAGTATTCTGCTCCAAAGTCCAAATATTCCACACCCACCAAACAAAAACATTACAATTAACATTTATGCTATTTTTTGCAGGATCATCTCCTATCGAATGAGATCAAAGAACTAAACCAAAGGGTCTCTCCTAAATTATATCATCTACTAAATTTCTTTTTGAAAACTATGACAAATGTGCTAACGGCTGTTGACATGTTTCAGGGATCTATTATTCATCAAGAAAATATTGAGCTCTATAAGCAACTAAAAATTGCGCAACAGCATCATTCGGAGCTGCAGAAGAAGGTACTAATCAAGGGCCTTTTTACGGCAAAGGGACAAATAGACTAAACAATAAAATCAGCCATAAAAAAATCATTCTTTTATGACCGTATGTGCTTCGCTAGTGAGTCTAAGAAAATTTTTCAATCTCAGGTATGTGCAGCAGAGGAAACGAATCAAATAGAGCAACACCCACATATCCCGTATAATGCTAAAAACAATTATCGTTCGAACACGATAATCAATCTTCAGCTAGGCCAACCAGACCAACAAAAGAATGAAACATCCACCAGAAATATGCAACTCTGGTATTTTGTACTCCTTGAACTTTGTATCTTATCATTATTATCACGGGAAAAGTGATGAGTAAAACTGACGAGAACAGTTCTTTCTTGTAGCTTGCAATAATGCCAGTGAAGGCTGAAGCTGGTTGACTCCAGTGCCACATCAAATGCTCACGTGGGGATTACGATGAGTATATCTACTTTAATGGATGCAGGTGCTTGTAAAGAAAAAAGCATTCAGAATTCAACCATGTATTTGGTATGATTTGATACATAGACATAATTTAGTATAGCTGGTCAATGACCGACACTATTCGCTTGCAATAATGACAAACATATGAGCTTGTTCAAAAAGGTGTGTGACTGTAACTTAGGATAGCATATTTCACCAATTCAAATAAATTTCTAGCTGTATAATCACTTCCTATCCAAAGACCAGATTGGTCAATGTGAAGTAATATATTAGGCCTATATGTTTCAGTTTAATAAAATTCTGCAATGGAAAGCACTAATCCCCGGTTCTGTTCATAAAAAAAAGCCATTAACGGTTAACCCAATGCCAAGTGGCCCCCGCCTAGGAAGAGTTGTTTTGTTCATCAACCACCAAGCATAAAAGTAAAATCTAATACAGAAAGAAGCATGGGTTAGAATGATACTAGGATAAAGGCGGGCCAATAACCACCAAGCATAAAAGTAAAAATAAACTTGATTCCGCTATTGTCAAGGAACATAATTTTGACATTTGTAAACGAATGCTCCAAGCCCCAATAAACTTCCCAACCTAGTTAAAGTGTTGTTAGATCAAAGGAGGACATCCACCCCAAACAAAAAAGATGTGCTAAAAATTTAATTGTAATGTATGTACATATAGTATCCTTATATATCACTTAGTTTCTTAATTTAAACAAAACCAATGTCAGTCCAAAATCCAAAGCTTTGCAAAAGCTCTCATTTTAGTTTTACAGACTGGCTTTATCAAAGCTTGAACGTAAAAATCACACATAAGGTTTTCACAAATCATTCCATTAGGTCTCTAAAACTATTGGTTAGCGATAGCAACCAAAAGGAAAGATTATCTAAAATATAGGAGGATGCAATAGGAGATCATAACGTAAAAAGCCCAAGTGATGACTGAAGCCCAGCTTGGTCCACATGAGTGAAACCTGCTGCAACATTTCAGTTCTGATTTCAACCAGAAATACCCATATGACCATATGATGCCAAACACACACACACACACACATACTAAAGGATCCTAGGAAAAATAGCAATATCAGATGCCAAATGAGAACAAAATAGCACCTGATAATGATTATGGATACCAAGCAAACTCAAGGCAAAATGAAGAGCTGCAATTCACAAAGATACAGCTTAAGACTCAAAGTGGGGCTACTTTAGCATTAATTGGGCGTAGATGTGACAAATGTGGGTCATAGCACAAAACAATCATCTTATCGGGATCTTGAGTTCTAAAAGGAATAGAAACTGTTAAATGATAGAGAATAGGTGGAAGTTATATGTTTGGTAACCACAAAATACAAGTTTTACTCTCTTAATCCACCTGCCATAACATCTCATCCAACCCTCAAAACTATTGTTTTGAAGAGATGCCATGGTATCAAAAGAATGAATCTTCTACTCAATTATCAAAAAATCCTATTTCCAAAAAGAGCCCGATGCTTCTACATATAATGACCCATGTTCAAAAGCACTCTTTTAGCTTCATCACCTTAGCCTTTTTACACCATATTTGAGCTTGTGGCATTCTTCTACACCACCTTCCCTTCTTTTGCTAACCCATAAGTGACAAGCTACTTAGTCTTAAATGATTCATTCTAAAAATCAGAGTTTTACAAGCCTAATACTATGGTCTCTATCACACTCGGAGCATCATACATGTTCTATCTGAATACAAATTAGATTGGATTATCCAAAAAAGGGGGTGCTAGAAGTGAGAATGAGAGATAGTGAACATAGACATAGAGCAAGGAAGTTTACTAAATCATGTTTCAAAATTAAATATATGAAGGCGTGTGGATTGTTTGCTATAATCCGAACAAAACAAATAAGGTCTATAATGATACATTCCTTAGTACCAAAAGTGAGATCAAAAAATAATCAGTTAAAGGGTAAACTCAACAGTGAGCAGATCTAAAATTCTACAAATAGCCAAAAAGGAAAGAAGGATAAGAGTGAAGTGATCACATGTCAACAGCCATCAAACACCTCACAGCAAAAATATTATACAGCAAAACACATCCAAAGTGAAACTAATCTACGTTAACAAGGATAAAGAATTCACAATGACATGCTAAATCTTTTTTTATTAAAAATATAGCTTGGCCCTTTATAAATGAAAAAATATGTATTTAATAATTTTTCCAAGTCCTAAAATTCTAGCATAAAGACGGCAACACTTCGACACAACGTAACAAATCATGAAAAAGATATGCCATGACTCAACAATAGGGAAGTACCCAAGCAAACAATCATATTTCATCAATAAAATAATATCAAGATAGATTATTATTATCTCATACTTCGTTTTTTTGAGGTTGTGCAGGTATTGTTCAGCCTTTATATAGAATGTGGATGCATTTTCAAGTTGATAACACCACCTTCAAACTTTCAGAACTTAAGAGTGGCTATCTGCAAGCTTGATTATTTTGCCGTATTATAGTTGGAAAGCAATCAACCTCCTCAACCTCCAATAATAAGATCTTTGTTTAAAACTTGATATTGTTTAGAAATTGATATTTATTTGTTCGTAAGGAAATGACCAGATTTTACAAAACATGCTGAGTCTCACCGTGTAAAATGGCAGTTCCATTCTTATCAATGGAATGCAAGTAATTTACCTAAAACAAAAGGAAATAGTGTCAAACCTTTCCCCTACCGACTTAAAAGATCAAAGCTCTAATATATTTCCTAAATTATGCCTACATCAAACTCGCATCAATTGATAAAAATAACAATCATAAGCACTTTGTGTGGCTAGGAATTAAGAAGGAAGGACGGGAAGGAAATAGGGGGAAGGGAGGGGAAGGGTAAGGAAAAGGTCAACAATAAAATATTTTTGAGGATAGGAAAGAAGGCTAAGGGAAGAAAAAATTCATCCCTACAATTGGATAGAATTTGAGTTGAGAAGAAAGGAAGGATGGGATTTAACGGGTTTTCGTCCTTTTATTTTTAATAAACAAATTTTTTTAAAGCTAAAAAAACTTTGTAATAAAAATCACGAGTCTTACTCACCCCTTTATTATTTGGAAATAAACATTGTATGCATAGTTGTAAATAATGTATCACTTGATTTTTAGAGCATTACAAGAGAAGATGTATGTAATTTATAAGGGATAGAGTTTATGTCAAGTTATGAAGCAACAACATTAAGTTTTCCTTCTACCACAAATTTTAAGTTTATGGTTATTCATTAATATCCCTCCAAATCTCTACCTCGTCGCACTTGTTATGCAAGCCAAGGAAAGACGTCCAAATGCATCATTTCCCTCTATTTTCCTCCATCCATACAAAGTGTAAACAAAATTTTAACAATCCAACTAAACACCGCTTACAAAATGACATATGATCTTCCATTCTAAACCCCCGCTTGACGACCTATCACCATCTCCATGAACAACCTCTTTTCTCTCATTAATTCTAATAAACCTCACCACCTTAACCACTACCCCATCACCCAACCAAACTTCATTTTTCCCAACACCAACCACACCCTTTCATCAATAACCATTCTCTTTGTGCTCTTCAAAAACGAATATGATTCCAATAATACCAAAAGTAGTTAAGGAAAGCTTGAAGCCATCACCAACAATTCCATGTTTTAACAACTCCAACTCTTCAAGTAAAATTTACGCAATTTGAACCTAAATTTCAATCACAAAAAGATTTGCCACTTGCAAAACTAATTTCTCGATGTCATTAAGTATCGATTTCCAGTGGACAAAGATGTTACGATGTGAGAGTGGTTTTGATACTAGGTCTTCGTGGTAGTTGCGTTGACCAAGGTTCTTCTTCGATTTTGTAGCTCGTCGTAGTAGAAGTGGTGGTGGACTAGCAATAGAAGTGGATTAGGTAGGCCTACGGTAGTGTGTCCAATACATGCAAAACTCGCCCTTTAATAACCTTTAAGCGTGCTTAACACAAAGAAAAAGTTACTTTGCTTTGGTACGAACATAAGGCAAAGTGATAAAAACAAAAAAGAGTATGAAAATTATGTGTGTGCATGTTTTTTAGCATTTAGCAAATTATGACGTAAATCCACTAGTAGATGATAATGTATACAAACACACAAGGGGCACTAAGGCAATTGGGTACTCCAGCTTGGGCACAAAGGCGTGTGATGTTAAACTCAAAAATATGGAGACAAAAGACACTGAATGTTGTAAAAAATTTGGTTGCACCTTTCGTCCTCCTAAAGGCCCCTTTATACTTTTGTGCACCTTATTGAAACCAACTTGCCTAGCAAGGCAATGTTGCCCCTTTAACCAAAATACTGAAGCAGGCAAATAGTGGTATATAAGTAGCCAATTTGCCTAACATTTTCAGTAAGAATGTTTTCAACCGCAAACCGATAAAACGATCCGCGATCCACGCTTCTATCAGAATGACATTGCCCACTTCAAAACCATCCATAATCACACTATTCATTGTTTCTAATAGGGGAGACTTGTACATTCACAAGATATTCCTTGCCTCCTATGTCAATTTCATTTCGTATTTAATTTAAACCCTTTCAACTCTACACAAGTTATACCCTCACTTAGTTATAATACGACCATGGTCACACATACAAACATGTAAAAAAAATGCATGTCGTTACTTCACACAAATTTGAGATACTATGAGTTAGTTAGCGTGAAAATCGCAATAAAAAAACTCCATTATTAGTCCCTCACTAAAAAATTCCATTTTTCCCAAAAGTTTCATATTGAATTTCAAACACCCATATAAGTAAAAACTAACAATTTCTTCATATATGCTCACCCATCAATATTAATTACAACCAAAAAATCAAACACAAAATTGAAAAATGGGATATTGCACTTGATGCCACTTACTAGCAATTTGCATACCATTATAAAAGGAAATGGAAAGTCCACACATTTTACAAGATTTCACTCCCATACACTTATATGTTGGTAAGGGTAATTTTATATTGACATAAGACTGAGAAACTATGGGAAACTAAAAGAGAAATAAAAATAGAGAAGTTATTATATTCATCATCCACAAAAATCGGGAAAAAAATTGCATGAAGTCGTGAACATATAGGCCAATTGGGACTTCACCAAATAACAAGCAAACTAAGAGGCAATCACACCAATATAAGGCATGGACACTTACTAAGCTAGATGTGTACATCGATGAACAAGCTACAACTAGTTATCAACACACCACTCAAAAGATATCAATTTCATGACCTACTCAAGATAATGATACCATTAAATATAGTTATATATGCTACAAGCCTACCTTATTAACACACGACTTACAAGATATCAATCGCATTACCTAATCAAGATTATGAAAACAATATGTATAGTATTATACATCCAAACCCAAAGCATGGTATGCAATGGAAATGTTTCCATGAATGCAAAATGACATCATCTATGAAATACAACATAAAATCATCTACAAAATAAAAATCTCAATGGAACAAGAAGCAACTTGGATAATCCACTTGCATGATGATAAACAAAAGAATACTAATCTCAAGGGAAACAACTTGCAAAACCCACTTGCAGTACAAAGCACAATATAATTACTACCTAGATCATAATTTTATGGCAACCTAATACAGTGCAAAAATACCAACTATGTCAGGTCGGGCGGCTGCAGCACAACCCACTTGCAAAAAGCACATCAAACACACAAGTAGGAGTTATTCTAACATTTATTCAAGAACAAACTCATCAAAAGTAACAAATTCACATGATTCATGCATCAAAGTACTTAAACGGTTAAACCTATATATGAAAAACTATACCCTCATTGATTAAAACCCATATCACATAATAACTAACATCAAGGAAATAAAGAAATAACAGCCATCATAATCAAAATTATGAAAATAGATATCAAATAATTTTAGCTTAATACTGAAAGAAATATAAATTTTACCATATTTTTAACAACCCATTTTGATAATTACTGCCAAAGTCTCAATCTTTATTCTTTACCTGAAAAAAATGGGAAATGTTAAGCATGGGTGCAAAAGAATATAATGCAAAAAATGGTTCATAGAATTTAAGAAAGAAATAACAAGAATTACCCATCTTGGATGAAGGAACAACAAGTCTAAAAAAGAATAACCCAGTTATCATAGAAGGAAGATGAGAAGACATAGCAATATAAGGCATGGACACTTACTAAGCTAGATTTGTGCATCGATGAACAAGCTACAACAGCTAGTTATCAACACACCATTCAAAAGATATTAATCTTATGACCTAGTCAAGATAATGATATCAATAAATTTAGTTATATATGCTACAACTAATTATTAACACACTGCTTGCAAGATATCAATCACATGACCTAATCAAGATTATGATAACAAAAAATATAGTATCCAAACCTAAAGCATGGTATGCGATGGAAATGTTTCCATGAATACAAAATGAAATCATCATTGAAACACAACACAAAATCATCTACAAAATACGAATCTCAATCGATCAAAGAAGCAACTTGGATAACCCACTTGCAAGATGATAAACAAAAGAATACTAATCTCAAGGGAAACAACTTGCAAAACCCACTTGCAGTACAAAGCACAATATCATTACTTCCTAGAAAAAACTTTTATGGCAAACTAATACGGTGCAAAACTACCAACTACGGTCAGACCGGGCGGCTGCAGCACAGCCCACTTGCAAAATCAGACCAAACACACAAGTAGGAGTTATTCTAACATTTAATCAACAACAAACACATCAATAGGAACAAATCCACATGATTCATGCATCAAAGTACTTTAACCTAAATATGAACAAACTCTACCCTCATTGATTAAAACCCATATCACATAATAAGAGTTATTATAATTTATAACATCAAGGAAATCAAGAAATAACAGCCATCATAATCAAAATTGTAAGAATAGATATCAAACACTTTTAGTTTAATACAGAAAGAAATGTAAATTTTACCATATTTTTAACAACCCATTTTGATAATTACTGCCAAAGTCTCAATCTTTATTATTTACCTGAAACAAATGGGAAATTCTAATCATGGGTGCAAAAGAATATAATGCAAAAAAAATGTTCATTGAATTTAAGAAAGAAAAAAGAAGAATTACCCATCTTCAGTGAAGGAACTACAAGTCTAAAAAAGAATTACCCAGTTATCATAGAAGGAAGATGAGAAGACATCATATTACAAAACATGGTGAAGAAGAAGAAGAAGAATCCAACGCCATGGAAGTTGGGAAGAATAAAAATTGTCGAGAAAGTACAAAATACTCCATTGATTATTGAATATTTTAATGTGGGAAACTAGGCTTGGAAGGGAGAGAGAAAAATATCTAAAGTCACTATGCATCAAAAAATTAATTTCCTGAGAAACCTGATTTAGCGACTAGCAAGGTAGTTTTTGTTGTGTGGGGACGGCACTATGGTCGAGCGAAATCAAGGGTTGTGTTATATAGGATGAGAAAATGGATCTTGGTCGGTGTTGATTAGCATTGCCGTGGTCTCCATTAGTAATGATATAAGATAAGATAGACTATTGTTCGAAAAATTATTTTACCTATAACGTTATATTAATGGAAAAATTAATATTAATAATTTAATTTTTTATTAATTTGACGTAAATAATTTAATTTTTTTATTATTTTTTAATAATTTATCGGTTTGCCTTTAGTTTGCTGTGAATAATTCAACTTTTATTTTAGTTTACTAGCAATATACTTTATTATTACCCATTATTAGTAACAAGGTATGTTTGTAGGCAAATTTATCACAAAGGTTAAATTATTAGAAAATAATCAAAAGTTGAGATTATTCATAACGGATGAGTGAAAGGTTGGATTATTAATGTCAATCTTTCCTCTATTAATTTAAATTAAATTTAGATATAATTTATATTTTTTGTTAAAATAAATTAATATTGTTTATATAAATCATCATCATCGTATTCAGTATATCCCACTCATAGTTATATGATATTATAATCAGAGTCTAGGGAGGGAAGAAATGAGGTGACTCATACCCATAAGGATGGTGCGGTCAACAAGTCTCTCGGCTCGAGAATGATCCTCGAAAAAAGTCCTTAGAGGTCCAATATAAACGATACAACCCTGTTGATTAGGTTAAGATCGTGTTTGGCGTTTCAGTTTTTTTTAATAATACATAATTCATTAATAAAGAGTCATACGACATCTACATCAGATATAAAAATTAGCAAGTACGTAACAACTTTAACCAAATATAATTCAAAATTAACAAAACTACTATCGTTGTATATGAGATCTAATAATTTCTGATTATCCTCTTCCACATCGTTGTTTGACACAACCTTCTACGAGGGGGTCTTTCGATCTATTGTAGTCTTGAGATAGAATTAAATTTGATGTAGTTGATAGTAACTGCAATTTTGGTGTTTGTTCACATGTTTTAGTTGTATGTTCTGCATATAGCTTATCTGAAGATCCAGGTTTTCCACTACCCTTGTTCACGTGTTTTAGCTGTATGTTCTGCATATAGCTTATCTGAAGACCCATTTGTTGATCGTCGTTTTCGCACGACAAGCTACATGCGCACCTATGAGCCACAATTCGAACCCGTGCTTGACTCTACTCAATGGAGGGAATACAATGGCCCTCGTCTGATTGCTGATACTAGTACAGTTCGAACAAAGGGACGTCCACGGTCTAGAAGATTGCGTAACGAGATGGATGATCGTACGGATAGAGGTGTCAAATGTAGCTTATGCCATGGAATAGGACATAACAGGCGTAGTTGTACACAACGCCAACGTAGTTAATTTGTGTACTTTTTTTGTTGAACAATTTTTTTTGGGTATTTGTATTTTGGACGACGAATTATGTATTTTAAGTATTTTAGGTAATTACGTTGATGTGTAATATAATTTTTTACCTTCAGCATTTTAAGTAATTACTTTGATGTGTAATACTCCCTCCGGTCCAGTTTAGATGTCCCATTTGACTGGGCACGGAGATTAAGAAAGTGGTGAGGTCCATGTAAAAGGTGGTAGTTGGGTATTTTTAATGGATTGGATTAAATGTTAATGATTCCCTCCCTTTTGCTTAATAAAGTTGATAGAAAAGGAATTTGGAGGGAAAATTAAGTTACACATTTTCATACATTAAACTTACAAAAAATTAAATTCATTAAATTACAAACCGAAATATTGCTAAATTTAAATTACAATAAACTTGAAAATTAAAATTACAATAATAAACTTGTAAATTAAAAAACGAAATGCTTCCTTGATTTCTTGAACGTTTTTTGAACGGCAACGGAGAACGAGCACTTTTCTCGCCACATACGCATGCGGATGTTAAATCTTTCGTTGACTTCAGATTTTAAAAAAAAAAAGACAAACACAGTATGCATTTAGTAGCTACAAAAAATCAGAATTTTTTTGATTTTGAAAAAAAGGCCATCAAATAAAACAAGAATCAACAAAATCCAAAAATACCCAAAAATCAGCAGAAATCCATTCATCAGAAACCCAAAATTTCAACTGGGCGCCAAAAACCAAAAATTACAGCGCCATTTAACAGCAGCAATGCATAACCAAAACAGCAAGTCAACCCACTATAAAAGCCATCAAAGTAAATTAGGAATAAAAGTAAATTAGGAATCAAAGCCATCAAAGTCCACCAACCAAAAATTAATTGTAGCCATGGTTAAACCCAAAAGAGAGTTAACTAATTCAACTAGGAATAAAATAGTGCATGAGCTATTAGTGTCAGTGAATAGCAAAGGAAAGCCAACACACGGGATCGTCAATGAACTTGCAAACAAGTACGAGGTGCATAGGAAAACAATAGGGAGGATTTGGAAACAGATTGAAGAACAAAGGAAGAAGAATGAACTTCCAATCAGTGTGCACAGCAAGAAGAAAGGCAGCAAAGGAAACCCAGCCAAGGAATTTGATGAAAATCAGTTTAAGTCACTTGAAAAGGCAAAGAAGACAAGTTTGGCAGCAATATCAAAAGCCATGGGTGTTGGCAAAACCACAATTTGGAGATGGAAAAAGAATAAACACTTCCGCAAGCACACCAACGCAATCAAACCGTTACTTAACGACAAAAATAAACTTGACAGGTTAATGTTTTGTCTAACTAGTTGCATTTATGATGAGCACACAACCAACTTCAAATTCAATAGCATGTCAAATGTTGTGCACATAGATGAGAAGTTGTTTTACATAACAAGGACACACCAAACATTTTACTTAACTCCGGATGAAAAAGAGCCACATAGAGAAATACAGTCAAAAAGATTTATACCCAAGATCATGTTTATGTGTGCAATAGCAAAACCAATCTTTTCTCAAGAAGGTGACTTGATTTTTGATGGAAAGATTGGCATTTTTCCATTTACACATCAAGTGCCAGCACAAAGATCATCAAAAAACAGGAAGAGAGGAGAGCTAGAGACCAAACCAGTACAATCCATCACCAAAATACACACAAGAGACATGCTTATTCACAAGATATTGCCAGCAATTAGAAGAAAATGGCCAACACATTTAAGCAAATCAATTTTTATTCAACAAGACAACGCTAAGCCACACATTTTAGATGATGATGAGTTGTTTAGAGAGGCAGCAACAGCAGATGGCTTTACATTCCACTTAGTGCAGCAACCTCCAAACTCACCAGATATGAATGTGCTTGACTTAGGGTTTTTTAGGTCAATACAAGCATTACAACATCAAAAATCAGCATACAACTTCACACAGTTAGTGAAGGCAGTCACAACAGCATTTGAAAGTCTACCACCAAACACAATGAAGTATGTTTGGATCACATTACAAGCATGCAAGATTGAGGTTATTAAAAATCTAGGTGGTATAGATTATCACATTCCACATATGAGCAAATCAAAGCTTGCAAGGGAAGGGAGACTTCCAGAATATTTGGGGATACAAAAAGACATAATTTACGATGCATTACGTTATCTTGACACAAAGGTTGATGCAGATACATTTGATGTTATGCTACTTTACTTGGGGATCGAAGATGATCCTTTTTTTCATCAACCAAGACTAACAAAGACGCAAGACAACGTAACCACCAACATCGGCAGAACAATGTAACCACCAACAAGTAACAAGCAACAACAGAACCACCAACAACAGAACCACCAACAACAGAACCACCAACAACAGAACAAGCAACAACAGAACCACCAACAACAGAACCGGCAACAACAGAACAAGCAACAACAGAAACAGCTACAACATAACCAGCAACAACAGATCCAGCTAACTAGTAGTAACATGTAAATGGGAAAAACATGGGTATACTTTTGGGTTACTTTAAATACTCACTTTTGGGTTAATTTTTTGGGTAAATGTTTAGGTGTAAACATGATGTTAAAAAATCATGCTATTGTTTAACCGTAAACATTTGAATGGATATGTCAATTACAAGATTTTATTGATGGCTTCAAAAAACAAAATAAAAAAAAAGCAATCTCAGATAACAAAAAAAACTCATCATAGAAAACCTAAATCCTTGATTTGCCTCCTGAATCCAGATGTAAACATAGCCTCCTAAACTTTAAGTTTGGTGGCTTATGAAACCCAAGATTGGTAGCAAATCAACTAGATCTAGGGTTTTTGTAGCCATTTACCCTCAAAAAATCATGAAGATCCAAAAATTAAGAACACAAACATGCATACGATTTACTACAAAATAAACAAAATCATCATTAGTCAAAGAGGAAAGATTTATCCATACGCAAAATGGGCCACATAATCATAATCGAAACTAAATCAAGATCATCCAAAGATTCATCTTCAAGAAGGGAATAAGTTCTCCTCCAAGTACGAGTCTTGTAGATCTATTTGTAAATCAAACATTGCTTGAATTTCTTCCTCTTCAGAGTTGTACTTCTTCCCAATTAGGATCTGTTTCAACAGAACTCGTAGGAGATGGAGGTAGGCGATTATAAAACTCAAACCATGGGTTAGGAGGTCCAATGGTAGGGTCACTGTCTTGGGAGGAAGACAACCAACAAAGACAAGAATTTGGTGACGCCATTAAAGCTCGAAAATACCCGAAATACATCAAAACCCGATCCGAGAAGAGAGAAGAGGAGTTGGGTTTCGGAATGGTAATGAAGAAGAAGATGAACAGTTTCGTTGAGGGAGAAGAGAGAGAGAGGGGGTTAGGGTTTCTGGAATGGAGCTCAAGAACAAATGAAGAACTTAATGGAGAAGATGAAATGTCGTTGAGGGAGAAGAGAGAGAGAGGGAGTTAGGGTTACTGGGATGGGAGGGATTGGGTTTATTTAAAAAGGGAGGGAGTAATTAAGTGGGTTAATTGAGAGTAATTAAGGGAGTAATGTAAAGTAAGTATGGTAAAGGGGGGGTATATTTGTAATTAATGCATATCCAAAAATAGAAATGGGACAAGTAAAGAGGAATTGCCAAATAAGGAAATGGGACAAGTAAACTGGACCGGAGGGAGTATGGTATTTTAAGTAAGGGTGGAAATGAAGAATGCCTCGAAAAAAAGTTACTGCCTGTTTTTATACTGCAGGTCTGTTTGCTGTTAGTGACAGCGAACAGAGCTGAGACCCAAAACCCAGCCTTCAGCCCAATAATGCCCCAATAAGCTATCTGTTCGCTGTTACTAACAGCGAACAGGCCAGAAACTTATTTTTCCAAATATTTTGGGGGAGCTCCTATTTTCCCAATTATTTTTATAATTAAGCTTAAAAAAAAAAGTTCAATTTCATGTCATTTTCCAATGTTTCACTCTAGTTTAGTTTTGGTGTAACTACGGGCTACAGTCGGTTAGCCGTTAGTCCGGAAAACGGAAAAAAAAAAGCTGACGCGTGAATTGGAAGCATATTTTAACCACCAAAACATCACCGCCGACATTACAAAGCTAAATACTACCTCCGTTAAATGTTATCTGCAACTCTTTCCATTTTTCTCCGCTCAGTATTATCTGCAACTCACTTTTTTCTTTTCTTTTTTAGTAAAAAATAACCAATCTAATTACCTATCCCATCATTTTCTCTCTCCTTCTTTTCCCTTAATTACCTATCCCTACTTCCTCTCTCCTTCTTTCTCTTACTTACCTATCCCTACTTCCATCATTTTCTCTCTCCTTCTTTCCTTTAATTACCTATACCTACTTCCTCTAATTAAGCCCTACAAAAAAATACATTGGCAACCGCGAAGTGTACCGCGGTCACATAACATAAAAATACATTGGCAACCGCGAAGTGTACCGCGGTCACATAACATTTAATGGAGGTAGTATATAAAGTAAAAACCCATCCTGCCGGCTGACTCATTCTCTAATCTAGGGATGGTCATGGGGCGGGTTTGGAGCGGGTCCAACCAGATCCGGACCCGAACCCTTTTAATTTTTTGAGATCCAGACTCGGATTCGGACCCTAAGGGTCCAAAATTTAGATCTACCGCACTCCAATCGATGGGTCTAGGGTCCTTAATGGGTCCTTAGTGGGTCTAAAAAAAGTCTCTTTGATTTGTCAAATTTGAAACATTAGTAAGTCATTATATTTTTCGTATATTTGTAAGAGAGTTATTATCGTATTTTACAAATATTTAATACTAATTTAACATCTAAACTCGCATAGCATTACCCATATACGTTAAATTCTATTATAAATATTTTTCGTATATTTATAAGGGTCCGAGGGGCGGGTCCAGGGTCCGGATATTGGACCCGGACCCGGATCCGCCAATTATTTTTTAGATTCAGATCCGACCCGGATCCGATGGGTCTCAAAAAATAAGACCTAGACCCTTAAAAAAGGGACGGATTTGGGGCGGGTCCAACAGGGTCCTGGACCCGTGACCATCCCTACTCTAATCTCTAAATGGGATTTTCTCAGTTCTATAAATGGCGTTAAGACATTGCTCCGATCCCGTCGTCATTCCTGAAACTCCGGCAGCGTCGATCAGACGACACATTTTAAGCGATTGCTCGAGCCGCCGAAGATAAAAAGCAGACTATTGCATTATACAACTATCCTTCATTTTCTGGCGCTTTTCGTCTCTTTTCGATCATTCCAGGTTTTTATCTCATCTTCACCTTCCTTGCCGATTTCCGCCGTCGTTCCTTTCAGTTTTTTTCTTATGCGAATTCTCGTTACCTTTTTAAATGATTGAAGGATTTTAATGCTGTTGAATTTTTTATTCCCTCAATTACAATTTAAGTTGCTATTTGTTCGTTATTTTTACAAAATTTTGAAGTAATGCTTGTATTGGTTGGCAATTTCTGGAAACTTAATCTGATCTGATTAGGACTTAGGAGTACTGAAATCTGTTCATTTTTGGTGTTGCTGCTGCGGTTTCAGATCAAGAATTACAAATTGTGTATCTTGCTTTGCCTTTGAGAGTGATCATCGACCGGCATCAGCGCATTGTAATGATTTTGTTGTTAATTGTCAGAACGATTTGATCATTTTAGTGCTGTTGATTTTTAATGAAATAATCGGTGTTGCTCGGACAATTTTTTAAGTTAAATGTAGGTATGAACTATATCCTTTAGAGCAAATTTTGAGTACTGAGTTATGTTGATTTTTCAAGTTGATTTATTATGCTTAGCAATTTTTCTATGTTTTCATGTACTAAATTATGTTGAGCTAAACTTTAAGGAGAAACTAATTAAATAAATCTATGTGATGATATGTTTAGTCTAAGTGAGATACACGTACCCTTAAGATAGTAGTTCTAGTAAATAAATATGACGAAGAATGTGACAAACTAACAACTAAATTCTAAAATAGGTGCTACAATATAAGGTTGTGTAATATGCAGTTGTATAGTTAGTGACTTTTGATTTTGCCAGTCATAATGAAAGTACACTAACAAGTCTCTTGATGCTGCTATAAGTGGAGTATATATTACAGACTTATCTTAGGGCTTGAGATTGGTTTTAGCTGCGTTGCCCCAACAACCTTCAGCACTTCATCTTTTGTTTGGCATTTGTTGATAATATTATTATAATAACAATAATTTGATTTAGATTTAGAATATTAGGATGCACTTATATGCTGTCTAATGATGGTTTGTTATTTTGCAGGGGCATTTCAGATTGGAAATGACATAAAGTCATATCCCGAATCTGTTAAGAGGGGTGATCATTTTGGAACATTAAAAGTATACTTCAACTTATGACGCTTCTCAAGTTTACAGTCAGCTTTATCCTTTTGAGGCCTCCAAAACTATACTTCTAAAGTTATTCACCTCGCTTGTCTCATCATAAGGTTGGATGCTTATGGAATTACCACTGTAACACAATCTTATATTTTTTCTTTAGTCATGAAAACAAGTTATGCAAGTTAAATTAAGATTCCAAATTTGAATGTGCAGTTAGAAAGATGGATATTGCAAAGTTGAAAGAAAATTATTTGCAGTTAATGATGCCAAGGTTTGCTCCTTTTGCCTTATGATTTTTTGTGAGATTGAACTTTCAAAAATTTTCTAGTTTTTGTTAAGAATTCATCATTGAAATATACTTTTCTCCTACTTGTCATCTCTTTAGCTGCCATTGATGAGTGAGAAACAATGTAGATGGTTTATTGAAGGAAGAATGATGGTGGAAGGAGTTAAGACAACAATAAGTGTGCAGAAATGGGATCTAGGGTTTGAGCAATGAGGTTGTTTGGAGTTTTGAAGATGAATGGATGGATGGAATAAGGCAAGAGTAAAAAAAAAACAAATTGGATTTGAGAATTTTTTGTTAAACTTAATTCTATTGTCCCAAAAAGTTTTCCTTTACAAATACCAAACCAAGTAAAGTTTTACCCAAATAACTACTTCATATAGCATTAAGTTTCCTGTATTCTTTTCTCTCAAATTCTTACCCTTAAAATATTATACGGATCCAGGGGGTTCAAACGGATTCTTCTTTTTCTTTTTCTATTTTTTTATTGGATTTAACTCTTTTCATGGCTTACTTAGTTTATTTCGTGGTCCAGAAATGTTGGTAATTTGTTTGTATTTTCAGTTTTGTTTAAGGAAGACATTAGAGCTAAGAAATGGCAGATAGAATTGGGATTAAGGTTGATGGTTCTATTGTATCACCAAAATCTGTTCTAGAAGATGTACCTTTCATTTTCTTTTTACTATTGCAATTTTCCTCTTCCCCACCTTATTGATTTCAAGGACTTAAACTAATTTTTCTATTACTCAATTTGCATACTCTCATTCTACTCCAATGAAAAATAAAATTGATATGTGTGATTTTTTAGTAACTTTTAATATTTATGTTGCTGCAATCATTTAGTTTGATTTTTATCCAAGTATTATGATCAATGAGGAAAATCTGGGAAACGTAGGAAGAAATATGCGATCTATATGTTGGTAAGTAGATGGGCATAAGTTGTTTTGGCTAATTGGACGTTCTGAAAAATTAGTTTGAGTTAGAGTGACTTGATTGGATTGATTGTGAATGGTTGCAGATATTATGGGCTGAATGTCCATTATTTAGGTGTCAACATAGTAGGCTCGTATCATAAAATGGAAATGGACACAAATATTGAAGAGGGAAGAACTAAAAGCTGTTACATTTACTAGAAACTTGCAAATTTAAACTTCTTTCGTGCAATCAAATTGCAAAAGCAGATTTACTTTCACCTTATGTGCAATATAGACCCTTGTAACGAGGCCGGGGGTACATAGTACATATGAGTTACTACGAATTACTTGGAGAAAATACGGATATGGTCATATAACCTTGTATATGATGGGCTTAACATCCAAAATTGCACCCATTGACGAGAGGGGAGGAGAGGTTGAGGGTGTTGATGGTGTTGAGAAAAGTGTGAAATGGAGCTGGCTTAGGAGGGGAGGTGTGCCTAGTGGCAATCTTTTTCATCTGTTACGTGTTTGCAGCAGCTTAGCGGGTCGTCTGGGGAAGGTCTCAAATACTGGTTGGTTGACCATCTCATATGGAAGAGAGTGTATTAGCCGGCTGCGTGTTATCTCCTCAAGGGAGTGTATCAGGGGTTCAAGTCATCTAAGCAACAAGTTTTTAATAATAATTTTGCTTCATAAATTTTTGCTCCCCTTATAACTTTTGTATCTAGCCCCACCCCTGCTTGTGACAATGGCTCTGGAAAAATGTCATACTAGTCATGGTCAAAATAGATGTTTTAAAACATAGTAGTGGTCAGAAATGAGAACATACATATTCTAATTTTTTGAAACTATTATCTTGACATTAGTACATTACAAGTTGATGTATTGTGTGTTTCACAATGGAGTACAATCGTACACACTACACAACATCACAAATTACAATTGTATTCTAGCTAAATAAAGTCTGCACTATTTGCATTTTACTCTCTGTCCTTTTTGTTTACCCAATTCCGTTAGTACATTTGACCATCAAATGGATTACAAGTGAGGCAGATGATGGATTATCGGAGATGAGTCACCAATAAATGCTTTATTCAATCCATCTTATTCATAATGGCCATATACATTCCCATTTAGAGGTGGCTATAGGACAATTAGAATCGACCAGTTCCAAATTTTTTTGACCATCACCTTTTCTCAGCTTTTGAATTTCTTTGTATTTTCATTAAAAATCCTTTCAACTATTATGCAAGAAGAAATTTGAACCCACTACTGTGTAAGATGTGTTGAGTTTGAGAATGGATGGATAGGATGCCAAGAAAGCTAAGAATTGACTCAGACACTCAGTTAGCACTTAGTTTTTGAGCTTGTTTCAAGTTTGAAAAGCACACTAGCATGCTTAGCTTGCAGCATTATATTTAATCAACATATATGCATGATATTAAACCAAAATGCAGTTGTTATAGTACATGAAATGAAATGAAGCAATTGGGGGAAAGAACCAAAACGAAGAACAATGAGTAGGTCAAAAAACAAGAGAATTGGAACACCCTCATAAGCTTGATATGGCACTGACCATTCTCTGAACATCTGCTTTGTAGACAGGAGATGTCTTGGACGGTATTGGAGAGGTCAGAATGCTCAAACATTATTGACGTTGGTCCTTCGATGGAGCATACTTAGGCGGTGGTGGAGGGCGAGACATCATTGGCGTCTGAGAGACTGTAATTTGTGTCATAATAAGAGTCGACAACACGATCAACAGGAAACTCACCAAATATTTCAACTCCATTTTCTTTAACCTGATAGAAACAAAAAGAATGTTTGTAGCAGAACAAAGAATTTGTGAATTATGATGTTATATCCAAGGAGTTTGGAAGAGTTCTATTGAGGTCAATTTGGCCTGCTAAGTTTATTAGTTTCCCAATCTAAATAATGAACATGAAATGCTCCTATCATTGAATTGGTCCCAATCTAAATAATGAACATGAAGTGCTCCTAACATGTTTGGTGAATTGCTTATTATAGCAGATCATCGAGTTATCTAAATTTGTTCTAGACAAATATCAAGTTTGGATTATTCATGATTAATTAATAGGTGTAACTAGAAAATCATAAAAAAGTTGAATTATTTTGGGTAATTTTTTCTTTAAAATATTACTGTTGTGAAAGTATATTATATGTAGAACTAATTGGATTATGATTATTATTATCTTTTTTTACTTTTTTCATTTAATTCTTCTCCCTTAATTATTTTTCTCTCTCCGCCTTTTCTTTCTCAATTACCTTTTGTGATACCCTAGCTTTAGCTTGAGAAGGGATTGATAAACAACTCATATCAACAAAGTGTATTTTCTTTTCTAGGGAGCCCATTTGCTAAAAACTTCACTGTGAAGCGTGCTTGGTGGAGAGCAATCTTAGAATGGGTGATTTCTTGGGAAGTTTTTCTGGGTGCGCATGAGCGAGGCTAAAGTGCATTGGAAAGACTTGTGTTGGTATGTGAGGCCAGTCTGCGGTCTACATGAGTAGTCACTGGTGATCCGTTGGGCCGGAGTGTTACACCTTTCTCTCTCCTTTTTCTTCCCCATTAACTTTAATTAGTTATCAACATTCATAGTTTCCTCGAACTCTTGACTTTCAGATGCAGGAACTGCATCGAGTTAGTTATAAAGTTATACAACTCTTGGCAATCGTTGTTTGCATAGTGTAGATTAACAAATACTAATTAGAAACCACATAACTGATTAACAAAAACTAAGTACAAATCCGCTACAAGCAGCAGCTACCCGCTGCATCAGGTACAATCCCACATTTACTGACTGCAGCAGATTTCAGCAATCAGCAGCACATGTCAGTTCATAGGCGATGCAAAACAGCCCTCAATCCAAAATGATTTTGTACAGCTCTATACCACTATGATCACCAGTAGTTGTTCAACAGCAGCCATGACATTACTCCAAATCAAAAACCAAAATAGCTACATATTCTCCCCAAAGCTGGTGTAATAATGCACACACCCAGCAATATACAAAACAAACCTGACCAAAAACCAGCAACATCACTAATATAATGCGACAGAGTCATTAGAGTGGAAACATCGGTCGCCAAGAAACTGGCAGTATACTGCGACACCTGCCACTTTGGCTTTGAGACTAACATAACTACTTATATTCTTGGTAAATCATTTAATTCATTTCTAAATTAATATAATGCTTCTTCATTTTAACTGATCTTGATTAGCTTACAAAACAAACTAGGACACCAAACAGCAACACCAAAAGCAAATACTGATTCATGAATTAACACTGATTAGATTTTTAATCTAAGATTTCCTTCATGTCACAAATATTCTAAATTTCATTACTTCCTCATCGGCAATCCAGCTAAAACAGATAGTAATCTTTCACAATGATGTAATGTAACTGATTGTATGTCCGCCAGTTCTCGTTGATATACAATGGCTGTGATGGAAAGTTCCCAATCATTGTGTTGTTTTGAGCATATAAAAATAGAATACACATTGCTAATGAGAAGGTCCTTGGTCCTTTACTGATTAAAGATGAGGTAAGGTTTTAGTGCACTTAGAGTCAAATGAATTTGAAAGGAGTTTCTGGCTTAATTCCAGCACAACTTTGAAGTATATTTCATGATAATCAGACATTAACTAAGCAAGATATAAGCAAAACAATCGCGCATACATCAGATAAAAGATACAAATAGAGGGTTACATTTAACTAGTGAAGAATAAGAAATTTTAAGACTATTGATAGAAAAAATATCCAAATAAAAGGTTTCTAAATTATTGTACATCACTTGGTAGTTGGTACTAAAAAAGAAAATCATCTGAAAATAAAATCTATGATGTGGAAATGTATACTGCCACAAAAGTAGCTGCAAATGCATCACTGGGTAGTAGGTAGTGTCGTTTTTTCAGATGCATTCAAGGCAAGCAAGTATATTAATGTTATCACCAACTGCTGGAGCCAGACATTAGTAGTAGGTTATTTAATTTTCTGGACAGATTTTTCTCAATTATAATACAAATCTACATGATTATAAATGTACTATGAGGGGGTGTTTGGTAGAAGGGAGTTGGGGGGAGGGAATGGGAATTCTTATTGAGACTTTTAAAAGTCTTTGTTTGTTAAGAGGGAATGGGAATTTAAAGGGGTAAGAGAATGGGACTTTTTTATATGAAAGTCCCCAAGAAAAAAGTCCTTGGGGGGAGGTGGTAATTGAAGTTGGACTTGAGACTTTAGATTTTGAGATTAAATTTAACCAATTTTTAATCTAGTCTCATCCTTTACCAAACAAAGACATAAGACATTTTATCTTAAGTCTCACTTAAAGTCTCTACCTTAAGTCTCACCTTTAAGTCTCGCAATTCCCATTCCTTTCTACCAAACACCCCCTCAAAGAAATGCAAGTATATTTTAGCTTTATAATCCTAATAACATCCTTAGTATGAAAACAGGCTAGAAGGTTGACTTATTTTCCTACCTCTTTTCTAGTGTGATTACTGTCATAAAAAATTATAATAAAATATTGGTCTGTCTATGGAACTTGCTTCAATAATATACTTTGACTGTATTTTCCTTAACAAATTAGATACTTCATAAAATTAATAAAAATTATCAATTTGGTAGCATCCTTTAATGACCTTATCTAACCTACCTACTACTCCCTACCTCCAAAGTTTGTTTTATAGTACACCCCGCCCCCGCCCCCGCCCCCCCCCCAAAAAGAAAAAACACAGTCTACCAACAAAGTTTAATCCAACCTATTTGTACTGAAAAGCCCTTCTACCGGATGTCCGGCCCATTGAACACCCCTAGTTATGAGCAAAGAATTTAAGACGTACTCCCTAGCTCCAAAGTTTGTTATATAGTATCCCCTCAAAACCTACCAACAAAGCATAATCCAACCTATTTTTTCTCTTAAGTATTTGGCTAAAACTAATGGAATCAAAAACAGTAGTTAGTCTGGTTTTAGCAGCCTTGCTAGCAAGCACGGCCTTTAGTTCCAAGTCCCAGTCTCTAGACGAGATTTCCAATAACAGACTAATAAACTACTTACCAAGTAAGGAAGTTGAACTACCACTGTCAGATACCCTCCTCACTCGACCCACAAGACTGCTGCAGAGGCTTCGCAATCAGAGAAGACCACCAATCCGCAGACCACCGGCTCCTATACGGGCTCCAGTACGTGCTTTCATGGCACCTCCATCACCACCCTCTTACCCACCGCCATCAACACCCTCTCCTCCCCCTCCAATCTATGGGTGTTATTGGGGATGTTAATGCCAACTTCATGTGGATAGCATCATATCCTTATTTTCCCCAAGAATTCTGAAGTTCCCAGTACTTTTATCTCTCACTTTCGAACAATACCGAAAGACAGAGCATAGTATCAATTACTGCTGCTGGCATGCTTCACACACTTTTGTGACAGGAAACTTGAGCTTCTAAAAACTTTCAGCTTATCATAGTTTTGTGCTGATCACTCCTTTCCTTGAATTTCTGTTATGTCTTCATTCATTTGATTATGTCCTTGTGCTTGTAAATGTTTTATATTTTTCCCCAAACTGTTTTCCCCATTTTTATGAAAAAGAAAACAATATGTACTCTGTAAACTTGAAGTTTAAAATGCATACTTTTCCTCACAAGCCTTAGGTAAATTTAATGTCTCCATCATTCCTTAAGAGCAACACTTTTCCGTTTTTCCCATTATGTGACAGGAAATAGGAGTACATTTTTTGAAAGGATCAATATGTATACAGTACACTTTTACTTTAGATTGCATGCTTTTCCTCGCATTTTGGCCACTGCGTACCACCTTTTTTTATTTTTCATCCATTCTTAAGTGCGCCATTTCTCTCAATCAAACTCCCACATCTTTGGGAGAAATGTTGAGAAAGTAAGAAAATATGCCTCACCGGATTCAAAAAAAACTAATCACATTTCTTTCTAGTGGTATTCGTTAACGGAATAACCAGACAAATCATTCCACCAACTAAAATCGGTCATGCACCACCATCCATAGGATCAAGAAAGAGCTCTCAGTCTGTCAAACCTTAATAAATCTGGACTTGATAAGTTTCCCCGTGTTGAGTCAATTAAGCCAAGCTTCAATCCTCCTAGTGGTGTCCTTCCGTTGAGTCTTTTAAGTTTCAGCCTTGCGACCATACTCACCCCGGAGCCCAAAAACTTTGATTTCTCATAAGGTGCCGGCGGCATCCTAAAAGTAACATCTATTGATCCCTAGTCGACATCATTTATAGTTAAGATTAAGAGTCTAGGACGATATGTGTGTTAGAGTATATATGTGATCATCTTCAAGCTCCCAACTTTTGTTCTTGATGATTGAAAACATCATTGGCAAATACTTTCATAGTTATTCGACTTTCATAAATCTAAGAATTTCACCTCAAACTAAGAAATACAAATGCCACGACTGTCCATGTGAGCACTATAATTTCCTCAAAGTCACTTCACATCAGCAATCCATACCTAAACCCTAAAGAAATATACAATTCTGTCAATGTCACCCATAACAAACGGTAAAACATTTTTTAAATGGAAGTTGAAGCTAAAATTCGCCTAAGGGTGAGATGACACGTAAGGTGGGACCAATTCAATGATAGAGTACTTCTTGTTCATCATTTAAATTGGGAACTAATAAACTTAGCAACCAAATCGGCAAATGGCAACATAGAACTCTTCCAAACTCGGATATATAACATCACAAATTCTTTATTCTGCTACAACATTCCTTTTGTTTCTACCAGGTTTGTCGCAAAAAGAAAATGGAGTCGAAATATTTGGTGTGTTTCGTGTTGTTCCTATTGTCGACTCTTTTTATGGCACAAACTGCTGTCTCTCAGACACCGATGATGTCTCGCTCTCCACCTCCGCCTAAGTATGCTTCATCACGAAAGACCAACGACAATAACATTTGAGCATTCTGACCTCTCCAATACACTCCCTTTATGAGATAACACGCAGCCGGCTAATACACTCTCTTCCACATGAGATGGTCTACCAACCAGTATTTGAGACCTTCCTCGGACGACCTGCTAGGGCTTCTGTGAACACGTAACAGAAGACAAAGTTTGCCAATCGGCACACCTCCTGCTCCCCTCCCGTCTATGGTCCATTTCCTCATTTTCTTCAAGTTATTCCTAGTAACTCATATGTACTATATAACCCCAGTAGTTTTCTCAGTCTTGATCAATCACTCAAAGTCAGAATCATCTTGAAGGCAGAAGGGAAGGTTTAAGGAAACAAGTTATTCCTAGTAACTCATATAGTCATATGTACTAGTACCCTCAGCCCGTTACACGGGTCTATATTGGACATAAGGTGGAAAGTAATCCACTTTGCACTTTGATTATAGGACAGAAGTTTAAATTGTAAGTTGCTAGTAAATGTAACAGCTTTTAGTTCTTCCCTCTTCAATATTTGTGTCCATTTCCATTTTATGATACGAGCTTGTTATGTTGATACCTAAATGATGTACATTCAACCCATAATGTCTGCAACTACCCATAAAAACAACTCATGCCCATCTATTTACCAACATAAAGATGGCATTTTTCTTCCAACATTCATAATACTTGGATAACACAAACTAAATGATTGCAGCACCAAGAATATTAAAAGTTACCCAAAAAATCACACATTTTCCTCAATTTTATTTTCATTGGAGTAGAATGTGTGTAAGCAAATTGAGTCAATGAAAAATTAGTTTAAGTCCTTAAAATCAATAAGGTGGGTAAGAGGAAAATTACATTAGTAATATGAAAAAAGAAAGGTACATTATCTTCAAGAACAGATTTTGATGAATCACAATTCACAACCTTAATCCCATTTCTATCTGCCATTTCTTAGCCCTAATATCTGCCATTTCTATGTTCAATTCATTCTTTGGATTATAATGGTATTCTATAAAAATTATCTCTAATTAAAATGCAAATAATTATAATATTTTTAATTCGATGGCTAAAATATTAAGCGATAAGTGGGGAAATAGACATGTTTGGAATTTTTGGGTAGAGAAAAATTGCTATCCTTCCAATATTGAAGGAAATTGTTTATGAAGGGTGAAATAGTGTCAAAATAAACAATTTCTTCAAAAACAAACACGCAATTGAATTAATAAAAGAACAATAATCAACTCAAAAAAACATAATAAAGGAACAATCTATCTATTACTATATACGGGTTCTTCAATAAGACACATGTCACTCTCATATTTACTA
Source organism: Amaranthus cruentus (assembly GCA_019425755.1). Classification (NCBI taxonomy): domain Eukaryota; kingdom Viridiplantae; phylum Streptophyta; class Magnoliopsida; order Caryophyllales; family Amaranthaceae; genus Amaranthus; species Amaranthus cruentus. The sequence continues at coordinate 33,569,434 of CM033450.1, read as the reverse complement.
TTTTCCCTCCAAAACACAAAGGGGTATATTAGAAATCCTTCATTCGGCTAAATATGGTAATTAAAAAATTCTTTCTGCTTTACATCAATCACATTAATCAATCAAATATAGTTATTAATTATTAATCTTATGCTAATTTTAGGTTGATTATAATATATTCCTAAGATCATTTTATAATAAAATATCAATCAAATGGCCACTTATTCCGTTACATAATTATCAATCCTTTCTAAGATCATTCTGTAATAAAATATCAATCAAATTCCTTTTTTGTTATAATATCATTTGTGAATTACAGCAAAGTTTAACACTTTTGTGAATTACAAATTTAATGTTTATATTTTGCGAATTACAATAACTAATATCAAAGGTTACAGGTTCAAGCCAAAACATAGAATTTTGACCATTTTGGTGGTCGTAATTTTAGTTTAAGTGGTCGGAGTTTGGTGTTTTTAGCTTGAACCAGTAAATTTGATACTTTCGTGACGGTAATTCGCAAAAAATAAACATTGAGTATATAATTTGCAAAAGTGCTACACTTTTAAGCTGTAATTCACGAATTATTCTAAAAACAAATAAAATGAATTGTTGAAATATATAGGGGTTAATTAGATTAAGAAATTATATTTTTTTCTAATTATTTTCCTGAAATACTGAATCTGAGTTAAATTTATTTGTATTACACAGCCACATTCCATAAAAAAAAATATATTACATACCTATAGTTTTCAAATTTTAACATTTTAATCTTTTCTAAAATACCAAGATATAAACTATTTTCCAAAGATATAAGTTATTAATTTTTTTTTTTGTGCACGAATTTTCATCTGATTAGTGATTACACTATTTTCAATCAAAGTATCTATACTATCTATCTATATCTATACTAATATACTAAAAGAGAAACCAAAAAAGTATCTTATTGACATGTGTCAAGCTATGGTTGAAAATTTTCATGCCTAAATTATCAAACTATATATTCAAAAAGTATATTCTATTATATATACAAAAATATACATAGAAGTATATATCCAAAAGATTAAATTGTAATTACTATAATACTTGATACGTTTAAAAAAATGTAAATTGATACGTTTAATTTCTCTTACACGTTAAATATTATTTTCAATAAATTTATTATAGTTAACAAATAACAAATTAATATTATGATAATTTAAACTAATTTTGTTTATGTTTACATTATTATTATAATTTTATAAAATTATCCGTGCTTGGCACGGGATTTAAGCTAGTAATAACATAAATAAAAACTGTGACCATAATTGCCATTAATTAGAGAACAATATAATATCTCCAAATTTCTTATATTGCCATTTGCTATGGGCAATCACTGATGAGATAACTTCGTTGTATATAATGATCATATTACTAAATAGAATTTCATAATTGAACTCTTTTGATTGAGAATATTCTAATCAAACATAATATTCAGATAAAAATATGAAGGAGAATTTACACTCAATAATTGCAAAAAAAGTGTCCATATTGCATCAATTGTAGAGAAAGGATCCAAATCATAATAGTCTTCTGGAAGGAGTCTCATTTGCAGGTGGAGGTGGTGCAGTTGTGGGTGTTGGTGGTGGTAGTGTTGGTGGCGCTGGTTCTGATGGTGTTGGTTTTGGTGGTGCTCGTGGTTTAATTGGTGGTGGTGATTGTAATGGTGTTGGTGATTGTAATGGTGTTGGTGAATGATTGGGTGTAGGTGTTGCTTTTGGTGTGATAAGTGTAGGTGTTGGCACTGGTGTTGGTTTTGGCGGTGCTTGTGGTTTTATTGGTGGTGGTGATGGTGTTGGTGTTGGTGAAGGATTGTGTGTAGGAGTTGTTTCCGGTGCCTTGACTATAGGTGTTGGCAATGGTACACTAGGTCGTGGTGATGGACGAGGTACTTGTGGAGGATTGATAAGTGGTAGTGGTGGTGAGGAACGAGACGCTTGTGGTGGTGATGGTGATGGTCTTGGTCTTGTAGTAGGTCTGGGTGCAGGATTGCGCATGGGTGTTTGTGGTGGACGAGGCGGCAATTTTGATATCGTTGGTGAAGTAGTTATGATTATTGGTGGTGGTGATGAACGAGGAGGCTTTCGTAATGGCAGTGATGATGGTGGAACTGTTCTTACGGTCGAAGATGGTGATGTTGGTGATGGTGTAGGTGGTAATTCTGGTATAGAACCGAAAAGACCTAGAAAAAATAAAGCGAGATCAAATACATGAGTTGGTTCCGCAACTGACGTCGTTGTTGGTGAAGGAGATAAATTTGTCGTTTCAGTCTGCTGAGACTTTGTAGTCATGCTTATACTTGCGAGCACAACTGCTATTACACATATGCACACCAAATTATTATGGCGTGCCATTTTCAATTTTGGCTTAGATTTTAGAGAAGGAAATAAATATTGTTCCTGATATTTTGATTTATGATGATATACTTATAGGTCTAGAAAAGTTTTTTTTCTTTTTTTTTTTTTTGAGATGGTCTAGAAAAGTTATACAGAGTCAATCATCTTAACTAAATTCCTTACCAAAATGGAAGAATAATACTATAATAGTAACGAATTGGCATAAAATTAGTTGAATATTTTGGCTTAGAGTTGCAGAGTGGTGCATCTCAAGTTCTCAACTAAGAGGATTGTTCAACTAGCTTAGTCAAGGTAAAATGTACACGCTTGAATTTGATACTTTGATATGGAAATTTACGATGACATAGTCTTTTGGAAATTAAAATTTTTTGAAACTTATTTTAAGAGTTTTTTAAAATAATTTTTTATATTGTTTTTTCGAGTTTTGACTCCCCATTAACCATTAGACTTGTGCAACAGGCTCAAATTTGACCATTATTTTCCAAGCTTTGAACAAGCGTTCTATTAATAAAAATGGAGCTCTGAAGAGGCCATTTCTTGAAAGTATTTTGATATTTTATTACTCTTGTGATAGTTCTTTAAAACAATAAGTCTACATTCTTATTTTATCTTTAATTTGTATTAATTGAGCTAAATATATCTAATGTGTTTTTCGGAGAGACTGTCTCTCACAATTTGAGATTTTCATTAATATGGTTCTTTCCTTTATGCTGGATGAACTTCTGCTTGTATTATCTCTTACTTTTACAATTTTACAACTTAAATTTATTTCTCTAATAAAAGTCATACAAAGTCAATTAATCTAATCAAATTCTTTGTCAAAAGCTTAAAAAATCTGATCAAATTGGCTTAAATTAGTAGTATTATAGTATAGTTTGGCTTAGAATTACACAGTGGTGCATCTCAACTAACTCGAAGAGGATTGTTATTTGTTGGTATGGTAACAACTAGCTTGGACAATGTAATAACGTACATGCATGAATGTTTTTAAGCCAGATATGTTGTTGTGGACAATTATCCAGAAATTCAGCCGCAATTATATCCCAAAGTTGACTTGAAACATCTAATAATTTCGTGCAGAAGACATTCAGATTTTAAGAATATAGACTCTTTATTTTGAAACTGTCTCATTAAGAGATTGACTTTCACAAAAATAGAGAAAACTAAGAAATGAAGTTAACAATTGAGCAAATATTGGAGAATGTGGATACTGAATACTTCCTTTTGGCCATGGATAATTATCAAATCCATTTAAAATCTACATATCTAAAATTTACATATCTGTTTTAATTATAATACATTTAAGTACCAATTTCACATAAATGATTTTTTTTAGTTAAAGAGAATTGTATAGGAAGATGTTGGGATAAAATGGACAAAGCAATACATAGAAAGATGTTGGGATAAAATGGACAAAGCAATAGATAGTGTTGTGATTAAGTGCACAAATTAAAAGGTGCATTCATGAGTGAACTCTTAGGATGAAATCCTATAAGGTTGTTAATTGGTGATTTAGGTTGGTAATTTAATATGGTGTTGAATGTAATGATTAAAATATGAATTAATGGGACTTAATGAAGAAGTGTAAAGATTTAATGCAAGATACTCTACTATGCAAGTCGAGCAGAAACTATCCAGGAGGGATCTGATGGTCGCTCAACCTCCGCTCGATTCGAGCGGACTGTTTTGTTTGGTCGAGCAACAAGTCAAAATGTGTTCAGTAGTAACCGTTTCTCCGCTCGACCTGGTCAAGCGAATCCTCTAACAGCATAGGATGCCTTCATGATCTAGGGTCTAGTTGCTTCTTACCCATTCCTTTTGTTTCCTTCACTCTCACCGTGGTTGTATTCTATCTTTTTACCTTGTATTTGTTTTTTTGTGTTATGTTATTATATGTAGACCTAATATGTCTCTACAATCAGGTGTTATCTTGAGACAACATCGCCACTCATATCTTCTTATGCAGAGCTTCTTCTATTTGGGATAACATCGACCGCTTTCCTATAGTCCTCCCTGTGAAGGAAGTACGGAGTATGGATTGCCCGTCAACTTCCCTCACTCAAACCCTGCTCTCGAGCGGGATATTAGGTATTAGGTATGATGATGATGATAATGATGGAAATCTCGTCTAGAGACCGGGACTTGGAGCTAAAGGCTGTACTTGCTAGCAAGGCTGCTAACACCAGACTAACTACTATTTTTGCTTCCATTAGTTTTAGCCAAATACTTGAAGAGCAAGAAATAGGTTGGATTACACTTTGCTGGTAGGTTTTGAGGGGGTACTATATAACAAACTTTGGAGCTAGGGAGTACGTCTTAACTTCTATGCTCACAATACGATCTCACCATAAAATTAGAAAAAAAATAAAAAAGTTTTATTTTTGATAGACTTTTTATATGAATGATGTTGAAAATACTTTAATTATGAGAAAGATTTCAAATCGCTAAAATAGTCAGTAGTAGAATTGTATATAATACTTCATGGATAATCCTAGCATAATACCATATGATTTTGTAAAAGAATGAAACATGTCATGTATTATATGCAAGTCAAAGCTCATTGCCTGTGAATTTATGAGCCCAAAGAATGATCATGTGATGAATGGTCACGTTGTAACATACGTCTCACCATAAAAAAATCCCATGCAAGAGTTCCTCCCCAAGGAAACAGAAATAATTGAGCGTTGATGTACTATAGTTAATTAATTAGTTATCATAATCATCAAAAATTTACCTATCTAAAACTTCATATGTGTAAGTACATCTTAAATTCCATGCTAACAACACGTCTCCACGTAAGCAATTACTCTCCTTTATCCCTTTAATTTTGTTACGCAATATTATAATACACAAAAAAATTTTAATTTGAATTTCACAATGTAGCAAAATCAAAGGAATAGATAAGCAGATGTACAACCCTATATATCACTATATGGGTATCCGACGACAAAATTTTTCCTACTCTTCTTTATTGTCTGTCTCATCCGATATACGAACTTTGCCTCATTTGCTTATAAACGTTCGAACTTTCGATTATTTTTTAAGGCATGAACTTTAGGGGTTATCTGCCAAAAAAGATATAGCAGATTTTGGTAACCCTTTGTAACCGGTTACCCACTTTATGTTGAGGCTATATACTCTTCTCAATGTCGAAGGCAAGCAGCATCACCAAGGATTCAATGGCTTCTTCTTCTTCAACCTTGAGAAGCTCTAACTTGCACAACATTCAATGTTATCATGGTTTCATGGCTAAAATTCGTACAGTTAGGAAGGGTCCCAACTTGGGCGCAAGATTTTTTGGTTGCCCTAATTGGCCTATAAGTGTTTTTTTTTATTTTTTAGGGTTTATCAATTTTTAGGTTAAATTGGTTCTAACTTCTAAGTGTTGTTCCTTCCTTGTTGTTAAAGAATGATGACTGTGTGTTCTTCAAATGGGAGAAGGATTGTGAAGAGGATTTAAAATTGAAGGTGACAGAGACAGAGCAAATGGTGAAGGAATTGGCTGAGATGAAGAAAAAATCAGAATACAAGATGGAATTGAAGAAACAACAATACAAGGCAGAAATCAACAACCTGAAAATGAAATTGAAGAAAGCAGCAATTAGAGAGAAGAACTAACAGCTGATGTGCAACCCACATTGCTTTCATTTGTCTATTCTTTTACACACATTTCACCCAAATTTAACAAACACTTCAAGCATAAATCTATTGGATTAACCTCAAAAGTTCTACCCATTCCCCCAACATAAACAACACCAGCTTTATCTTCAACAAACTTACCACCATACCAGTAGCAAAATGTAAATTTAGTTTCCATTTTCTACAAAATTTGAACAAACACAAAAAATAAAAAAACTTTCAGAACCTATTTAACATTCACATTAACAGATTCCAAAAATGGAAGAAATAATATGCCGAAAAAAGCCAAACAAAATGACTTACCCCTTTCCTGTGCATCAGTGTTCTTCAATGACTCCTGAGTGAGATCTTAGGCAAGGGATTTTGGTCAGTTTTATAGAGAAAATCAGAGGGAAGAAGCTGGAGAATTAAGAAGGGAGTTAATGGTTGATGATGATGGGTGTTCAATCACATTAGGGGAGGGGAGGGAAAGCATTTACAGGTGGGGAATTAATGGCGCATGAGGGAAGTTAATCGTTTTTCAAAATTCAGCCGGTATCAGGTCATTCATATGGACAAACAATATAAAATTGCCAAACACTACCTAAATGAAATTGTAAACCAACTATGGAAATTGAGGTAACAAATACTATCACAAAAGAGTAATATTCTCATATGGACAAACAATATAAAATTGCTCGTTATAGGAATGTGGAAAAAGTTTTAGAAACGGGGGAACTACAACCAATTAATTATAAATGAAATTCAAGAAAAAAGAAAGAAAGAAAAAGAGTAAGTGTGCAATCAGAAAAGATGTTGAGAAAAGCAAGAACCTTAGTGGTACTGACTACTGAGATCATTTCTCTTTTGTAGGTTTCTCTCCTCAGCAAAGAGTCAAAAACGGAAAACCTCAGCAAACAAGTATTCATGTGTCAAGTTTTCCATACGTAGACAACTAAAAATGAAAATACAGCGACTTACATCTTTTGATATGCCAATAATTTCTCACGAACAGAAACTTTTGAGCTGAACTCACGGGTAGCACGCAATGCATTGAAATAGTCACTTTGTCATTGACATTAAACCGAATGATTAAGTGAGATCTAGACTGTTATATGTAATAAATGTTGCATAACGAAAGAAATGAAAGGCTATTCCACATCCAGTCGACAATGGACTTACCTGTTGGTTCACTGGTGTGTGATATGTACAGAACTCAGATGCTCTTATAATACCACTCTCATAACCTGATTAGGTATAAGGAGCAAAAAATTTCAGTTCTGGAACTAAAATCATGGACAGAAGATAAAACATATAAGACAAAAAAGGGTTGAGAAAGTAATACATTAGGTATAATACCACTCCACGTCCCCCCTGCGCACAATCGGCAGAAGGCAATGCATTATGGAACCACGAAAGCTTTTCACTAAATTGCGCTGTTGAAGGGCGATCATTGTCAAGGTCTGAGTGTTGAAAGCACTACAAAAATTTTAACTTGTTAATTACATTATAGTATACTTTAATAAATTTTTCAGCTAAACCAATCAACTGTGACACTATATGAAGCATAAAGATTGAGCATCATTACTGTCGGTTTAGTGTTCTGTCCACAACAGACCGGTTACTTGGTGGTGGCCCGATCAAACTTAGCAATACCTACAAATTATATCGTAAAATTTATGATTAGAAAAAGTGAAATGAGTACGACTAGCTATTATTACACCTTGATGAGGGGATATGAAAGCAGCGACTTACAGGCAGAAAGACGAGCCCATGCAGAAAACCGATTATCAGTGCCAAGTACATTTGGAAGTAATAAACCTGCGAATAAACAGCAGTTCACGTCGCATTCACAAGAATTATAGGGTGATTCCACTACAAAAGAAGCAAAAACGGTTATTGAAAGAATCATTTTTGATTAATAGTCGGGTTTTTAAATAAGTGGAGCAAAGTGACCCGAACCGTAGGTTGCAATTTGTTTAGAAATTAATCTGCCATTTATGTTCCGGGTCAAGCGGGTCGGTTTTTTGGACAGGCCTAATGGCTTACCTGAAAACAGATACACCCCCATAGGGTCAAGCGGGTCAAGCATCGGAAGAACATCAGCAACTTGAGCATTCGTAGTTTAGGATTAAGGCTTTCGCATTGTTGTGTTTGAAACGATCTCCATCAGAAACATGAAGAAACTATAAGGAAGGAAAATCTGAATGCACGGGCCTTTCTTAACCTATTTAAGTTGCCTGAGATATGGCAAATTAATATGATAGTGTATATGAAAATGAGATATTTACCGAAAATGCATGAGTTATGTGAACACATAACTCAACAGCAATTCCAATGCATGATACGATTGACCACAGAAACAGCATTTGATTGGATGCCCAAAATAGCCATAACACCCTGCATTTTCCATGATCGAAACATTTAAGTCAGGAGCCTTTTTTAGGAATCATAGAACATTACAAAGAGAACATATATATACACTAGAAAAGTTTCTATAATGCTTCGGCGTTTCAAGTGAGCATAATGAGTCCATCAAGTTTTCGGAGCAAGAGTAAAAAAATCAAAGCAATTCAAATGGCTGATTTCAATACGTCATTTAGTTGGTTTATTTGGTAGAGAAAATGAGGTCAAGATTGCTTCTACAATGTACAGATACGCAGCAGCACATTTAGGAATTCCTGCATTTAAGTTACAAAGCATTAAGACAAACAAGATACAACAAAACAGAATCATTTAAGGTTTCCAGTGCATTCAAATTTCAATACAACAAACAGCTCATTTGGTAGGCAATGATATATATTGCAGTGCTGATAATCTACATAAGCAATTATGTAATGAAAGTCCCATGCTAATGTCTAAAGTGATAACCCCATTCCTTAACTATAAAATGGTCGCATATAAAAGAAACACACATATTTCAGGCAGATAATTTACCATCAAATCAACCACAATCAGGACTAAAACAAGCAAAATGATGGCTGAGCTCCACAAACTGCATTTGACAAGAAGAAACGAGGTATTAGTTTTAAGAAGAAATTGAGAACTTGCTAAGATAAGCAAAAATGCCAAAGCAATGAAATTCTAAGTTTCTAACCTGGATGTTATTTTAAGAAATAAAAGGCATATTATTGGTAGCAGGGCCCATATGTATGTAAACTGAATGAAAGGGCCAGCTCAATAAATTGCTCTTATAAGAAAGCAAATATACAACAGAAACGTAGAAATAACGGCATTGTATAGTAGTACTAGCTCATATCCACTTCAAGTGTCCCATTAGCTTTTGCATGCTTGTCAATGCAATAATTTAATCTTCAATATCTTTAACCTTACATAATTAAAAGTTACAAAAATTGATCAAGAAATTTTATTACTCCAATATCATTAAGTGGCGCCCACCCTTAAAAGGCTCCCACCTAGGATGGGGTTTGGGTTACTTACGCAACCTCACATTGTTCTACTTTATTTGTTGGATTTGGCTACATTTATTTGATTAAGTTGAAAGTATAGTAATATTAATTGAATTTTTTTCAAAATCCAATTGGGGTCACCTGATCCCAACCCGTTATACGTGCCTTCATTCCTGCGTTTGGCAACCAACCCCCTAAACAAAGTGGATAGAGTTGTTAGCTTTGGTGGATGTTTGTATAATCAAGAACAAACTACTCAATTATGTGTAACAGTACTTTAGCTTGATAAAATCCGGTAGAGAAAGAACAAGCTTACAGAAGTAGACCAGAAAACTAGAGAAAGACAAGATTTTTGAAGAAACAAAAGCATACATGAAATGGCTACCATGAATTAAAAATTTTCTGGCACAATAAATTCAATTAGTCAATGGTATTCCTCAAATCTCAATTTCTATAAATCAGTATGAGAAGAAACAATGTGTTCACATTCAAAATGCAGTTTGAAATTATAAAGAAACAAATAGGATCCAAAATATTCCAAGTTATGCTATCACCCAAAGATAATCCAATTATATATAGAAGACTGAATACGGAAAGATATCCATCTACAAAGTCATCCACATATAATTAATACCATGAGCAACAGAAATAATGAATGTTGCGGAATAATAATCAACATGTAGATAAACACAAAACAAAATTAAGTTTTAATACCGTCAGGCTGTGTAATCTACAATGAGAGCAGAAAAAGTAAAGTAACTAGCTGGTCAATGATACACTAAATGCCAGAACCTATAATACCTTTGGTGAATCAGAAACTTTTGAGCTGAACTCACGGGCAGCACGCAATGCATTGGCATAGTCACCCTGTCATTGACATTGAACCGAATGATTAAATGAGATCTAGACTGTTGTATATGATAAATGTTGCATTACGAAAGAAAATGAAAGGTTATTCTGATTCCAGTCGACATGGACTTACCTGTTGGTTTACTAGAGTGTGATAGGTACAGAACTAAGACGCTCTTATAATACCACTCTCATAATCTGATTAGGTTATAAGTAGGGCTGTTCAAAAACACCTGACCCACATCATAAATGCCGGGTCAAATTTTAAAAAACTTATAAATTACGGGTTGGGTACCTGACCCGCCTTAACCGGGTCAGGTCATGGGCCGAAAATAAATCAAAGTAGGTACTCGATGACCCGCTTTTAAAAGTGAAAATTTCGTTTTTATGTGTATTTTGCCTTTTTATTTTCATTTTTGTAGCCATGATGATTGGGGAATTGATTATGAAAAAAAATCATTGAAGACGTTAGAACTTAAACTGGGGAATTCATTGAATTTCAAAATGTGTTCTTTGAAGCAGAGAACTTTTTACGAATATGAATGTTATGCCAGTAGCCTAGTAGTAACACACAAGCTTCTGTATGAACATTACTTTTAATTACTTTTGTTCTTGATTTTAGTAGTAACAATCATTGCTTATGATAACAAAAAAATTATGCCAAAATTTTGTAACTAAATTCCAAAAACCTTGCTAATTAAATTCTAGCAAACTAAATCGGGTACCCGGTGTACCGACCCGATTTATTCGGGTACCCGAATAAATTGGACCGGGACACGGGCCCTTAAGAAAGGTACCCGGTTTTCCGAGTACTCGAAATGCCGAGTACCCGCTAATGAACACCCGTAATTATAAGGAGCACAAAATTTCAGTTTTGGAACTGAAAATCATGCACAGATCACAGATGATAAAACATATGACACAGAAAAGAGTTGAGAAAGTAATAGACCGGTTAAATCTAAACTAGTAGTTTAGGCACCATGTCTCCCCTAGCACAATCGGCAGAAGGCAATGCATTAAGGAACCATCAGAGCTTTTCTTCAAATTGCACTGTTGAAGGGGGATCATTGTCCAGGTCTGAATGGCGAAAGCACTACAAAAATTTTGGCTTGTAAATTAGATAAACAAATCACCTGTGACACTATATGAAGCATAAAGATAGAGCATCATTACTGTAGTATAGTCTTTGCAAACTCCACCATAACCACAAGTCTCGTCCTCAGGTAAACAGCATGGAGGCTATTATGAAAAGGCAACAAACATTAGAAGCATGTCAGAAGAGCCAGAATACAAGGCGGTAACTACCATTGTTAATGGTGGACGATGATTAACATTGTTAATGGATGATTGATGAATCACAATATAATTATTAAAATTGCTTGCCAATACTTTCCATTCACGGACAAATATATCAAATGATCCCAAAAAAGCTCATATTTTGAGTCAAAATTGCATCTCTATTTATAAATTATATCTAGCGAAAACTATACCTAGAAATTCTCCAATACGCTAAATCTGTAGACACATTCACTAAACGGCACATCACAATTCAACTTTAAAAAACTCCAACCTGATCATCTGGGGGGCAGTAACTACCATTTGAAAACTTTCGACAACAACCAAAAGCTTCAGGTGATAACCACACAAGAAAATCATCAAGCCAAGAGGCTGCTTGCTTAACAATGTAGGCAGACTCCGGTGTCAAAGATGCTCTTGGTATCTGCATTTGTTTCACCCGCATGGCCGCATGTCAATAGGACAAAGAAATTGCTTGAAAAATTGAAAGCTATAAAAGCACATCTAAAGTAAAAAAGGCAAACTTGGTATTATGGTGGATATAAACTAAGAGTACAGAAGTAAACATTATACCAGCATATATGACGCTACAAGGACAAATATCACCGGAAACTATAGATACTTCAATTAGGAAACAATAAAGAATGTGTTAGCAAAATCACAGAACAACCAAGACCCAAATAAATAATATCAACATAGGAAACAAAGGTGTTCTCCCCTCCAAACAATTATTAAATGTAATGCATATGGGGAACAATTCCATATTTTTACTCAAAAAATCAGAACATAGTACATACAAAAAAACATACAAAAAACTAACACAATATTTATAAATCATTCCATATATTTTAATATCATAGATGCATTCTATACTCTATCATGCCTCTCACAAAGAAAAATGTTTTAATAAGAAATAATAGTATCCCTAGGGTCCCAGCCTTAAAGCTACATGATACATCATCTATTAGCAATGCACTAAGTTGACATGTTACTTCATTTAAAAGAGAGTTTGAATAACACTTGCTAACTAAACATAGCTGATTTGCATGCCTTGACTTGGAGCTGTAAGCCATTCAGGAAAACATATAACTTTGTCATTTTATGCAAAACATATAAAATACAGAAAAAAGGGTGTACAATCTGTTTCTCATCTAAGATGCCACTTGCAGGATCATAAATATATGTTGACAGTTTCTTGCACATATTTTCCAAAATATCTTACCATCCTAAAATTGGAATGATGATTATTCTTACAACCAAAAAACCAAAAATTACTGCAACCATAAATACAACATTATAGACAAGCAAATAGATTATACATGTTTCTGAGCCTAAGAGATTTCATAGATATAACAGGAGCTCACATCCGCATTTAGGTGGGAACATACATCCCAAGTCCTCAGTTGGTACGAGACATGGTATGTTAGAGGACGATGCAAGAATCAATCTGATTTCAAATATTACTCCCAATTTTATAATCTTAACAGACTTCTAGAGTGATTCTGTGTAGATCAATTCTAAGGAGATTGACCAGATGTTTTGGCGTGATAAAGATGTTCCTCTTCTCTAAAAAGTTTTGATGGCTTTTCAGCAAACAAAAGTTCTTTTGATTTCCCTACTTATGTTTGCAAAATGAATGCTCCTAACGCTGTGAATCAGGAAAGGATATTATTCATTTATTCAAGCAACTGTAACATATGCTATGAAGATATCCCCATCGAATTCGCATATCATTAAAGGCTGATTGTACACAACCTAGTCTTTATAAAAACAAAGAGGTTGTTTCCAATCGACCCTTGCTTGCAAATATCATTTGAAACATCAAACAAATAAAATGCACATGATTAAACAAGTCATCTTACTACTTTGCATGTTCCATGGCAATGGCTACAAATTCCATTCTAGTCTATCTCATTAGAGTTGCTAACTTTTTTATTTGTGGCCATAACTTACTTATTTTAGTTCTCATCTACACATTTAGCTTATCTTTTCATCTCATTTACACATTTAACAACTTCATACACCTTTTTAACCTTTTCCTTGGAAAATACCAACTGTATACTTGAAGCTAGCCTTATGTGATAGAGGGAGTATAATCCATTATAATCTATAGTCAAAGAAATATACATCTTTAACTCCATCGAGAATGGACGTTTGTGTGAAGGATTGAATTGATTAAATGGAAAGTATACTTATATTAGCATTGTGGTGATGCACTTGAAAAGAAAGAAATCAACAAATGTTGAGGATGGAGCTTGTTAGAGATCAAATTCCTTTTAGTGTTTGTCAGTTGTAGACTATTAAGGAGTCGAGGACTCAAGTGCTAGGCAAGTGACTTGAGAATTTTTTTTTTAAATCGTTTAAATATAGGTTACTCTTCTGTCTCTGCCATTAAGCCCCATTTGGTTTTGGCACAATCGATAAAAGAAAGTAATATGGAATTTAGAAATAAAGGTGGATAAAGGGTAAGGAGAAATTTATTGGACAAACTAAAATGGAAAATTGGAAAATTTGAATGGGACTGAGGAGTATATGCTATTTAATAAGGGATACAATTCTTGTCCTAAGCAACCCACCTTTAGTATCTAGGTGACAGTGACAGTAGTACAGCACATTGACAATTTGGTGTGTTCTTTTGACGTCTTTATCACTTTTCCAAAAAAACAAATTGCCAGGGAAATAATATTGAGATCTTGTTCAGAAAATATTTTCAAGTGAAAGGGTATGTCCTTAATGAGAGAAAAATTAAATTATGGAGTAACAAGAAAATACCAGTAGTTATAATCTTTTACAACGAAATATAAGGGAGGTCCAACTCTTAGATAATCTGAAAGATCACTAAAATAACCCTGCAACCCCACGACAAATTATCAGACCAGGAACACTAGTAAAGTAGCATGAAATATAAAGAAAATTCATGGGCAATAGATGACCTGAAGATATGAATCTCGTGGAAGCTCTAAGCCTGGCTCAATCCTAAGGCACAAAGCCTGCACAAAAGAGCATTAAAAAGGCATAAAAAATTCTGAAGTTACAAACTAGCGAACGGATATAAGCTTCAAATCAAAATTTAATCAAATAGAAGTCAGCAAATAATAATGTAAATAGAAAAGAAAATTAACCAGATTCACAAGGAAATTTTTCCAAACGACATAATCTGTACATTCTTGATATAACTAGCAATATTAACTTTTTTTTTCGAATTACATGCAAAGCATCATAATATCGTTGGAGAAACATGTATCCTCGGCAGCTAATGTGAAAAATGAAATACATTCAAGTTTACTAACATTAGCAAAGTTGCTAGCCAATGGCTACTACAATATGTTACAGAACTGAAACTGAAGCCGTCCACAAAAAGCGAGCTATAATAAAAATCAAGTCATCATCATCAAACATAAGAATATGCAATTCAATCACATTAAAGGTGGCCCTTCCAATCTTTTGGATTTTATCAATTTCAGTTATAAAACATTCATTTTTCTACTTCTTTTGTTCTATAATTCGTTATTTGCAAAAGAGTACTTTTCTATTTCGTCTTGAATTCTTGGGCATGCTTGTATTGAGAGTAAATATTTAAGGGGGAAATAAAAGCCATACTACACAAATGTAGGTAAATTGAGGTGAATTTGAAAGGGGAGATGAAAGATAAAAAATACAATGGTATGAGGAAGATTGCACTCAATATTATCAGAGTTTTCTACCATAGAAAGATTTTTTATAAATAGCAGGACACGTGACCATTCATCTTATAGTCTCAGTCGGCTCAGGGTACAGATTGCACTCAATATTACAACTAGTTTCTCAAAAAATCATGAATGATTGAAATGCGGCCAAAATTGAGGGGGAATTGCATTAGGCATCTATTGATATATTATATCAATTAAGGATCAACAAAGAATACGATTATCAAGATAAATACAAGTACTTTCAATACATATATATATTTTCAAGGCGTAAATCTTCTAAGGTAGCCTAAAAAGACCTTGTACCAAGCATACCTTCATATATTGAGTAAGAAATCCTGGAGTTCTCATATCAGCACCTAAATTTTTTTGCCATAATAATAATAATATACCCCATTAGAGCAAAAAACATGATTAATGAAAAGAACTGAGTGACCACTGTTTCAGAATAAATTTGTCAAGATTTCAAAGTAAACACAATAGAATTAAATTTGATAGACCTCTGTTTAATTCCCATTCCTCAGAAGCAGAAGAAATTTTGATGCATGGGAAACAGTCAATTCTGAAGTCTTCAGCTCTCTTGAAGTCTTGAACTATCAGTGCAACAAATGCACTAAGTTGAAGAAAGTCCAAAAGTAAGGCCAATGCTGCAAAGATCGACACAGTTGTCTCAATCAAATTATTGATTTAGCTAACTGATCAAAACTCCAAAAAAAACAACCGAACCTGCAAGCATGGAAAAAACACGGCATGCTAGCATAGTAATGCAGGTTCTACCGCAAAAGCAAAGACCTCAGACAAATTAGCAAGAGTTATGGATGGACAAACTTCAGCAAGGGTATTGCTTATTCGTTCTTCTAGTGGAATTTCAATCGGTTGTCGTTTTGCAGCATGTACTAATATACACATATTATCAACTACAACCTGTTAAACGAAACATTAAAAAAATAATGCATCACCTATATAGGAGATATTGGACACAGCAAACAACAAAGGTAAAGGCAAAGAAGGGTTAGAAGACATTAAGCTTACTACACACATGGTAGATTAATTTCTATCAAAAAGGTGTTCAAACCTATGTTTCTAGGACTCTTCAATTTACCTAGAGTACGTGATCCTTGACACTCGGACACTAATTAGGATCAAAATCTTGAGAAGATCAGCAGAAACAGTCAGGTTGGATCAAAGAGTTCACAAAGGCATTAGCATAACAGAGAACCATAATTGAGGTTGGGGTTTAAAGTCGGGTCAAGTTAGGACCAAGTCGGTCTACATTCAGCACCTCTAGCTAGACCCAGCTATGTTAAATTGTCTAATATAGCTGTGGCACTAAAATGAATAATCAACTTACAACCAAAACGAGAAAAGGAATGACTTCCATTATAATCAACGTTGACTTCACTCCAATGGCGCTGATAAAACCAACTAAGCCAAGGACCAACAATATAACAACCACAACTCCAGAAAGTCCATGCAAAACCTATAATAAGAACAAATAACCACAGTACTTATAAGTCATTCAGTTTGTTGGACTTCATGCATGATCTATATTTCATAGACTCTGTCTAATCTCAAAGCTTCAGTACCCATGCTTGACACTTACAAACTGCCACATGCCACCCATCTCCAACATAGTTATGAATGCTTAAAAATCTAAACACATGCAAACTTTTATAAAATATGAGTGTGACACTTTTGGCTCCTAAAAATTGATTCAAGCTCAAGTAAAAAAATTTACAATAGAACTCAAGAATTGGCAACATTTGACAAATGATAAAACGCAAGGCAAATTATAGCCTGCATATGTGTTGTGGAGAAATCAAATGTCTACAAATGGTAATTATAGAAGTCCAAACCATTCTACATTCGACAAAGACTCGGGAAAAGCATCCAAATGATGAAGTTCAAACCCTTCTAAATTTGACAAAGAATCAGGAAAAGCGAAGAATGCAAACCCTTCTACATTTGACAAACATAAATTACATAAAATCAAACCCTTAAATCTTTTGTTGTGATGTAATTCAGGATGAAAATTAGAAAAATACAAATGGTAGCTATGATTATAATATATACACTATCTTTGAGTAAAAGTGAAGTTGGTGACAGTTTATTCAATTCATACCTTGGACGGAATGTAGAACATGGACAAATGTGGTCTATTGCCCAGGGTAAGAGATATGTAAGCAAACATCACAATATAGCTTATTTGATGCAGATTAAACAAATAAGAAGTCAAGAGTCAAGACCTCAATTTTCTTGAGTACATTATTAATATCAAAACTGGCAGGCAGATAATCATAACATCACCAACAATACGGACAAAAAGAAGGAAAATTCCTCCTATATAACTTACTAAAAATTTTATGACATTAGCATTGCTTTCCCGTTTAAGTTCATCCTCAATGAACTTTCTGAAGAAAAAGATAAAAGTGAGACTGTTGGGCTACACCATGGGTAACAACTCCTCCTGTTGATGAAAATGAACAAACAGTCAAATCGCGCAACCAATGAAAAGTTCACCAGAAATTCAACAAATATGATGTACATCTAATTAAAAACGAAGAAGGTAATGGAACACACAGTTTCAGCATCGACTTAAAACTAGTAATCTACTTTTCCCCTTCCATCACATCCTCCCCTCCTCATAATACAAAACGTAGATAATAAAAAAATAAAGACATAAGTATACTCAAACAAGAAATATTGCCAGAAAATCCTCCCAAAGCAGTGCTTGGATCAAGTAGGGCTTTAAAGGTGCTCAAACACAAGTCCGTGGATATGTAATGCTGCAACGGAATACATGCTCCAAAATAGAGTTATTATGCTTTCAATCTTTCGAAGACAAAAGCAGTAACATAATTCATTATCTCCAACGAGTTTTTAAGCAACTTTTACAAGAACTTGTTCAATTATTTTGCTGATAAGTGGCAAAGAAAGTAAACGAAAACAAACCTCCATTGACAAAGTAACACGTTTTTGTAACCTAAGATGTATAGTAATAGATCCCTAACGCAATTTGATACTGGGAGTCTGGGACTTCTTTCACCAGCTAAAGCCTACAGGAATCCATCTACATACATTTATTTTCATAATTTTCAGCAATTGTCGAATAAAGTGTATTCTACGTTCCCCATATTCTCCACCCAGCAGACGCAAAATGGAGCAAGCAGAATACCTAGCTTCACTTTGGTGCGTCATGATACTTGAACTGATTCCGATCATAAGCTTGTTACAGAAGTTTACTCATAATAGTAACCACATAATTATACTATTGAAAATTTTCTGTTTTTAGCTGAAAAATTCGATTCAAAGCAGTAAAGCGACTTTTTTGATGCCTCCATGTTCATCATAAATGTAAGGATCCAACTAGAAATAATGTCAAAAAAACAAGACATGAGTATACTCAAACAAAGAATATTGTTCAAAGTTCAAACCTTATCTAACTTAATAAAAGCTCTTTCCCATTCCATAGCCTTCCCAATTGCATCGCTAGACTCATCAATCGTGTTAGTAATTGGGTAAGTTACCACAAATTTAGAAGCCTGACATTTGAATATGAACCAATTAGTCTATTATCCACGCAGCTTTGTAGCATAGAGTTGAAAAAGGTATTACCTAAGATATAAAGTAATAGATACCTGACACAATTTGACACTTGTCTGGGACTTCTTTCACCAGCAACAGCCTAAAGGAATCTATCTACATACATTTACTTTCACAATTTTCAGCAATTGTCGAATACAGCGTATTCTACATTCCCCGTATTCTTCACCCAGCAGAGGAAAAATGGAGCAAGTAGAACACCTAGCTTCACTTTGGAGCATCATGATACTTGAACTGATTCAGATCATAAGCTTGTTACAGAAGTTTACTCATACTAGACACCACATAATTTTACTATTGAAAATTCTCTGTTTTTAGCTGATAAATTTGATTCAAAGCAGTGACGTGACTTTTTTCTGTAGATTAACATTTGCATTGCAAGCATAGCAGATAACTACACATGAATTTCACTTTATAACCAGCACCAAAGATTATTTCATGAAGACAATACCTGAAAGCAATACAAAGCATGTTGAATGCCTCCATATTCATCATAACGGTAAGGATCCATCTGGAATCATAATATACTAGTTAAAAATATTATTGGATATCATGTGAATTCAAGAAAAATGGTATTAAAAAGTGTCACAAGAACGCCGCATTTACTCAAATATACGCCTCCTTTTACCTGATTAAGCATATACGCCAACAGTATTTAATTGATATTCAGATCACAATTATATGACTTAGACTTCAGTGCTTATACCTGAAGAATACTTTGGATGGCACAATCCTCACCTAGAGGCTTTAAACATATATAAGACAAGGATACCATATGCCCTGGATAGTTCACCTGAACTTCGTTAACCTGCAACAAATAAGAAAATTCCAGTTAGTTATCGATTTATATGAACAGTGACCCAATAGATACTTTTCATAGAAATTTCAAACAAGCCTCATTATTACCTTTTTAGTTGTATGTCAAAAAGCAACTGTATGTTATCTTCTGTTACTAAAGCGGGAGGTTTCCCACTAATAATCTGAAGAAAAAAATGAACCACTTAATTTACATGGTGTAAATTAAGTTATAAACCTTTTTATGCCTATATTTTCTGAAGATAAACATTCACTTATCAATGACAATGACACAACTGCAAGACTGGCATTAAAGATTAGAAAAATTACATACATGTTCAATCCTATAGAAAGGTGCCAAATGAGTATCAAAGAAATGTTTCTCTTCTGCTGCCTTACTTCCAGGACCAACCCACAACTAGAACAAAAGAACCTTAAGATCGTGATGCTTCTGCCAACTTAGCCAATAACAAAAAACAAAGTTATTTATAATTCTTTGGTTTACGATTCTAATGAACTGTACTAAAATGACTCATTAGTCACGTGCACTTGACGTTGTGGATAATGTTTGCTATTAAGGGTCAATGGAAAACAACCTCTTTCTTATTAGATTGGTAATATTGCGTACCTAAGGCCTCCCAAACCTTGCTTTAGCGGAAACATGTGTAGGATTTATTTAGTGGCATTTGGGTGATGAAAAAAATCTACAGAAATATGAACAAGATCCAAGCAGTACGAAAAAGAAATTGAGAATGCATCTATTGTTCAAAAATCAATAAAAAAAGGCATAGCTTTATACAAGACGACTTACAATTGTTCAAGAATTGTTGTGCTTGTTTGTGTTCTTCCCAACATCAAGATTCCACTACTATCTCTATCGAGTCTGTGAACTTAATAACAAACATGAACTTCTCGTTAACAGGCTTATTTTAACAGGAAGGCAAGATACGTATTTTTACACTGTCCTCGGCCCCTTTTTTCTTTGATTTCTTTTATGTTGGGACAAGTCAGCTTATCAGGCAACTTACAATTGCAGAAAGAGATCGCAAAAATTTGTTTTTATCCAACCTTCATATATTCTAATCGAAAACAAAAGGAAACCACACACGATATCATCAAAAGAAATGCCATTTTTAATGGGTGCAATAAACTTGTTAGATAACTAAAACAATAGTTCAAACATTCCATCCAAACACTATAATTAAAAACACATACACTAGAATCTACCAAGTGTTCTAATCTTCTATCTAATCAAAGACATCAGCTAGAAACAAAGAAACAACACCAAGCGCTACAAGTCCACATAGCTTCTAACAATGAACCTCACAAAACGGGGTAAACGAGAATGATTTATCGGCGGTATCCATACTTAGAAAGACATTGTTTCTAATAAATGTTAATAAAGGAAGGATATGACCAACTCAAAATTGTGAGATTTTAGTTTAATCTATCACACTCAAGTTGATCATCCCTAATAGTGATCTTTTAATGTAGTTAAAACACGGACATAAACAAACAATATAAGTTTAGAAAAGAGTCAAGCCACTTTGTTACGCTAGCTAACTAATTTGAATCTACGCAGACTAATCTCCTATAGTCCAATTATGAACTTCCAAGTGCGGATGCAATAAAGAAAACCAACTAGCATGTTCTCTGTTAATAAAGTACATAATTCCCCTTATACTTAAAGAAGTATACATATGGCTAACTCCAGTGATATTCATGTTCAACAAACCAGACTTCCTGCATCCCAAGTTCTTACTAGTGAGCTTAATGAGAGCAAATAAGTTGTTTACCTCTAAAACTATGAATGATTTTTGAAGTCACAATACAGTTTGATGTTATGTTACCAGTGGTGTTATAACTAGAAGTCTAATACACTTTACACTCTAAGGTTGTACTCTAAATATTGTGCAACAAATGGGTTTCAGTTGTGACGGGTTAATACGATTGTTGCACCGCCAAAAAACAGACAAAACTAAGCGATATTGTGTGACTTTTCTTAAAACGTGATTTTTTACACCATTACGATCAGATTACTGGTTCATAGATCCGAAACCGCTTAGAACTTTACCCCTACGATTCAAAGTGACCGCGGTTGAAAACTGTGACTCAGAATAATAGGTTCACCCACAAAAATGACAACACATAAACAAAGTATGCACATAACTCACATCTTAGACGTTCCTTGATGTCATATCTAAGACATGTGGCAGCCAATTCATCCAAGCTCTTTTTAATCCCAAGGCCACCCTGAAGAATGTCAATCAGTCATCATAGTAAGTCATAATTTTCAAGTAAAAATGCTTACATATCAAAACTGCACATTCTGGTACAAAGCAGAGGATACAAAATGCATGTCTAACCTGTCATTTACTGTACTGGCAGTTTTAGGGTTTGTTGATAGCAATTATGACAGAATCCTAATTTCACATCATATTGAGCATGATTATCCAAGCCAAATTTACAAAATAACAGTAAAAATAAAGGTCAAAGGATATCACACCTTACATATCTCAAGGCAACGTATGAAGTTCATTTCTTCCTCGCTACACTGATACTTCTGCTTCTTGATAGGTGGTTCGATAACACTTATAGGAAGAAAGATTCGCTCTCCTCCCCTCATCACGTCTTTAGCTCCCACCTTCCAAAAATTGACACTACCACTCAGATCAATACATTATTGGACACTTTTCGACAAAGATTTAAAAGCTACACATCAAAGGTTACCCGTTTCAACCGGCATTCAGAAGCATCAGCGTTGTCCTCTACATTGTCACTTCTAATCTGCCCACAAAACCTCAAATAAACGATCAAGAAGAATTCCCTAAACCCATTATCAACTTCAAAACAATAAAAGATTGTTCACAATCACATCATCCAATATCTACAATATCTCCCATACTTAAGTACATTACTTAAGCGAATGTTTGGCAGGTGGGATTTGAGGAAGGCAATAGGATTTTGTCATAAAAAAGTTCAAGTCTTTATTTGTTTAAAAGAGAACCGAACAGAGAATGGAACAAAAAAAATGAGGAGGATGGGATTTTAGTTGAGACTTTCATTTTTGTCTCTTTCTTAGCATAACAAACAGACATAATACTTTTTTTTCTTCATAGTGTCATCTTAAAAGACTCATAGTCTCATATTAAATTCTCGCCTATTCGATTGTACCAAATATTCTTACAAAAACCTTCACCATAATATCTCCAAGGGGTTTAGTTTCCCAAATTGAACCAATACCGTTCAAATAAAAAATCCTACTCCGTTCATTTGATTTCAATCATTTCTCAACCCCTAATTATAATTAAGTGCTACAAAAGAATAAGATATATGGGTAGAATATCACACAACAACATTTCATTATTCAATCTCATTCCCCGGCACCCACATAGGCGGTATTTTGGGTTTAATAGAAAAATGATCAGACAAACTAAAAAATTAAATAAAAAAGTCATAGAAGGACAACTTATAATCAAATTTTTTGTTCATTATTTTTGCGCCTAAATTCAATTATCAGAGTAAAATCATACCTGTATAAGACGAAAGAGTTTCTGGAGGAAGGTGAGGACAGCAACGATTAACCCATTTCAAAGCAAGCGTCATCGTTACAAATGAATCAATGTCACCTACAATACTCCGGCGACTGATTCTTTTACCCAATGAAACATCATTAATGGAGGAAGAAAAAGGCGGTAAAGTTACCCACTAGTCAAATGACGGAACACATAGCAACTTACATTAAAATTGAGAGAAGAAAAATTCAACAGCGTTAAAAACATTTTCAATCATTCAAAAAGGTAACGAGAATTCGCAGAAATAAAAACCTGACGGAGGAAAACGGCAAGATAAGGCAAGGAGACGCCATAATTGTACAATGCAATAGTCTTCGTTTTATCTCCGGCGACCGGCGGCTCAAGTAATCGCCGAAAAACGAGAATCAGGAATGACGAGGGAATGGATCAACACCATTTACAGAGAAGTGAGAAAAGATATTCCCATTTATAGGGAGGAACTATTGTTTGTGGGTTTTTACTTCTTATAGAGTTTTAGTGTCTGGGTCATGTTTTGGCGGTTAAATGTCCAATTCACGCGGTTAAATGTTGCTTCCAATTCAACGCGTCACTTTTTTACCGTTGGAACCGACTATAGTCATTTTTTATGTAATTTAATACATTAATTTAAATTTTAATATCTCTGATTACGTATAATAATTTTGTAATAAAACGAATTAAACAAAATTTCATTTGACTATATTTTAATTTATAGATTAAAAATTAATCACAAATCAAGAGAGGTAAATAAATTAACTCAAAAAAAGAGTGGTAAATAAATAGTATATCATACTTCCTCCGTTCTGATTTACTTGCTACCATTGCATGGGCACAAATATTAAGGAGTTACTGTGCAATGATGAGAAGTAGGTGGAAAGTTGCTTTTTTGGAATTTTTTAGTATTATTTGTTGAAAAATGAAAAAGAAAAATAGGAGTAATTAGATATAGAGTAGGATAAAAGTAGAATGGGTATAACTTTAAATAATTGGTTTTTTTACTAAAAATGAAATGTAGCAAGTGATATGAAATTTCCCAAAATGAAAAATGTAGCAAGTATTATGAAACGGAGGAAATACTTCATATTCTAATGTTGCAACTTGCAACTTATATGAAATAGAGGAAGTACTAAGATATGTTTGGCAAGTAATATTTTTTTAATATAGTACGATTGTATATGTATTTTTTTTAGTATAGTACAGCTCTATAGCTATAAATTTGACAAGTTATGGATAAGTTGTAAAAACTTTTATAGCTATACTACATCTGTATAGCTATAATTTATAGGGAAATTTACTTTTAAAATTCTCAATTATTTGCGGTTTAAATATAAAATTTTTAATTATTAATTATTATTCAAAATTCTCAACTTTTGGTCCATTTTAATTCTAAAGCACTGATATAATTTCATAACTTGTTTAATCGGTTATCATTTTGTTAAATGGAAGGGTATGTGAAGGGTCGTGTAAGATCAAAAGGACTGAGGTGAATAAAAAATACAATTGAGTCCCACTATTTCTCTACTAAAACTAATTTATCCGGTTATAAGTTATCTTGGACTTTAGATTTAAAATGGGGCTAAAGTTGGGAGTTCTGAATATTAATCAATTGTTGAGAGTTTTATATTTAAACCACACATAGTTGAGAGTTTTTAATGTAATTTCCCTAGTTTTTAAATGTTTCATTTGATTTTGACATATTTGTTAATGTACGTTTTCAATTTTAAATATCTTTTATTGTACTTAAGTCAAAATTATAAAAAGTTGATACTCCTCTGAATCTTTTTATTTGTCTCATTTCCTTATTTGGCAAATTTATATCAATTGTCTCATTTTCTTTTTTGTCTATCTTTTTTTTTACTTAAATACCCTCAATTTTGTTAGTCCCAATACCCTACTACCACCTTTACAATTAATTTAATCAATTGAAATGTCCAACTACCACCTTTTTAATGGACCCCACACCACCCTTAATAACCGTGAAAACCCAGATGAGACATTTAAAATGATTCAGAGTGAGTATTATTTAATAAAATCTATAATCATTACTAAAATAAAACACTGCTGATGTCATTACTTATCAAAATTGCTTTCGTGTCACTTTCTTAATAAAAATTTTCCCTCCAAAACTTAAGGATGATGTCATTGTTTTAATGACTATTATTAATATCTTTGACTTTACTAATTTTTAAGTATGACTAATATTATTCAAATTAATTGATTTTTTACGTTTTATGTTACATCTTTTAATGTATTAGGAAGTCATATAAATATATTTTTTTTTTCAAATTTTTTATAAAATCTTTATTATGTTTTTTTATTAAATGAGTATAAGATATTTTGAGATGGTTAAAATATAAAAGCATAAATTCTTTTATTTTTTTGGACACAATATGTCTAAAATTTTATTAAAGCTAATATTACAAAGCTGATGTTATAATAAACTGGTACATAATACGCTCATCATAAATCGTAATACAATTTGATTTAAATTATTTCATTAATAACAAAAACATACGACAATTACACTATAATCAATAACCAACAAATACATAACTTTGAAATCTAAAAGCAACTCAAATGAATAAAACTATACTATCTGTAAATGGAGTTAACATTTTTGCATACCCTTATCATAAATTTTTATATTATTAGATTCGATAGTATAATTTTAGGCATGCCCACAACTAATATACGGAAAACAAAAAAAATAGGGAAAAATGTGAAACATGCACAAGCGCAAGAACATAATCAAATGAATGAAAATATTGTTGGAATATAGAGTATACAATGGTAATTGGAAATGTTTAATTAATTATATTAAATAAATAATTTAATTATATTAATTAAGAATATCCCAAAGTGTGTATTTAAAAGAAAGGAAAAATGGGACAGAACAGAGTGCGCACCCCGCGGAGCCTGTCAGAGGTATTTGCGCACCCCGCGGAGAACTACGCGGTCGCGCATCCCTGTTCTTCGTGTGGGTTCGTCTTATTTCTTACCCTGTTTTGTTTTGTTGGTTAATTTATAACCACCAACGGTTTATATGGTTATTGAAATCATGTTTCCTGGGATATATGGGTTGAGTGGAAAGCGACTTTGATTCATGAATCGGTCTCGGGTTTCACAGATCAACTTTGTGTTTCATAGAGCAACACTTTGCTTCATGAACTAGTATGAGCTATTCTATATATATAGAATATTTGTGTGTTATTTGATACATCCATATTTCTGATTTTCTTTTCTTCTTGAGCATTTCAATTAAGAACTTGCAATCCTTGATTGTGTATTTCCATATTTCCTTCCATTTAAGTTTTTCTTATGTCATCCTAATTTCCCTGTGCTAGGAAGTTAGTGTAATTCTTTGTATCTCAGAACATATTTCCGTTTTATTCTCAAGCACCGTAGTAGGGGAGAAATGATGTTTTAGGAAAGAGCATCTCGCCTAGAATTGATATCAAGATCCAACAAAATCTTCTTGTTACTATGATCGATATATGGTGATTCCCGATGATCAAAAATAATGCATTTGGAGTATGTTAAGCAAAGGTTTGAACTTGTCATATGTAATTTGGTTTTCTACTACAAATTAAACTTGTAACTTTATTTTATATGTTTGATTTATAAAATTAAAGTTACATTTCTAACAAATTAAAGGAAACGAGTGATGAGCACAAAACTATGATAAGACGAAAGTTTTAAAAGTTCAAGTTTTCTGTTACAGAAGTGCACAGTTGTACTTAGTTGGTATGATGCTAACGGTGTTTGGCAAACGGCTATTATCGACGGATAGCTAATAGCTGATTTTATTGATTGGTTTGACCAACTGAAACTGTCACTAGCATTTGTTGGTTTGACCACTCAACCTTTTATTTATATCTAAATAAGCTAAAATTGTTCAATAAGCTAATTTGCCAAACACTCTAGCCGGCTATCTAGTCCAAATGAAGTTGGCATTAACATCCCCAGTAACACCCACTAATTGGAGGGGGAGGAGAGGGTGTTGATGGCGGTGGTGGTGGCGGTTCCATGAAACTTTCATGCGGACCTGGAGCACGTATAGGAGACGGTAGTCTGCGGATTGGTGGTCTTCGTTTGTTGTGAAGCCTCTTATGCAGCAGTCTTGTGGGTCGTGTGGGGAGGGTATCTGACAGTGGTAGTTCAACTTCCTTACTTGGTAAGTAGTTTTTTAGTCTGTTATTGGCAATCTCGTCTAGAGATTGGGACTTGGAACTAAAGGCTGTGCTTGCTAGCAAGCCTGCTAAAACAAAACTAACTACTATTTTTGCTTCCATTAGTTTTAGCCAAATACTTGAAGAGAAAAAATAGATTGGATTAAACTTTGTTTGTACGTTTTGAGGGGGTACTATATATATAACAAACTTTGGAGCTAAGGAGTACGTCTTAAATTCTATGCTCACAACTAGAGGTGTTCAATGGGGCGGGTCGACCCAACGGGTCAAGGGTCGGGTCACATTTTGACGGGTCATTAGCGGGTCGGGTCAATAATGGGGCGGGTCATTAACGGGCCTTGGTGTAACGGGTCGGGCCGGGCCGGGTCGGATAATTATAAATATTAATTGCGGACAAAAAATTAACCACTTTTTTTTATTTTTTAAAATATTATTATTATATACATAAGTAAGTCGACCCAATGGGCCATAAAATATAATAAAAAACGCTATTCTATGAACTTTTTAAAAAAGGGTCAAAGAGGGTCAAATTTAAATGGGCTTGACCCGGCCCGGCCCGTTTATCATTTGACATGACCCGCCCCGCCCCGCCCCATTTAAATTTTGACCCGACCCGCCCCGCCCCGTTGAACACCTCTACTCACAACACGTCTCACCGTCAGACATCAGTGGCAGACCTATGTTAGAGCACATGGGGTCACGTGTAGTTAGGTATTTTTTAAAAAGAACTTAAAGTAGACTTTTTTATTGATAGGAGTAAAAGTGTAAATTAATATTGAAGTCTTTTGATAAAAAATACTCTCTTATTTTAGTAATTTTGTCTTATTTATTTATTTTATCTCATTTTTTATTAGCTCAGTTAATTTATTTTGTTCCACTTCCTTTTATGGTATATATGTTGTATTTAAAATTTTAGCAAGTAAAGGTAAAATAGTTATTAATTTTACAAATGAAACTCTGCCGAAATTTAGTCCATCACTTGGTGCCCCCGAGACTACGAATCTTTGATCCGCCAATGTTCACCGTAAAAAAATTATTTTTTTATATAGACTCATTATATGAATATATTGTTGGAAATACTTCACGTGTTAGGAAGATCTCACATCGCTAAAATAGTAGTTTGTAGACTTGTGTATAATAATTAATGGGTACATCGCTAAAATTAGCATCGACAATCCAATCAAATTGAATCTCAATTGATTGCATCATAAAAATAAAGTTAATCCTCACTCCCCAATCAACAAGTGTTAATCGTCGAATTCAGATCAGGTACGAGTTAATCCAACGGTCAACGAGTTTTTAAAAAATTATACATAATTTATTTTATTTTTTATAGAAATATAATATATGTATTAATAAAAGACAAAAATGATTTTAGGGCTAAATGTAAATACAAAATATAAACTTGACTAAAAATGATGACGTGTAACCGAAAATGTTGACATGAAATTCAAAACAAGTCAAAATGGTCATGTTCAAGTTTAAGCTAATTTTATTCAGTTTAAGTTACAATTTCTCATTACAACATAATTTGCTTTTATTAGGATATCTTTAGCGATATTTAATGTAAATGTCGCTATTTCAAATTTCTAATAGTATATTAGTATATATAGAGAATTTAGTGACATTTATTAGACTCTTTAGCAACATAATTAAAAATCACACTAAAACTTTTTGCAACATAAGATCTAGTGACATTTCTCACAAATGTCATAATAGACTATGGTAACAATTACATACATATACCACTAAAGACCAAATAGTGTCGCTAAACCACTTTATAGTGAAACTTAAAATAAAATCAATAATTATTACTCTAAAAATGTAAATCATTTTTTAATGTCACTAAACCCAATGTAGTAAAAAATTAAATTTGCTATAGTGTCCGAATCATAACCCACTATATATATTCCGATCAAATTTTAAATTAATTTTAAGTCGTAGATATATTACTCCAAATAATAATCAAAATTACTTGCTCATCCCTCAAAACATAATACGATATAATACAATATAATAATATACTTCCTCTGTTTCACTATACTTGCTACATTTGACTTATCACGCAATTCAATGTGTTATTTTAATCATCTATATATCGAATTATACACATTTAAAATTTATAAAAAGTTAATATTATTAAAGTATGCGATTGGAGATTCAAACAAGATCTCAATTGACTATATTTTTCCTTACACATTAGCCGCAATATGTAAAATAAGCTTAAATAATAAATAATGTCAAATGTAGCAAATATTTCGGAAGGGAGGAAATATAACAAAAGAAAAGGCCATACCGTCAAACACTCCAAGTAATCGTCAAAGATTTGGAGTGGGTATTGGGTAATGGCCTGATGGGTATTAATTATAACTTTACTAACTATAGTTAATTGAAGTAGCTGTAAATCACTAATAAAGGATTTTAATGAAAAGTGATCCAAACTATTGACTTTTCATTGACTTATACTACTACTTTCATGTGTAAAATATTTCGTTATCTTTTTTTATAATATCTTTGATCAATAAAAAAAGTCCAATATTTTTTTTTCTTGCCTATTATCTTTGATCACTATACATCTATTTACGTATAATACATCTATTTACGTATAATACATCGCTTGCTCGGGTTGGTATTGAGTTTGTCAAAAATTTGACTCCAATATTATTATTAATAACACTATAAAATAGCTAAAAAGCGTTATATTAACTTTTTCTTTAGAATAATAAAAAATAATTTTTTAAGTCATAGTTGTGCAACATAACTTATATATAGGTTAGAACTCTAGAATATTAAAGTTATCTCAAAATTTTATCAAATTAAAAACGGGGTTGGTAGTCGATTTTGTTGGAGTTGAATTAAATCGAGTTTCCGAGTCGGCTGAAATAACTTTAATATTCACATGTTGATATTATATTGTTGTTGTCGTCTTCATCCATATACCCAGTATATATATTGACTCATAAAGGTTATTGAAATCTGAAAAGGATAAAAAACGACACACACCCTAACTTGTAATGGGGATAATGGGACGATCCACTCAATGAGACAATCGGCTTAATTATTGTTTTATGTTACGTTAAATTATAAAATTAGAATTTAAGTAAAAAAAAAAAGAAAGAGTAATTAATGTAATAAATTGATCACTTTGTTCACAACCTAGAAAATAAAGCTTTAGTGTCTTATATATATATCGAGCCTGGTCCTTAGACCTTAACTAAATAGGTGGTCCTTAATTTTTTAGGACTTGTATCTCTTTAATTAGATAAAGACAAATTTCATGCAACTAAACAATAATTTATAGAATAATTTTGATTTATGTGCATGTATTTGTGCATCTTCCATCTATCTATATGTATCTCATTATTATGTGAGCATTGCATGTCTTTAAATAGTGATAGTGAAATGCCAACAGATTATTAATATATAAAAATATTAATATATTTGTTTCTTAATTAAGGGCTATGACCTTATTCTTAGCCAACGTATCGAATGTCTAAATAGAAAAAAAAATGATAAATAATTTTAAGTTAAAATCTAAAAGTTGCCGTTAATATTTTTTTTATACTGTTTTTAATTATCAATTAATTTTTTCCATCCGTTTTCTATTATACTTTAATTATACATAAAAGGCGAATTCAAGTAAAATCTCACCAAAAAATGTAAAGAAAGAGCATGAAGTAACATTTGCAAGATTCTATACTTGTTGAATAATGTATATCTACTAAAATTAAATTCACATATTCTTTATAATTATTTTTAAACCTTATTTAAAGTCAAGTAATTAGAAATCAATACTAATAGTTAAGCATATTTTTCAGCTTTTATACCAAATAGATGAATTTATTAAAATAAATGATAATAACATATATACTAATATAACACTAAAAATAGTCGCGTTGATTACATATTCTATATCTATAAAAATAAATATTTGTTCAAGTATTTTATACTCGGAATATTTACTTTTATACGTATATGTAATTAACGTACTTAGGAGTACTAATATATATTTTGAAAATAGGTGAGTACTAATATATTTTTAATTTTCCTATTGCTATGTATTTCTAGTGCATTATTATTAATGATCATGCTAACACCGCAATATTAGGGAAATATCTTAGTGACTTATAAAAACATTATAATTAAGAGAAACAAGGTATTAAATTTAATTATCTTATTCTTCTAAGTACGAAGCTAACCAAATCCAACTCAAGCAATCACATGATGCACAATTTAAGGTAGATATGCAAACCAGTGGGCTTAACAATCATTATATTTAGCTAATCTCTAAGCTTATGCCTTAGCTTAACTACATGATTTTGTTTTATTTTATTTTTAACATTTATCTATCACTTATTTATCCTACATCACATTAATTTCACATTAATTTATAAAGCCTTGAGCCGAGGGACTCTTGACCGCACTCTTCTTTATAGGTATGAGTTGTTATCGTTCTTATTCCTTTTCCAGACTCTGACCATAAATTCTACGAGCGGAATATATTGGAGCGGAATATATTGGGTATGATGATTATGATGACAATAATTAATAAAGCAATTTTTTTATAAGTCAAGATCAAAAATTTAGATAAGAATTAAATTTGTGATTTATAATCCGGAGAAAATGATATTTGATTCAAGTAAAAAAAAAAGACTCAATTCTCATGAATAAACCTATCTTAATTAAGATTAAATTTACCTCGAATTCATAATTTTGGTACACCTTTTTTCTATTAAGAAATTTACTAACTTAGTGCTCAATTTAGTGAAAAAGTCTAGGGAAAAAGTGACACAATCCTACCCACCCCTTACTTTCACTTTTTTGTTTCTTTTCACTAATAATATCTTCCTTGATTTTGTGAATTATATTGGAGGTTAGATTATTTATATATATATTCTTACTTTATAAATTAATTTTTTTATTTTTTTGATTGATTTTTATAACACAATGAAAAGAAAAATCAAATTATAAGAAATTTCATGCTTGATTAATCCATATCATACATATCTAATAGATATGAACATGCAAAGTTTACTTTTAATTTCTATTTCTTTTTAGTTGCGTAATCAGAAGCAAAGTTAGAAAATAAAAGTTAATAAACTTTGTATATTGTCCATCTGCTATGAACAATCTATACTATTGATTATTTCTAAATAATTCAATTTTTCTATATTATTTGTTGAGAATACCTCTTTTCACATTTTAACCGACTATCATAGATACTTACCACCAAAGAGAACTAGGGTATGACCAACGGGAAGAAGCATAAAGGGAAGAAGAAGTGAATGTAACGGCTAGAATGTATTTACAGTAGTCTGTTAAAATGTGGAAAGAGGTGTTTTCAGCAAATAATATATAAAGGTTGAATTATTTAGAAATAATCAATAGTAAAATTATTTACAATAAATGACAAATAGATGAGATTATTCTGAACAACTTTTGTGAATAAAAATAAAATAAATTTATTAAATAGAAATAAAAAATTAAATAAATTTTGTGAAACATAAGTAGCACAAAAATCCTTAATCAATAACCATGATTTGTAAATAACCATATAAAGATAAAAAAAAATAATATTAAAATAAACAAAATCAGAAAAAATTAAAGTATCAAAACTCTCATCCTATCACATTTTACCACATAAATATAATTTGTTAACTTCATAAATAACGTTATTTATTAAGACCTCCTATGAGCAACCCAACTTGAAAGTTACCCACAATTTTTTTTCATGTCAAACGTCAATCACTACCTATATGAAGTAAGTTTAAAAAAAAATTAATATTACCCCTATTTAGGAAATTGAAGAGTTTTTGATTGTGAAGTGAATTTGAAGTTGATAAATTTGAGAAACTTTTACATATGAATTTCAGTGCAAAGACTTTTGAATTTTCTTTATCATTTTTTATTTCAAAGCATAGTAAATAATCTTTTAAATATGATTTCTTCCCTTTTATTTATGATTTTACCAGCATAAATCAAAAAATAATTTCTTTATCTTAGTCATTTTATGAACCGTTAGCAATATTACATTGTTTGTTTCCATTTGCAATTTTTTAATTAAAATTAATGAATTTATATAGCAATAAAAAAAAGGAAAAAAATAACATGGTTCATTTTTGTCATTGTATATATATACTGCTGATCAATGCTTTGTTTTGTAGTATATTTTATAATTATCCTCATTTCTTCAGTTAGTTAAGATCTGCTTCAAAGCTTTTGTTTTTTTCTATTTATCATTATTTCGTTAATTTTCATAATTTTTTGGTTAACTTTTCAAGTTCACTCACTTTGTTAACTGGGTTTCTATGATTTTTTATTTTAATTAATGGGTTAATGTTCAATTTTATTTTAAAAGAGTTATTTTGTTTTATTTGAATTTTTAGAGAAAAAAAGTTTGGATTTTTTTTTCTGGGTCATTTCATAAAATGGGGTGTTTTTCATATTTATTTTCAAAGAAAAAGATTTTCAAGATTGAAGATACTGACAGGGCAAGATCTGCTTCAGGTATGATTATCTTTCAAAAGCTACTTAAATTTCAATTAAAGTTGCTTCCTTTTTTAATGGGCATTTTTGTTCTTCTAAATTCATGTCAATTTCATATAAATTGCTTATGTTTTGCTGCTAAAAATGGTGAAAATGGTTGATTGATGCAGTAAATAACAAGGGAACTAGTGTTTTGCATGAAAATGGTGAGTTTAAGACATTATTAAATGCTACTTTCTTTGTGAATTTCCTTAATTAAGAGTGTATTTTAGTGATTATTGATGAAATTTTGCATTTTTTGTAGAAAATTGTAATGGGAATTTAGGGGTTTCTAGAGTAAGTGATCAGACAATTAGGTCGAAAAGTCCGGCGAAAAGCTTCACATACCGTGAACTTTGTATTGCAACTGGAATGTTTAATGCTGTAAATAAGATTGGTGAAGGTGGTTTTGGGAAAGTTTTCAGGGGAAAATTGGAGACCGAGGAGGTAAATTTTGATCTTCCTGTAATGTTTTTTGTCATTTTTTGCATTTTCATGAACATATAGTTCAAATTTAGATGTTAGAATATGCATTTTTGGCCAAGATTTTAGTTATCACCATGTTATGTGTATATGATGTTTTGCTGGTAAAAGTTATGATTATCAGTATCACCATGTTATGGCTAAGCAAAGATTTTGGAGACCGACCCTTTATTATATTAAAAGTTAAAATTTTTTCCATTTAAAAAAATAATTCAAGACAAAATGCACCGTAAGATTATATATTACTTCAAATATAGATAAGGTTTACAAACAAATCAATATTTGAGGCGTCTTATTTCTGGGGCCCTAGGCGGTTAGTTATCCCGGATGCCCTAAGAACCGGCCATGCTTATGTACTAGCTTACTAATCTCAAATCCTACATTTGTTACCAGATTGTTGCTATCAAACAATTGAATCATGAAGGAGTTCAAGGCAGTCAAGAATTTATTATCGAAATTCTCATGCTTAGCCTTCTTCACCACCCGAATCTTATGAGCTTAAAAGGTTATTGCACTGATGGTGATGA
This sequence comes from Amaranthus cruentus, assembly GCA_019425755.1. Lineage (NCBI taxonomy): Eukaryota > Viridiplantae > Streptophyta > Magnoliopsida > Caryophyllales > Amaranthaceae > Amaranthus > Amaranthus cruentus. Next base: position 33,534,526 of record CM033450.1, on the reverse strand, counting down.
AAAACTCTTAGTTTATGAGTATATGCCTAAGGGTAGCTTGGAAGATCATCTATTCGGTAAGCAATTCGGAAATATACATATATATATTGGGATTATTCTTGTATGTGTCATGAGTTGAACTTATTCTTATGCTTATAATATGCTTGTTTATTGTTTGTTCAAAATTGGTGCTTTTTTATTCTTATACTTTTACTAGAGATTAGTGTATGCTGACTTTGGCTATTTGTGCATTGTGCTAATTTGTATAGGAATATTTATTCAAGCTATAACATTGAAAATGGTGTCAGGATGCTTTTCCCTTTTCTTTTTATGGTTTTATTTATTAGATTCTGTGTTAGAACGGATTAATTAATTAATTAAATCCAACAGGATACATAAAGATTTGATCAGTAGATCTCGTTAACACGTCATACATGACGTTTTATGGTTGGGTTTAGTTTATTACGGCTCTTTTGGAGAATCAATAATGAATGTTATAAGTTAGAAGGGATAGGAGTACAAGATCTGTCACATTGAGTTGGGTATATTGAATATTTTGGGATGCCATTGTTCAAACTTCAAACGGATATTGGAATTCAGGTTTGGTTTAAAATTTGTGTTGCCGTTTATCCTAATGAGCTGATGCCAAACTACCTTATCCTAATGACCCTAGGTAGCAAGAGTAACTAATGGAATGCGTCAACAATCACGAGAGTTGGCGGCTCATTTGAGGGGTTGAATTTAACGGAAATTTACTACACGCCACGCGGTAACCCTTTCTAACTAACATCAAAACCTTCAAAATAAGGAAATAATTCTGTTCACATATAGGACTGGAGTATATTGAAAACCCGACTGTCTATCACGTCAAATGAAATGTGTTATAACCTATCAATAAGCGTTTCAAATTAGGTATGTAAATATATAGCCACAAATGTCCATTACGTCTATATATGTTATTGGGAAATAGTCATCAAGTGGCTCTCGAAGAAACACTCCTTTGATTTACGAGTTTTCTGTAGGAGTGATATGCCAACAATCGGACCTATGGAAACTTCAGCAATTCAATGGTGTTTTCTTTCTGTGTTTTTACTTTTTGTAAATAGTATGCTCGTAATATTATAGATCGCTTTTCGCATAAGATGATCATGCTGATGGGCATTAATTGTTACACTAAAGAGAAGATTTTGATTCTGTTGGAACATTTATGGGTGATTTATTTGTCGTTTTCACAAAGCAGAACTGCCAAGTAAAGAAAACATGTTTTGTTTAATGTTACTTCAAATATGTTTTGACTACTTTGTCCACTGATTCCGAGTTCTCACTGTCATGAATTTGACTTCATACTATCCTTTCTTTTGAAAAGCCAATCAGATGGAGTTTATTTGAATTTTGCATTATTCGTCCCTTCTTTTAGTGACCAGTGGGGGCAATACGAGGAATCGGTTGGAAATTGGAATATTGAATGGAAATTACTGGTTCTGAGGGTCTGCGTTTTTGAGTGTATCAAACATTACCCGTCTTGATCAAGCTAGTAGATAGATGTTAATAAAGGTCTAATTATTCAGGATGTATCATCCGTCCCCGTCACATAGTAAACTGATAAGAAATTCTGATCCCACCCATGTGGTGTTTTTCTTGTTCGATTAAGATGGATTTTTTGGCTTTAACAAACGTTGCCTTCTTAGGTTAAGCTTCTCGGTCTTTAATATTGATCATGTGGGTCTTTGCATACACGATTATCCTTCAGTACAATCCTTTTTGATATATTTCCATTTTGGATTTCAGTGTTAGACTGTTATAACAAATGTCAAAGCTTTAATCCCAAAAGATTGAGGTGGGCTACATGAACCAATACCCAGTTCCAGTTGTCGTCCACATTAACCAATATATCAGTCTAGTCTTGACCGCTATAATTTGATTATTAGTTTTGAACTTATTGCGAGTTTCTTTTAACTGTTCTTATGTATCCATATGATATTGATAATTCCGTTTCGTATTGAAATATTCTCAGACTTGGGCCCAGGGAAGGTTCCGTTGGACTGGAACACACGCATGAGGATTGCCGTTGATACTGCCAGGGGTATGGAGTATCTCCATGTTAAAGCCAACCCGCCTGTTATCTTTCGCGACTTGAAACCCGCGAATATATTACTGGACAACGAATTCCATGCCAGGCTCTCAGACTTTGGGCTCGCTAAGTTAGGACCTGTTGGTGACAGGACCCATGTCTCTACCCGTGTGATGGGAACTTACGGCTATTGTGCACCTGAATATGCCATGAGCGGTAAACTGACCCTGAAATCCGACATATATAGCTTGGGTGTTGTTTTATTGGAAATTCTCAGTGGACGCAAGTCTATTGATCCAAATAGGAATCGCGCAGAGCAGAATCTTATTAATTGGGTAAGTTATCTTCTTATATATCCGTATTTAAAGTTGAATTGTATACCTTGACATACCGATGATGTTTAATATTCTATGTGCACACACATCTTAGCTGGCCTGGTTTCCTCGTCCTCCTTCTCCCCCTTCCTCCTTTCGCAAATGAAGGGAACATTAAAGACCAAAGATCTAAGATGTTATGATGAGCGTTGGAAAGTAGGAATTGGAGGTACATTGCATTCCCGACATCCCTAAAAGGATTCAATTGGGATCATTTATAGAAAATTTGTTGAAAGACGGTATATTTATCATTCATGCATAAACTTTCACCTTCACCAAATGACTGATAAATTTGGGTTTGTACACAAACATACCCGCAAGAGAGGAGAGTTGAAAGTACACAAATCCGATGAGGTTTCATCCTAAAACCAATTGGTATTAGGAAGAGTAGCCCATCAAGTATATATGATAGTCGACCTCTCTCAAATATTTCGACGTGAGATCACAAGTGGGTTATTTTCCAACAATGACAATCGTCTTTCTTTGGATTGGTCGTAACGTTACATTAAATGGAATTCTAGACAAGTTCAGATTGGGAGACTGTTTCTTGCGTGATGATATAATTATGTTGTGTCGAGTTATGTTGTCCCATCATCATCCATCTCCTATACAGCTCATCTATTTTACATGTATTCTGTGCAGGCACGCCCTTGCTTCAAGGATAAAAAGCGATATATTCAGCTGGTTGATCCGGCATTGCAGGGCCGTTATCCCTGGCGCTGTTTCCAACATTTTGTCGCAATTGTAGCCATATGTCTTCAGGAAGTACCTGCTCACCGACCCCTCATCAGCGATGTCGTTGTGGCCTTAGAATACTTGGATTCACAACCTTACTATCCCGAATCTTCAAGTTCAGGAAACCAATCCAAGCCCTCATCTTCACACCAAGATTATAGCAGATACTAGAACGAAAAGTCATACTAATGAATTTAACATATATGTACAAACAAAATCGTGCGATTGAGGTTATATTACATATCAAATAAGGTAAAAACTTCATCGGGTATGTTTTTTTCCATCTAATTCCCATTGGCCTTCTCGTGCTCATCGAGTGTCCTTTGTTTTTGCAGGTGGTAGAAACGTTTCAGGAGATTATCGGTTTTGTATAAAAGGCGTGTTCATGTATATTGGATTGTTATGAATTATGATTGGTTCTTGGGGATATAATTGCTCCATTGTTGTGGGTATCTGATATATCTATTCAGATGTTGGTTATAGCCTTATAGAGATAAGTTTATATGTCATATACTCTCATATGGTAAGTTTTTAAATTAGGATGAAAAAGAGGTTTGAACATTGTGTTGTTCATAAGCTATAGAAAGAAAGCTTGTTCTTTTTGGTTCTTGAGACAAAATAAAACCTAATAGTAATCAGCTAGTCTCCTGAGAGACCGTCTTTCTGAAAGACGTCTTTCAGGCCCAGCCCATTAAAACTTAATATTTACTTTTACTCTACATTTTTCTTTATGGGTCAGTTCAATTAGAGATGGTCTCTCATAAAGACTGTCTCTCACGAGAATTTGTGTTGTTTATTTAGCCCTATTTAAAACAGTCTCACTCATTTTGGACTCTGACTCAGTCCAGTTATAAATTCTAAATCTGGCCCATTTTTCACGATTTGATCGGAAAGCGCAACATAGCCTCATGATTTGGGCCCTAGACTCTATAGGTATATATTGCCCAAAAAGTCCTGTATGAGACTGTTTTACCGTGAGACGGGCTTATACAAGCACTTCATTGGTAAATAACATTAAAAAATAATGAAATGTGTATTCACACAAGCTTGTATAGTAAATAATTTTTTTAAAAAGTAATTTAGGCTGACCCAATTAAAATCGTTTCATAATAAAACGGCCTCAATAGAAAATTAGTAATATATTGCCACCTCAAAGGGGAATAAGTGGCCCAAATGTAAGAACCATAAGTAACTATTATTTTATAGTTATTTTTCAATATAGGTATCCATTTGAGTATTTGGGCGAATTTCAATAATATCTCAGGTCAGGTTACTAAAGACGTAGATTTTATGTTAGATGAGAATTTTAAAAATAAACCATTTTAGTTATTCAATTAGTCTAATAGGTGATGACTTTTTCTACACTCTTGTGACATGATTTGAATTCCCACCGCATATATCATATATGATAGATTTACAACAAGTTTTATATGAGATCGTATAGCCGTGAGACGGGCTTATACAAACAGCTCATCTAAATTTATACTTATAAAGAAAGCAATTTTTTAAAATATAGTTTAGTCTAACCCAATAAAAATCGTCTTATAATAAGTTGACGTAAAAAATTAGTGTTTTACTAGTTATTTGACTTATATGGTCTAATTAATAGTACCATTCAAAGAACTTCTCAAAGATACGTACACTTCGGGAACATATAATTGTCATATTTGACAAACGACATAAATCATTTTTTGGACAATCTCTTTCATTTTCACGTAGAATCTTTTAATTAATCTCATTTTAACTTCTTTTTAATAGTCTCATCATTTATATTTATAATAAGTGATAATCTTCTAACCTTCTAAGTATAATATATGTGTTTGGATCAGGATCTTAAGATTTTTCTCTAAATCTTTAAAAAGCACATAGCTTTAGATGTATGACAACATTAAACAATGCTACGAAATGTACCTCATTCTCAATCATTTGAAAAGAAACATTTACTCTTCTTACATTTACTCTTGTGTTGAAGAACGTTTATTACAGTCACACGCTATAAACAAATTAAGAAAATTCCTCCAAGTTAATGTCACAATGCACTTAGGATTAGACTTCCTAGATACTCATATAGTATATTCAATGACTTGAGCATCAAAAGTGGTCTCCACAGTCAAACTTGATTCATGCCCTCTTACTTGTGCAGATTCGGTCACTGGTTTGATCTAACTATAAGAATTGCAAAATAGCAAACACATATATCTCATAGAGTATTTAACCTATACTCCCTCATATTCATTTTACTTGTCTCATTTATTTTTTTCACACTTTTCGAAGTAACATTTTAACCCTTAATATCTTTAATTATGTATTACTAAAAATTATGAATTAATATTAATAAAATACAAATTAAAAGTGATTAATGAATAGCGACAAAAAGTAAACAACTTGTCTCTTAAGAGACTGTCTCTTTTGAGAGACGTATCTCAAGCCCAGCCCATTAAAGATTAATACTTACTTACCGTATTCTTAACGCCTACTTATATTATCCTTAATGCTTACTTATTGTATCTTTAATGCCTACTTTTAATATCTTAAGAGTCTACTTATAACATTCTTAATATCTACTTACAATATTTTAAAAATATGTAATGGGCAGATCCAATTAAAAATGATCTCTCGAAGAGACCGCATCTCACAAGAATTTGTGAAAAGTAAATGGAATAAGCAAAGTGAATAAAAGGAAATATAGTAAAAGTACTAGTACATATATTAATTGGACGTTTAAGTCTAGTTTAGGGAATCATTTTCATGACCCATGCATACATAGTGTTTTACCACTAAGAAATAACATTGTTTTCAATTTCTTCGTTTGACGGTGGAATTTTGAGATTATTAAAGAAATAACATTGTTTTCTATTTGTTAATAATACTCATAACTTTGAGTCTTTGACCCTCATTCATAAATACACAATCAAAAAATGAATGCGCTCAAAATTTGAGTATTTGAAAAAGGTGTACAAAACATAGAATTTATTGATGATATGTTATTATTATTGTTATTAATACCCTTAACATGTACGACTTTAAAAGTTATTTAATATTTTTATAGGAATTAAGAATATAGTGAGAATATTGCCATTACTCTAAAAATGAAGTCAAATTATAGATAATTAGGATTATATCCGTGCTATGTACGATTTTCGTTCAAAATTTTTATATCAATACTTACTTATATGAAGTGACAAATGACATAAATGCTTATGGAATAATGGAAGTGACACTTGGAACAAATACTATTATAGAGTGACAAATGACACAAATGTTTATGAATTAATATATTGTATGATGATGATAATACTGTAGTCAATTTTATTATTAAATGTAGGACTGTATAATAATAAAATGACATCATAATTTTATTTTAGACAAAAAATTTTGCATGATATGCAGCTCTAGAATTGATAATGTCAATTATAGTTTGTTTTAATGTTATTTTTAAATAGATTATACCAAGATGAAAGTTGCCATTTGAAAATTTAGTAGTGAGTGATAAAATTAAATTCAAAATGAGATTATTCATGCATATAAAACTAAATCAACATGTAGGTTAGGTACATATGACTGACCCTTTCTAAGATATCCCTCTTTAAACGATTATATTTAATACGAATTTCCACCTTTTATTTTCATGTACAAATATTTTTGTTATCAATAAAATATAGAAAAAATTACCGTGAATAATACAATTTTTTGTTAATTTTCCTACAATAATACCAACTATTGATTAGCCATGAGTAATACTAACTTAGAGGCTACTTTCCTAGAATAATATCAACTTTAGTTTATTAACTAATACACCAATTTTTTTCGTGTTACAATCACCAATATTTTGATTTTTTAACATGCTAGTTTTTTCTAGGAAAACACTCCTTTAAGTTGGTATTATTTATGATTAATCAATAGTTGGTATTATTGTAAGGAAATTAACAAAAGGTTGTATTATTCATGGTAATTTTTTCTAAAATATAAAGGTGACAAAAAAAAATATAAACTGTACTATTTATTGAAAAGTTTTTTTAAAAGAAATATTTTTTGAGATTGTTGACTTGGTTAGTAATGGAGTATAGTGGTGTACAAATTCTATGTATTACTTTTTTTTAAAATAGTGGTTTAAAAGGTAACATACAAAATGATTTAAATAAAAAAATAACTATCATTATGAGAGATTATTTTTCGGTGAGACAATATCAAAATAAAAAATTATCTACTCATAATTGTATTAGTTAAACTATTCAATTCACATATGAATAACGGTTTACACAACAGTTTGTGAATAAAAAAACGTGAATGTTTGAATTTAGATTAAAGTGGGCCATAGAGAAAGTGGAGTTTTGGAAATTGGAAAGACTTTTGGGCAAAAAATTATTTAAAAGTCTTATATTTGAGCCCGGTGTGGGCCCACTAAAAGCCCAATGAACTAGCGGGAAGAGAGTAGGGCTCACACGTAAGCGAGTAAAGTGACGTCGCTTTTTGGTCCAAAAGTATTGAATTATTGATTAATGAATAACGCGGGAAGTTTGACGTTGCCAACGTAGGTCGTAGCGTCACCACTTCCAAAAGCTACGATTTGTTTTTACTCTTATTATACTTCCTCCGTTTCATTTTACTTGCAACACTTACCATTTTTGAAAGTTTTATATTACTTGCAACATTATTATTTTTGGCAAAAGTAATTTACTTATTTTATCTTCACTTTATTCCTACCCCACTATCACCATCAATAATACATCATCCAATTAATTATTTAATATACCCACAAGTCACAAACACTATCTACTTATAATAATTTTTTTTCCTACCCCACATATCACCATCAATCATACATCATCCCTATTTTTACCATATTGATTTGACGGCCCTTGAAAATTGAGTCAAACTCAATGGTGCAACTAAAACGGAACAGAGAAAGTATTAGTTTCTCCCTTTGATACAAATACTACTCCTTCCTATTCAACTTAAGTGTCCCATTTAATTTTTTTCACATTTACCGAAGTAATATTTTAACCATTAATATCTCAAATAATTTTTAATTAAAAATTATAAAAATTTGATATTAATAATTCTTGTATTGAGACGAATCAAACAAGATCTCACATGACTATGTTTTATCTTATAGATTAAAATACAAATTAAGAGTGATGAGTGAATAGTGCCAAAAAACTAAATGGGACATTTAGGGTAGGATATTAGTAGGCATGTTAGCAATTTATTTTTTATTTTTTTTGAGTTGAGGCATGTTAGCAATTTGGAAACAAGGGAGGGAAATTTTTTTTCCTAAAAATATAAAAAAAAAAAAAAAAATAAATATGTAGATTCAAACTCAAATAAAAATCTGAGAGTTATGACTAAAAATAAGTAATAAAATTCAATGAACAAAATATAATAAAGTCTTAATGGTCAAACTATACAAAATCAAAAGGAGTGAGAGACAAATTATTCAAAATGATCCTGTTTAGAGCATCACCAATGGTAACTCTTAATAGTTAATTATTAATAGGACGCAAATTTACTTTCTAATGCAATGTCATTATACTCCTATAAAATGGGGTCCAAATTAAAAGAGGAGCTCCAATTATATCATCATATCATACAATCTAATAAAAAGAATGTAAAAATCCACATGACACTTCAATAGTGATTTTTCATATTTAATATTTTTTACCAAATTTAATTTCAACTTATTCCTTTAATATATGTGTAATATATTACATTTAGATATTAACTAGTATAAAAACTCGTGCAATGCACGAAGTTATTAATATAAAAGTATATATAAATATAATTTTTAAATAGAGATTTAATTCCATGCTATCAGTATAAAAGTACTATAATATTAATTTCTTATAAAATAGATAAAATATTTTAGAATATATAGTGCTTGTATTAAAAAAAAAGGTTGTTAATAATTATTAATTAAAGTTTTCATACTTTTTATTGTTTTAAGGCAAATATAAGAATTCTTTTAACATTATCATAATTACTACTAATTTGGCATTCTCAAAATATTTTTTGATTGTCATGTATCTTTGTTTCTCGATGAAATATTTTAGAAATTAAAATTTTAATGAAAAAACTTTATAAATTAGCTTATACTACACATAAAAAAACAAATATATATTTTAAGAAACTTTAATTTGAAATTTATGTAGCTTTTAAATTCAAATATATAATATTTCAAGAAAATGTATAAGAACATATCTTGTTGTGATTGTGATATACTACTCAAATATTAAGGAATAAGTTGATATTAACTTTGGTAAAAAAAATTTTATATGGCAAATCAATATGGTAATGACACTTGAAATTTTACATTTTTTTTATTAGATTGTATGATATTTGTCAAATTTTCATTGAATATTTTATTTTTGAATTTGATTAATACAATCTAATAAAACAAACCTGTAAAATTTCACATGGCATTCCCATAGTGGTTTGCCATATAGAATAATTCTTACCAAATTAATATCAACGTATTCCTTTAATATATGAGAATTATCACATTTGTGTATGGCATTTTTATTTTCTTGGAATATTATATTTTAAAAAAGCTACATAAGATTTTCAATTAACTTTTTTAGAATATAAATTTTCTTTTTTATGTTAAAGTATTTGCTAATTAATAAAGCTTTTCCATTAAAAATTTAATTACTAAAATATTTCATCAAAAAAAAAATATATATGATAATAAAAAATTATTTGAGTATGACAAGTAATCATTATGATAACGATGTTGGAAGATTACATATATTTGCTTTAAAAAGTTATGAGAACTTTACCTAATACTTATATTAACAACCTGATTTAATTCATTAAAAAGTATTGTATATTCTAAAATTCTTTATCTATTTTATAAGAAATATTATAATTATATACTTATAACATGTAATTGTGTATCTCTATTTAAAATTTATATCTATATGTACTTTTAATTTTAATAACTTCATGCATTGCATGAGTTCCTATACTAGTAGTTACTAATTATTAATAGTAAGAGCCCTTTCATATGCAAAGTTGCAGGTGGCCGTTTGAATTGGAGCTCCTCTAATTTTTTACATTTTAAAATTAAAACTATATGTAAGACTCAAAGGTGTTCATTCGGGTCGGTTGCAAATCGAATATTGTGTCCACATTGATTTTTACATAATTGTAAATCCATTTTTAAGTCAGGTCAAATCGAATTCGATTATAAAGTAAGGTAAATATCAAGTCATTGTATCTGTTTTGAACACTCATCCTTCATCAAAGTCAAGTCATAGACTCTTTTGCAAGACTCACTCCAAAACTTGAATTGTTCATAGCCTAATTAATCTGAGTGTAAATCTTATATGAGATTGTCTCGTGGTGAGGCATACCCATATAAAAAATGTAAATTCATATTATGAGTATTTAAGTATAAAAGTGAATATTGTAATTAATTTAATTGGACTATTTACCATTGAGTCCAATTTAAATTTATTCCACATTAAGACTACTTGAATGATTATTAAAAAAAAAAAAAAAAAGACTACTTGAATGAAAATTTGTGTTAATCGAGATTATATTTGATAATCAAGCCTAAAACAGTCATTCTGATAATAATGTACTTCCAAGAACCGTTTTTTTTTTTTGAAGATTACTTCCAAGAACCTAAGATACAAAAGTATCAGCCTATAAAAGATATCATGTTCAAGTAAGTTCGTAAATAATGTAATACCTAATTGGTTGTGAAAATTTAAAGTAAATAAGTAAAATAATATTAAAAAATCTTAAATAAGTAATGAAGAAGCTTATTTCCCAAAATAAGTACTTTTAGCCTAATGCTTAGGTCTGGTAATTATTCGTATTTACTAACAACGACCCATTAAACAACAATCGGCCGCTATTAGTAAGAGCGGCCCATTGCTGACTTTCTTTGACTCAGCTTATTAATAGGCCGCACTTACTAGCAACGGCCCATTAAACAGCAATCGGCCACTGTTAGTAAGTGCGGTCAATTGCTGACCAAACTTTCTTTGACGACTCAGCTTATTAAAGGGCCGTTGTTAGTTAGTGCGAACAAATACGAAACTTTAGCATTGGGCTAAATAAGTTTCCCCATTACTTATTTTGAGATTTTTTAATCTTATTTTGATTATTTACTTTGAATTTTCATTGGTTGTGGGCAATATCATAATATAATTCTTTTAAAAAAAAATTAATAATTTGACACGTGATAAAATTGAGGTGACTTGCATTTGCAGTAGTGTGCTAAGTATTTTGGAAGTGAAGGCAAAATACTCTAACATGGAGACATGATCCATATGGAGTAGAACTTAAAACACAAATAAGGGAGCTCCGATCAAGGAGCTTGCTTTAAGAAATGTTTGACTTGACCATCTTTTTTCTGTTGACTTTTATACAGCTGGTAAGTCAAACCTTGTTACAAACTGGCAAAATGTCCTTGTTTGTTACATTGTGTAAACATGACTTGGTCCATTGCATGCTTTTACTTGGCTCATAGCTCATACACACGTACCTATAAAAATTAAAAATATTGAATCAACAATAAGTTGATAGCTTAAAACAATAAATAAATTAAGTATTAACAAATTCCTCTGTTCATCGTTATGGAAATATAAAACCAATCATAAACTCTTAAACAATAAACAAAATGTAGGTGATCTGACAAAGTCGTAGGCGTAGGTGTTTATCCAAAGTTTAAGTCATCAGAGAGATGCAACTAGCTCATATCAATATATCATTACTAATTTAGCCATCCAATTGCATGTTTAAGCCCTACCGCGACTTTTCTTTTCATCAACCATGATGCTTATCACATGTGCATTAGTGACCTTTCTTTGCATATCTGAACCATCTGATCAATTTATTTTCATATATCTTTGAAAAGATGGTGGCCTTTTTAAACACATTATTCCTAATTCTATCCATCTTAATATACTCACACATTCAACTTAACATTCACATCTACATCCAACATATAATTATTTATTTTATTAAGTGGTCAATACTTTGTTGCATAAAATAAGGGGAGTCAATTGCTACATCCTACATAATACAAATTGAACTAAGTTATTTAGATGTTTTTAGCAAATAGAGTATATGTAAAGTTGAATTTTATTCCCAAATATCATACATTCATACACTTTTTATTATGTGGAATTTATTTTTTTTAAAAATACTTCATAATTATCTCATAAACTAATTGAATTACATCTTATTTACCTCATAATGATTTATTATAGTCAACTAAAAAGTTTTCCATTTTTCCTATGATTTTTGAATATATTTAATACATCATGTTGTCATTTTGAGGTAATTAGAATTTTCAAAATAATCTTTTATTGAAAAGACTTTTCTGAAAAGATTTTGAATATAATTGATTCTTTATACTAATTACACCATTCAACCTATTTTTGACTATAAATTAATTTATTTTACATTTGCAAATTCAATTCTTTTTTAATTCTATTACATTAGTGTTTCTCTCATAAAAATATGTTGTATTATATGATCAGTTAGAAATAATTATGGGTATCAACTTTCTACATAAACTATTAAAAAGTTAAAATAAGTGTGGTTATTAACTTTCCACATAAAATTATGGACATTAAATCAATTAACTCAACAATGAAATTCAATTTAATTTATATATATGTCATACAATCTCGTGCATTGAAAAAGTTTCTATACAAGCTGATTAAATAATTAACTTGCATATCAATATATGTAAACTTTTTTCTCAATGTTGTATAAAATATACTCTTGAATTTATATTTACTTGCATTGCTTGCATTTGCCTTATATTTCTAAATAAGATTGGAATTTTTTTTATAAATACTTCAATCACACATAATCAGTGTGAAGCTTTTTTATCTTTAGTTTAAATTTTATTAGAAAAAAATATTTTTTTAATTGATTTCACTCACATTTTTACTAGGCGCGTGTGGCTCAATGGATAGAGCATCTGCATGTGGAGCAGAAGATTTGGGGTTCGACCCCTACTAGGCGCAGGTATCAATTGGGGGGTTTCTTGACTGCGCACATCTCTCTTTACTCCCTTCTTGGAGTATGCCTTGTGCGGGATACCAAAAAGGTCCTTTACCTTTACTCACATTTTTACTAAAGTTGATCACCATAATTTTTACTCTCCCAACTAAATAGGAGTGCATTGATTAATAATGAGAAAGTCAAAACAATTTAAAATTTTTTTTTTAAAAAATATTAAAGTAAAAAATTCAAGTGTAATGTTGAGTTATTGAAATCTTATTATCTATGGAAAAATATTTATAAATTTATTTAGACATATAAGGCAAAATCGAGCAAGTAAATAAAACAAAAAATGACTTCTTAATTTCAAATTTATAATCTTTTCTTATTTATTGTTGAAAATATATTTATATTGTCACCATCAAACGACTTTAGGGTGTTTGTTAAAGGGATTCAAAGTATAATTAAATTACCTTTAGGACTTTAGGTGTGCTTGCTAAACAAATTTTTATTGGCTTTTGTTTGATTTGTTATTTTAGGTGTTTTTTTTGTCGGTTAAACAATTTTTTTTATGCAAATAGCTTTTAAGTCCTTTATATTGTTTTTTTTGAATTAATCCTTTATATTGTTGATTATCAAATCAAAACAAAAAAACTACTAAAAATACTTTTTTCATTGACTTTTATTTTTTGTTTATTTATTCTCTAGTAAGTAGTAAGCAACCAACGGCCAAAAAAATAATTTTTACCACAAAACCTTCATGAAAACTTACTAAAATAAATAATTTATTAATCAATATTTTTAATTAGTCAAACTAACTAATATTTTCAACCAACAGTGATTAGCAAAACCCTTAGCCAATTAAAAACTCCTAATCAATAACCGTGATTTGTGACCGTCTCACGGTGAGACGACTACAAAACAAGAAGCCCATAAGTTAAAACTAAACTATTTAACTCAAGTTCTCATGGTGAGACCGTCTGATTCAAGAATTTGTGATTAACATATTATAATAATGTTGCCACAAAAATATACATTTTGTTGTGAAAAAAGAAAAAAAAAACATAATGAATTCAATAAATAAAAGAATTACAGAGTAAATTAGCTTTTCGTGGATCCGATGAAAAACATTATGGGGATCAACTGGATAATTTTTAGCGATGCTGATAAGAGCCCCTATTTCTATTCTCGTCCCTGGGCCACCGAAAATTTAAAAACGGACTTCCAACCATAATTTAATAAAAAAGTTTCTTTTGACAATTACTCCTACTAATTTATTGTCTCCTCAATTTTTTGGCTGACTATATCTAATGTGAACCCCACCTTATAGAAAACAAAAGTCTAGATTGGTGCAATCACATTTTCAAATAAAAAAAATAATATATTAACAAAGTATGGATAGGAATATTTGAAATTAATTACTTAGTTAATAGTTTGACCAAAGAAAGATTATACATATATATATATATATATATATATATATATATATATTATAATGGACCCGTTTTAGAAGGCGCAACTTTGAGGTGAATGATCAACTATCAAGAAAGTAGAAATTTGCTTCTTTCTTCATCTTGTATTTACAGAATTAGTAGAAATTTCCCAGAAATTGTTAAAAGTTATCCCTTTTTATAGGTTATTTTCAGTCATAATAAGTAGTTTTAGTAAAAAGTATATAAATTTTGAAGCTTGCAGAATTTTTATTGCTTTATTAGGAGTTAAATTATGGGTAATTGCTGGGGTTCTTCAGCTGAAAAATCTCCAACTCCTAGTACTACTTGGAATATTAGTTCAGGTAACTTAAAGTTTAATTTTTTAATGAAATTTTAATGTGGGTTTTTATTTTTGAATATGATTTTTGAGTTTTGAATTTGTGGTAGTTTTCATTGAGTTTATAGTTAGATTCTTGCTTTTTTATTGGTGTAATTTTTTGTATTTTTGATTGAATTTATGAATTTAATTTGGGGTTATGTGTTATTTATTGATTTTTATTGTGGGTTTTTTTTGTTTGTATATGATTTATTGAGTCTTGAAATTTGTGGTAATTTTGATGAGTTTAGGATTAGATTCTTGCTTTGTTTATTGGTGTAATTTTTGGTATTTTTCATTGAATTCATGAATTTCAATGTGGTTTTTTGTATGATTTTTGATATGGGCTTTTTTTAATGAATTTTGTTGGGTTTTGAAATTGGTTCTTGCTGCTTGTTTATTGGTGTAATTTGTTGTATTTTGATTGGATTCAAGGTTGGATTTTTGCTTTATGCCTTTCTATAATGTATTAATTGAAGTGTTATGTTCAAAGTTCCAACCTTTGGCTGAACTTCCCCTGAAATTTTTATGGGTGTTCCTTGTATCATGCTTGGAAGATCCTTGATTTCACTAAATCCTTAAATTAAGCTTGACTTTTCATATGGGTTAAGAAATTTTGATGTTTTGTCATGTGGGGTGATGGTTCTAATCTAAAATGATTCAACAACATTCTATCAGTCCAATGTCATTGAATACCTGAGGTTCAGGTTTTAAATGCATGTACTTACCCTTGTTAGCGAATTTTATGCCCAATTACACAATTTGATTCTAACAGGGTTGACCCTATAAGGGGCAAGAAGTGTCGTGCCTCGGGTCCATACAAAAATATAAGAAAAATGACATGTAGTTAATAGTTAGGGGCTCATAATAGTATATTTACTAGTCCCATAATTAATATTTTGCTCCCGAGCCTCGCAAATCTAAAGACCTAAGTGTTAATTTTTTCATGTAATTTTGGAAAGTGAATATTTGGGTTGTAATTGTTTTATTGCTTGTGCTAATTGTAATGCTAAAAATAAACAGGTATATCATCATCTCTTGTTAGCCAAACCCCATCAATAAGAACTAGTAGCACTATTTCAAGCAACATATCTAGCAAGAGTCATTTTTCAGTGTCTAGTAGTGATGAGGCATTCTCAAATGGACAACTTTTACCCACACCAAATCTTAGAGAGTTTACCTTCCAAGAATTAAGATATGCTACAAAAAATTTCAAGGCTGATACTTTGTTGGGGGAAGGAGGTTTTGGTAGAGTCTACAAAGGTTGGCTTGAGAGCAAGCATCAAACTAAGAGTGGTAGCGGTTTGGTTGTGGCCATTAAGAAGCTAAACTCCGAAAGCGTACAAGGTTTTGAGGAATGGCAGGTACTTCATCGTCTTCATACTTTCGAGTGTTTTTGTCGTATTTCATTCAACGATTAATCCTTAATCAGCTGATCTTAACCATCAGCTTTAAGCCGTTGGTTCTCTCAGAATATGTTATTTACTTTATATTATAAGAATTGTCTAGGATAAGTTTATGTACATAGTCATTCGTTGAAGTTATTCTTGCGGGTTTTTTCCTATTAGCTTTGACTTTAAGAGCGATCTTGCGTAGCTTATCCAAGAAGATGTCATCCCAAAACCATATGGCAATGGGAAGAAGAACTCCATTGACTTATAAAGTGTGCACACCTTCCTCAATTTGTCGATGTGGGATAAACTATCCCAACAATAACTAGAAGTGTTCAATGGGCCGGGTCGAGGTAGGTCAGGTCAAAATTTAAATGGGTCATGCCTTTAAATACGGCCCACTTTGACCCACTTTTTAAATTTTCATAAAATAGTTTTTTATTATACTTTATGGTCTGTTAGGTCAATTCAACTATGAATATAACAATATAATATAAAAATATAAAAAAATGGTAAAATATTTTTACAACCAATTCCTATAATTATCCAGCCCAACCTGACCCTTTACACAAAGGCCCGTTAATGACCCGACCCTTGACCCGTTGAGTCGATCCGTCCCGTTTAACATCTGTAACAGTAACCAACAAGAAAATGAAGGCCAATTTGTTGACTTGTATTATGGGGCAATAATATTCTATAGGCACTGTTATTGTTGAATAAGTAAAAAACCAGCGGAGTTTGCAAGTTGATATATAATGAGAGGACCAGATAATTGTACTTGAAGTCAGAAACGTCATTCTTAAATCTCATGGAATCAAATTTTACGATTTGCCTTGACCGCTTGACGCGATGTCTATAAAATCTTGAAGGCTTGTTTATTTTTAGGATGTCTTTAAAATTGGACCTTTTGTTATATCAAAAAATGAAAACTTTTCATTTCAAGAAAAATAGTTCAAGACGAAATATATTGTAATACTCCCACCAACACAATTCAATTGTCCAATTTCCTTATATCGGCAATACACTTCAATTGTCTCATTTCCTTTGTTGTCTATCTTTTTTTTTACCTAAATACCCTCACTTTTCCGATTTTCAATACCCAACTACCACCTTTACAATTAATTTAATCAATTAAAATACCCGACTACCACCTTTTTTGTGGACTCCGTCCCACTCTTAATATCCGTACCCAACTCAAATGGGACAATTAAATTGTGTTGAAGGGAGTATTATTTTTTAAAATTAAAAAAATTCACAAATAAATAACTTAAAACGTGTTGCTCAAAACCGGGTCTGAATACCATCATTAATATTTGAGACCCCATTATTGGTCCGCTACCCCGCCTATGGTTAGAGCTGGCCTTGCTAATGAGAAATGTAATCCGCTATGGTGCAGTCCGAGGTAAATTTCTTAGGAAGGTTATCGCACCCAAATTTAGTCAAGTTACTCGGGTACTGTTGGGAAGACAAAGAACTTCTACTTGTGTATGAATTTATGCAGAAGGGAAGCCTTGAAAACCATCTATTTGGAAGTAAGTAAATCTCTGGATTACGATGAATAGTAACAAGCGATTTTTGGTATAAAAATAAAAATGTGTTTCGTTATCAATGTGATGTATACAGGGGGTTCTGCGGTTCAGCCACTCCCATGGGACTTGAGGATTAAAATCATCATCGGAGCTGCTCGTGGACTTGCTTTCTTACACTCTTCTGATGACCGTGTCATCTATCGTGACATAAAAGCTTCTAACATACTACTAGACGGCGTAAGTTCTTCTGACCTTGTCAAAATTCGATTGTTGTTGCTCGCGGAACTAACATTTTGATCTCGGAATCTTGCTTGCAGTCTTATAATTCCAAAATTGCGGATTTTGGCTTAGCGAAACTAGGGCCTTCAGCAAGTCAGTCCCATGTTACAACCAGAATTATGGGAACCTATGGTTATGCTGCACCCGAGTACGTTGCCACAGGTAACACTATTAGTTCTCTTTTAACTGATACGACTGTTGGACCACCTCAATCTTTTGGTATTAAGGCTTTGGTTAACTGGAAATTTTCGTCAATTTTAACAGGTCATTTGTATGTGAAGAGTGATGTGTACGGTTTTGGAGTCGTGTTAGTTGAGCTTCTTACCGGCTTAAGAGCACTCGATACAACCCGTCCTACTGGGAAGCACACCTTGGTTGATTGGATCAAACCCCATTTATCTGATAAGAGGAAATTAAAGAGAATCATGGATACTAGGTTGGAGGGCAAGTATCCATCAAAAGCCGCCATTGCAACAGCCGAACTTGCCCTGAATTGTCTTGCTCAAGAACCTCGAGCTCGACCCTCAATGCAAGAGGTTCTTGAGTCTTTAGAGAACATTCAGGGCATGGTTCAAGAAAAACAAAGAGTATCAAGGAAAAGCTCAACGGGGAGTGCTTCAGCCCGTCCCCATAGACATTCCCGACAAAATGTTGTTAGGTCTCATCAAAATTCTATACACTCGCGTTGATATTGTCTATAAAAAACTCATTTAACTTCTACGGGTAATTTTTGACCTAATTACGAGCTTAAAATTTTCTTTTGACTATGTTTTATGACATGATATATATGTAATCATTCATGATTTAGTTTGATATATTTGTGAAGCATATATTTTGTGCTATCTTTGGATATGAAAGTATGATTCTGAGGGGGAGTTCAATTAACCCTTACATATGAACAATCATGGTTGAGAATCAATTAACCAATTCTATATCTGAGAAAATAATAAAATATACTAAATTTAAATTTAAATCTATACATGTGTTATTGATAGGTATTCTAAATCTATAAATGTTTTTCACTAAATTTCTTAGAAGTAGTAATTTATTTAATGTGAAATGTAATATATGAACAAGGTACATGTTCAATTGTAATAACAAAGAATAATTTTTAACCTAGCTCGTCTTGTATCAAACCGTCTCATGGTGAGTCGATTTTAAAACAAGAAGTTCATAAGATAAAAGTTTATTATTGAACTGTTTAACCCAAATATAAGACCGTTTGAATTTGAAAAACCCAAAACAATACTGAAATAACAAGTGACCTAGGGTGTAAAGTCTCTAACTTTATCCCTAACAAT
This sequence comes from Amaranthus cruentus, assembly GCA_019425755.1. Lineage (NCBI taxonomy): Eukaryota > Viridiplantae > Streptophyta > Magnoliopsida > Caryophyllales > Amaranthaceae > Amaranthus > Amaranthus cruentus. The sequence goes on along the minus strand of CM033450.1, from coordinate 33,515,092 downwards.
CACCCAAGACTAATGGTAAGGGTGTTTAATGCAAGTAAATAAACACTTCAATGATAACAATGAAAAGCAATAACAATAAAGCAATAAACAAAGACACAAGATTTACGAGGTTCACCCGATGTGCGCTACGTCCTTCGGTGGTGGTTAGCTTGCTTGTATTATGTGAAGAAACAATGGAGTTCAAGAGAACTCTTACAATGAGTATTACACTTGGAGAAGAAGAAAAGAGAGAAGAGAAGGGTTTGTGTTTGGCTTAGGGTTTAGAATCTTAGCTTCTAAAGCACTACATTCACTCTATATATAGTAGAGTATATATGGATGCATGGGAGAGGGCCCCTACCCTAATAAATAACCCGTAAAAGTTTATCGCAGATTGAAACAGTGGACTGGTGCACTTTGCTCGACCTGATCGAGCGACTTGTTGTGTTGGTCGAGCGGGGTCACAAATGGCTTCTGGATTGGTCGAGCCATAGTGCTCGACTCGAGCAGCAGATCAGTGGGTCGAGCAAGGGTACAAAACACCCATATAGCTGCTGTTTTGTTCCCTCTTGACTTGGGACCATTCACACATCACCTACCATTCTCATACACTCACATACACTCATCACACACCATCAAGCATCACCAAAACTCCATTGATGCACTCAAAGTCACACAAAACTCCAACAAATACAAAATTCATATATGAAAAGCCAGTCGTTGAATAGTGAAATCGAATCAATAGAGTCGGATGATTAATAAACATATTTTTTCCGATTTTTTTCTAATTATAATAATTACTCCCTCCATCTCATTTAATTTGCAGTATGTTCTATTTTGGTCTGTCCCACTTAATTTGCATCATTTCTATATGATCCACCACTTTATTTTAATATAATAATTTTAACCATACAATTCATTTTCTCTCATTATTCATCACTATTGTCTACTCTTTTCTTAAAAAATAATAATTTTCTCTTTGTTTGAAATTATAGACAGAATGAGGAAAGGTTTTGACGTGTATTATACTAGTTAGTTAAGTTAGGCTTGACAATGTATAAATACAAGATGACTTCAAGTGGTAAATTGATGGGATAGTTAGAGATGGCAAATCAATGGCGTTTGTCGTACTCTATAGAGTATAGACCACCCATTAGCCTGGCAAATAGATTTTTAGTTGTGTTTGAAAAATGAATTTTAATTAGTTTTTTGTTAGCTCGTGAATTTTGTTTTTAAATTGATCAAATAGTTAAAAATAATCTTATTATTGACTTTATTATTGTATAGATTTTGTTTTTAAATTGATCAAATAGATTTTGTTTTTTATTATTGACTTTATTATTGTATAGATTTTGTTTTTTATAATTGTATAGACGATCTCAAGTAAGAATTTGTGTTTTTTTTTCATAATAAACAGTTAATAAATAATTTCTATCAAACATCTTCAAACCAGTTTACTTAAACAAGCGACTTCGTCTAATAATTCCACTTAGTTATACCAATCTACAACTGCAAACAACAATTATTTTCCAAACTAACAAACTATATCTTAGTTTTCTTGAAATTAATCTCTTTTTGTTTTGTCATCCCATGGAAAGTCATAAAAGAAATTAGTAAGTCAAATGTGTTGATCAAAATTTGATGAGATGATTATAGTGCTTGAAAATTTTTTTATAGTGGCTTAGTAAATTAAACTTTGAGGTTATAATTTATAAATGACCTAAAATTCAAGATTGTTTTTAATCAATAATTCTTAGCTCTTTTATTGTACTTAAATGACAAATGGATGACCTTCGAATTAATAATCTATGCTTCTGATATTATATTAAGAAAACAATTCAACCAATGTTTAAACTAATAATTAGCGCCACAATATAGTATACTTATCAATATCAAGTAATAAAAATTCATTTTTAAATAGTTATTTAAATTTATTTATATGCCAATAACAAATGCTCCTAACTTTAGCATGATCCATATAACAATCTCATTACTCGATCCTCAATTTTTTTTTCACAACTTTTTCCATATCTTTTAAGTTCTTAAAATTTGCAAAATACTTTATTCGTTGCTTAATGAAGTTCCTATAAGGATTGTTCACATAAATTAAGAAAAATAAAATATTTTAGATAGTAGAGATATTATTTTATTGAATAATAAATTTGATAGAGTTAAAGTGGAGACCATAAATATCAAAAGAAAGTTAGTGAAAAAATTATAAAGGTCACAACTAATTAAAAAAGATTTTTATAAAGGTAGTGAGAAACATGTGGAGATCATAAGAAATATAAATATGTTTAAATAAAGTTAATGAAAGATATGAGACCATAAGTATTATTAAAATGAGGATGAATAAGGTTATTTTTTTTCCAAAATCATACAAAACTATAAAAGAACTGGAAAATATTCTACAAGGCGATTTTATGGAGTTTTGCCGAATAGAGCATTTTTATAAGTTAAAATGTAATTGTGTGATATTCAAAGATTTTACTACATTAATTATAATTTTAAGTATTAATAAAGTTTTCAAAAAGATTTTATTAAATCAGATCATTCAAATACACAAATGACATATTCCAAGAGCTCTTACGTGTTTTAATTAAATTGAGAATGAGTAAATTATCGGTTAATATAGATAGTAAGTTTGCAAGCATGTCAATTTCGACGCGAATTTTATTTAAAAAATTGTTTATTTCACAAAAATAGCTAATTTTGGGCAGAATTTATAATCAATAACTATTTATTCAATCAAGCAATAATTACGTTGTTATTAAAACTTATCTCAATTTTTAAATAATTTTATTAATATTATAATTTGATAACTATATTATGCAATCACATCTTTTTTTAATTATATTTATATTTATAGGCATTTTTTTACTAATAAACTTCATGCATTGCACGAGTTTATATGCTAGTTTATGTTATAGATGGAAAAATTTCTAACGTGAACAATAAATGAAATACCCAAAAATAAAAAGTGAGATTTTCTATAAAGAACAAGAGAGCATGATTTAGAGCATTTCATATATTAAATCATAATATCATCATCATACCTAATGTATGTCGCTTATATAAACTATAATCAGGATATGGAAAGAAATTGAAGACGAACAACCTATAAAATAAAGCCACAAAAATGTCTCTTGTAAGTTGTATCCCATATACTTCCTCTGTTCCATAATACTACTTGTTATTAATAGTGGAGAAAATTATATAAAACTACCTTATATATACCCTTCTTTTTAAAAAACTACCTTATGTAAAAAAATTTGCAAAAAAATACCTTATGTAATAAATTTTTTTATAAAACACTACCTTGTTATTAAAATCGTTAGTTGACTGTCAAAACTAACATTGACCATCACGCCCCACTCACGTGCCACGTTCAAACCCATCTTCTTTAAAATCCAACACTGCCCATTTCCTTCCATTCTTCCCCTTTGAAACCCTAACTTATCATCCATTAAAACCCATGTCTTCTTCTTCAACCTTTGAAACCCAAACACTTCGAATCATCCATTACATCTTCTTCTTCTTCAATGCCCCAACACTTCTAAAACCCATCACAGCTTGTGTTGATTGTAACATGATTATGGTTCTTTGTAACATGATTATGATGAATGAAATGGGATTTGTAGAAATTGATGCTATTTTTTCTTCTGATTTTGTCAATTGATGCTATTTTGCTAATGATTGCTGTTGGTAGAAACAGCTTGTATATTGTATCTCCTTAGCATTTGCAGAACAATTGCATTCAACAGAACATCACATAACATCTGATGCTAGATGATGTTTTTCTTAATTGTTTTTCTTAATTGATGCCATTATCAGCATTTTGTCGACATTCAACAGAACAATTGCATTCAACAGAACATCACATAACATCACATAGCATTTGCAGAACATTTAGCATTTTGTGGACATTGGTATAATTGAAGAGGGAGATTGGGTTTTAATGTGGCACGTGAGTGGGGCGTGATGGTCAACGTGAGTTTTGACAGTCAACTAACGATTTTAATAACAAGGTAGTGTTTTGCAAAGAAATTTATTACATAAGGTAGTTTTTTGCAAAAATTTTTAAATAAGGTAGTTTATTAAAAAGAAGGGCATATATAAGATAGTTTTATATAATTTTGTCTTAATAGTGATATTAATACTTCTTCGAATTCCGCATTCCGGTCAATGGAAAAGTTATTGCAAGTGAATTAAGGCGGTCAAGAAAAAAGGCACACAACAACTGAATGATGCAACTACGAAAGTGAGAGTGAAAATACCAGTACACTCCCAACTCCCAACTCCCAACTTAAACTCACCACTGCAGTTTATTGAACACCATTAATTTTCCCCCAATTTTCTTGTTTCCTCCCGGATCTCGACGTCGTCTGCTCTCATTTTCGCCGTATTAATGGGTCCTCGCCGACGAAGAATCTCTTCGTCGATTCTTCTTATTGTATTTTGCATCTTATTGGTAACTAAATTTCTCGTATTTTTCGTATGATTTGTTCATTTTTTTAATCGATTTGTAGTCTTTATTATTTGTAGATAATTGTGATATAATTCTTGGCGTTTTTACTGTTGATTTGTTGTTAGTTTAGTTTAGTGTTGTTTTTCGATTGATCTTGTGAATTAAGTATGTAGAAATCTATTTTCAGTTGTTAAATTAGGTTGCAGAATTTGTTTGTTGATCGAAATCGTAATGCAGTAGGTAGGATTTCGTGTATGTGTTTTTGCAACTAATTTACTTTTGTTTTTCTTTTTTGTAAATTTCTTAGATTTGTTCGGAAATTGTAGTGTAAAAACATTGAATTGTTACGATTGAAATATTTTGTTTCATGTGTAAATGTGGGTTGGGCTAGTTGATCTTGCTGATTGTAAGCAGTGATAATGCACAGAATTTTAATGGATATTAGATTATTTGGGTCGAATCTCGTTAAATTGCTTTAGGTTGCTGACAATATACCCATTTCATTGAACAAATGTGAACAACCATTATCTGTTTCTGATTTCTTCGATAAATTTGGTTCGTGATATATTTTATGCGAGTTTGGGTAGAATTTAGGAGTGTTGAGTAAGAGTAGAATTCTTATTCAAGACTTAAGAGTGTTATACATTGAGGCTTAAAACTTTGGAAGTGAAGGATACCGTGAAAATGTTGGTATGGCTAAGGTTGTTAGAATCGGGATTCTATCTAGGATCGACAAATCGTAGAATCCTACAAATATGTTTTGATATGCCATACGATAATTGTTATTGCTTATTTTTGTTCAGTTTAGATCTTTCTTAAAGTTTTGAGTGTAAACAAAAATTTATATGACTTCATCTTTTAAATGATTAAAAAGAGTAATTTTAATAATCATTTATGAACTGTGAATTTACATAAACTTTCATAACTGTAACCACAATATATTTTTGACTAATATTTATGTGTAATTAAAAGATAGAACATAAGAAATTTTTATGATTGAGACTACCCTTGTATGATTGTTGGATCATAGGATCGTAGAATCGTGTTAGGATCCTTTCACGAATATTCTTGAGCTTGTTAGGATCGTACGATTCTATCATTATTAAGATCCTACTTAATATCTGGATCGCTCAACTGTTTTTGGATCATAGAGTTGTAGAACCGTAGATCATTCCGATAACCTTGGTTATGACATTAGGAATGAACAGAACATGTTTTGAGACTTTTGTGTATGGGTTTGTCAAGTCACAAATGTTAAAATCATGAACTTAATCCCCAAGCTTATGTGCTGTGTGTGATGTATATTTCTTTCTTGTTCTGATAATTGGGATGTAAGGTGAACACTGAAGGGTCGCGTAAGGACACGTAGTGTACCTTAGTTAGAGTTTTAAATGTTCAAGAAGGACAAAGTGAAGATTCAATGTGACATTAGATAATGGCATTATGCTCTGTTCATTGCAAATTGACTCTAGAATATCTATTTTTAATGTCTAATGATTGATGTTTTCCTAAACCAAAATTTCGTGGAACCTCATTAAGACACTTTTCCTCTGATTTGACTGTGTTTATTTTTATCTCTCTTTTATCCAGGTTGTGGTGAACAGTTTTCTCATCAAAGCTCAGCTACTGTAAGTCATTTAACTTGTCCCTTAGTTTCTTAGTCTTGACTTGCTGCAGGCCCTGTTTGAACATTTTTTAATATTTGTTTATTTATCATTTCTCAGTCAAAGAGATAGCAGAGGTTACCCACGTGTTTATGATTGTGAGCAGTGCAATAAAAATAAGGTTTTGTTTCATCGTTTTTCTTCATTTAAGTTTGTACTCAGTTTGTACATTATCTTATCCATGTCTGTGGCAACTCCTGACTTTTCAAATTTTCTTTTACCTTTTCCCGAATATTTTACATCATATTGAGCATGTTGCATGAGCACAGTTGTACAGTTTGATCCTTCTCCTTGTCATTTTATGTATCAAATCGTTTAGCCAAATATGAAAGAGGAAGATCTGTGAGCTAGAAGTGAAGAAAGATATGCTGTTTATTCTTATGGGTTTACACTACACAAGGATGTTGAATTAGTCGTTTTAAGTGTCTAAAGTTAGAGTATGTAATATGTTTCTTCCGGTAGCATTTTTTTTGAAGTGCACCACTTCTTGATGGCACGCAATTCAAAAAGAAGTGAGGTGGTTCAACGAATACCCTGAACATAAAGGGAAAAATAATTGGTCCCAAGGTACTGTGGTATCATCAACATGGGAAAAAAAGCAAATGAACCTTAAAAGTTGACCAAAGGAATTGTAGACTTATTTAGAAATTTCCAGTTAGGGAGTATTCTGCACTTTGAAAAAAGTGAAGGAAGCATGTTGTCATGAACAATTGAACTGGTGTACTTTTTAAAACTTGGTCACTAAAACCCCATTGGTTTGATATTCTTTAGGCATTTGATATTTCTCAATTAAACTATTTGAAAGTTGAGATTTGAGAGCCTGAACTGACTGTGAATGGTGTCTGTGCAGGACCGGGTTACGTCATTATATGCATCCTCTGATAAATCTGGAAACCTAGGTGTCAAGGTATCTTCTGGAGCAGGTCTTGACAAACAAGCATACGTTGGGATTTTTGTTGTCTGAGAAACGCTTACAAAAATATTTTTCATTTCGCAGGATATTGACATAATGGTGACATACAGTGATGCTTCTGGGGCTATTCGTGTTGGTTCCGTTCAAGCAAAAGATTTGTCATCTTCTTGGGTTTGGCATACATCTGATAGTCACTTTGAGGACGATGTGAAAATAACTGAGGTACTTATGCTGAAAAAAGAAATATAAAGTGAAGAGAGCAATGTAATGACTTTTGATTTTTCCCAAATGTCAATACAATGTTATGTAAAGAGATGCAAAGTTTCTACGACTTGTTTAATAACTTTTACTTTCTTTCTGTGCTGTGAAAAATGTGTTTATCTTGTTATGGAGATTGAAGTTTTTGGTTTGAATGTAATGTTTGCTGTTGTTACATACCCAGAAATCAAATGATTCATCTCATGCTGTTACAACGCATGAAAACAGTACCGAGAAACATATAGCTAATCAAACTGCAGCTAGTACTGTCTTCCTCACAAAATCATTTCCAGAAGATCCAATAAAGCGCTACCGTCAGGTACGTTTACTTGCTTCTGCTTTAGTTTCTAGTTTAGCTCAAATACTTGACAAATTATTTTTGTGTACTCAGATGTTACGGCTTAAAAGAAGGGAGCTTCGTGTGGCAGAACTAATGAGGGAAGACAAAGCTATGGATGCAGAGATGGAGAAAGCAGCTATTGAACGTGCTCAAGGGCTGGACACTACTGTTATAGGAAAGTATAGCATTTGGAGAAGAGATTATGACAACTCAAATTCTGATTCTACCTTAAAGCTTATGCGTGATCAGGTCATTATGGCAAAAGCATATGCTACCATTGCTAAGGCTAAGAATGAGAGTAGTCTGTATGATTCCCTTATGAAGTGCACTAGAGATAGTTTGGCCGTTATCGGAGAAGCAAATTCTGATGCTGAACTGCAGCCAAGGTAATGCTTTTGTTTGTAGTGTACTTTTCACATGTTTAATTCACTTGTTGTTCCTCTCATGTAGCAGTTTCTTGTGCAGTGCTCTGGATCAAGCAAAGACAATGGGAGGGGTTCTTTCATTAGCAAAAGAAAAATTGCACGACTGTGCTGAATTGGCTAGGAAGCTAAGGGCCATGATTCAGTTAACTGAAGATAATTTAAATTCTCTGAAGAAGGAGAGCGCGTTTTTGATTCAGCTTGCTGCTAAGACAATCCCAAAGCCTTTACATTGTCTTTCTCAACTGTTAACAGCTAATTTTTTCCTTCCTGGCCAAGCAAATAAAGGTGTGAACATGAAAGAGAAGCTTGAAGACCCTTCCCTTTACCATTATGCCATCTTTTCGGATAATGTACTTGCAACAGCAGTGGTAGTGAATTCCACTATAGTGCATGCAAGTGATCCAGAAAAGCATGTTTTCCACATTGTAACAGACAAGCTGAATGTTGCAGCCATGAAAATGTGGTTTCTTGACAATTCTCCCCTTAGTGCTGCTGTAGAAGTCATGAATATCGATGATTTCAAGTGGCTTAATTCTTCTTATTGTGTTGTTCTTCGGCAACTTGAATCTTCTCGAATGAAGGAGTTTTACTTTAAGGTCAATAAACCATCAATATCTGGCTCAACTGGTTCAGACCAGCTCAAGTACAGGAATCCAAAATATTTGTCAATGTTGAACCATTTGCGCTTTTATCTTCCTGAAGTTTATCCCAAGCTGAATAAAGTTTTGTTTTTGGATGATGACATTGTTGTTCAAAAGGATTTAACTCCACTTTGGTCCATTGATATGAAAGGTATGGTGATTGGTGCTGTAGAGACATGTAAGGAGAGCTTTCATAGGTTTGATAAATATCTTAATTTCTCTAATCCGTTGATATCTGAAAACTTTGATCCCAATGCTTGCGGCTGGGCATTTGGCATGAATATGTTTGATCTGAAGGAGTGGAAGAAACGAAATATCACAGGAATATATCATCTTTGGCAAGAATTGGTAAGACATCCTACCGTTTGTAGTCCCCCTCTTTTTTTGTCTCTTTAGCTCCATCCTTTTCCTTCAAAATATAATGAACTTTTTGAGCTAGTTCTAGTTTATGTTTCTGTTCTTTGGCATCCTGGTTACTTCTTTGACTTCATGCTCTCCTTGACTATGTTGTGTCAACCTCGACTGCGAAAAAGAAACAGTGAAGTGTCAAAACCTTAGGGAACTGATTGCTATATCGAGATCAGCTCTCCATAAGTTCTTGGTTCAGTGACAGCAGCTGCTTTCATTTTCACAAAACATTCATTTTGTGATGGCTTTGAAAAGGCCTCTCTGGGATTTGTTTATGTTAGAGTATGTAGTATAACATATATTTGGTTGTCTCAATAGTTTTTGTGCAGGTTTTTACATGTATAGAGATATCAATATATTTTGGTAATAATTCAACTATTTGAGGAAGAATACAAAGAACAATTCAAAGCTCTGCTGCGAATTTGTTTACTGGTGTTCTAACCTTTTGAGTTATTTGTTTTGCAGAATGTCGATAGAACTCTATGGAAACTAGGCACCTTGCCACCTGGACTAATAACTTTCTACAATCTTTCCTATCCGCTAGACCGAAGCTGGCATGTACTGGGGCTAGGCTATGACCCTGCACTTAATCTGACTGCAATAGAGAATGCCGCGGTTGTTCATTATAATGGAAACTATAAGCCATGGTTGGATCTCGCCATCGCCAAGTACAAGCCATATTGGTCCAGATATGTGATGTACGATAGCCCTTACCATCAGCACTGCAAGATCTCAGAATAAGCCCCAACAGGTAGTAGCTTAACCTATAGGAGAATACAAATTAACTTCTTTTTCGGCTCTCTTTTCCACTCTTGAATATTCTTTCGAGTATACCTATATAGCGCAATTAACCACATAAGTGTAGCAATTTCTTGTAAAAGCAATTCACCTATAGATTTATAGTTCCCCTGTTTGTATAGATTCATTTGCAACGAAGAAAAATAAAATGCTAATGGAAAATTTCATTCTCTTTTCTCTCATGCTCTGTTTTTCCCTCCCTTTTTCGTGCTAATACAAAATATGAAGAACACAATATATGTATAAACAGCATCATATATGGATTTCTTCACCCATGCATATGTTTAAACATGAAGTGATTGTATTGACATGAAATATCATGAGTGTCTTGTAGTAGGTGATTTATGGTTTTTGAGCAGGGTAGAGTTGTGGGTATCCAATTTGGTTCTTGTAGCTCAAGCTTATCATGTTCGTCTAGATTTAATGGTGGGAGGAATTTTGGGATTCAATCAAGTTTGATAATTGTATGATAGGCATGTTGTGTATATCAAGTAAGTTAGATAAGGCTATGGAACTTATAGATGTAATGCCTGAAAAATTGAAGGGCAAGTATTTGAGGACTGTCGTAAGAGCTTGTTTGAGGTGCAAATCTCTAAGACTAGTGAAGAAATGGCTTTTCATGAGCCTAAGTTAGAACCCTTCGGCTCGTTTGATTACTTGTTAGCTTTGAGTCTGGATGCTAGTGTTGGTCACATACTGATACAACGAAGTTTAGACGAGTTGGTTATAGCTTGGTTCGTGTTGACAATGAGACTTACGGTATGTAGCCCAGAGTTAACAGGGTACAGTGTACACCAAAGGTTATCGAGTGTTGCGTAGTTTAGTTACATAGATGTTCGCCTTTTTAACTACCCATTTGAAACTCATAAATTAGGATTGCAAATAAAAAATTCATACGAATAACTCGGCAATTAAAAACAAGAATTATCTCGAAGATAGATATACATAGATTTGAGGATTCTGTCTTGAGCCGATGGATTTTTTGGCCGTATTCTCTTTTGGGGAATGAGTTGCCGCCTTCCTTTCTTCTTCAGGCCTTGATTATAATTTCTAAGAGTAAGATACGGTGGGTAAGATGATGATGATAGATATTCATAGATCATAGGTAGCTAAAGTACAAATTAACTTTTTGTCTATGATGATGTGATGTTTGTTGAAATAAGGAAGTTTCCATGGGGAGAATTGCTATTACAGATATGGCTGCATTTGAGTATAACTTGCGACTTATCACTTATACTTCATGTATTATTATTGGATTACTTTTTCCTAGTCAAATTAGCTCTAAAAAATGGATTTTAGCAATCATTTCCATTGCCTTCATTACCAATAATATGATTATTTCCAAAGTTTTTTTGTTTCATGTTGATGTTTATTGGAGTATCAAAATATCATGTGGTTATCCCCAAAAATATCAATGTAGTCACGTAAAAATAAACATTGTTTAAAATATTTTTATTTTCATAGCATAGTAACTTTTTAAGACAGTGTTAGAAAAAGTCTTTATTTTAGGTTGTCTTCTTAATTAATTAGTTATTATGTAAAGTTGTAAAATAACACAAGATATTATTTGTAATAGAGATTTAGATTAGATAACTTTTTTAAAATTACAATGATTAAAATTATATGCTTTTAGAATATTTTACATCAAAATGTTTGTTTTACATCTCTCAATCTTAAATTTAGATTTTATATTTTTTTCAATTTGTGAAACCTCAACATCAAATTTATCTCAGATGGAAACATACATTAAATATACTTTAATGTAAGATATTTGTAATATTATAATTGTCATTCTTTATCTAATATTTGGGAAAAACAATGTAAAAATCAATTGCATTTTCTATATATGTAAATAAAAAGGTTTTTTAGTTCGCCATAACCATATTAATTCTAAATAGTTGTTGCTTATATATTTTCAAAACAAAAAGTTATATTATTGAAAATACTGTTCACAAGCATAACATAAATTAAGACTAATTAATAAATAAATTCATATATTGTTTATTTTTAAATAAACTCTTATAATTACTAAAAATAAACATATTTAGTTGTTTAAATTTCAAAGAAGATTTGAAGAAATTTATAAGCTCACAATAAGTGAATTTGTTTGAATATAAATAACATGTATTATTTATTATATGCTATTTTTTTATATGCTTTTTTTTAATGTATACCGCACTCGTATATAATTTAAAGCAAAGAAAAAATGATTGTTTTTTAAGAAAAAGGTAGATAATGGTAATAAATGAAGAGAAATAATGATTTGTGTGGTTGAAATTGAAAGAGAGTTAAAATGTATGGATGAGATTAAAAAAAAGTGGTGTGTCATAGTCTAAAAATATAAATGATGCAAATTAAGTGGGATAGACCAAAATGAAAAATAGTACAAATTAAATAAGACGGAGGGAGTATTTTTATGTTAATCATTGTTATAGGTCAAACTTATGATGCATGCCCACAAGTAAATGTAGGTTGAACTTCTACGAAAGATCAACTTTTGAGTCGGGGTACTCTTTGAACACATCCTCTTTTATGGGCATGAGTTGTCGTCTTTCTTCCCTCTCCATACCTTGTTTATAGTTTCTACAAGTGGAATACACTGAATAGGATGATGATAAATAATGTATTATATTATTTTTAGTAAATCAAATAAAAATTAATTTATTATTCATAAAACACAATTAAAAAACAAATCAAAAAACATTTTTCATTTCTAATTTGTACGCGAGTTACACGAGTTCTATAAAATACACCACATAGAGAATTAGAGACCAGAAAGTATCCTAAAATTACTTTCCATAAAATATCAAATCCAAAAAGTCCATATCAAGTTTGATACGTTTCGTTTACTGCAAGTTTTTTCACTCCCATTTGACTATCTTACTTCCGAACAATTCTTCGCCATTTTCAACTGACAACTACTTTCTTTACGTTTTTTGATCTTCAATTCCCATTTTTCGTCTTTCAACGTCCATTATTAACTTGTTGGTTATGTGAAAGATCATCAATGGCGGGTTCTTTGAGTTTGTTGGTTTCCCTTATTATGATTCAGGCAAGTTAATCTCAATTCTCAACCCATTTGAAACAAAGCATCAATTTATGGTTTTGGGATTCGGAAAAGCTTCAGTAAAAAAATTTATTCTGGTTTATTTTTTTTTGTAATTTTAATTGGTTTTGTGATGATTTTCTGTGTTTTGCAGGGATTTTTTCTAGTTTCTTTGCTTTGTTTAGTTAATGCTGATTATGGGTCTTCTCTATTTTCTAATTCCATAAATGGGTAATTTTATTTTCTTCTAATTTCTTTTATTGTTGATGGGTTATTTGATGGATTGTTTATTTATAATTAAAAATTATAATTCTAAATTCCTAATGCTAATCATGTTTGGGCAGAATGAAAACTTTAAGTATGAAATGTCTGCTTGTTTGGTACAAGTTAAATTTTCAAGAAACTAACGATTCTATTTGTTCAGTTATTTGTTCAATAAATTTGCCAATTAGACCTTTTCATTTTATATTAATCTAACTGTATTATTTTAGACCACTAACACTTCAAGATCATCAATTTTGTCTTGACAAAAATAGGTCTTTTTTAGGATTATACAGTCTAGGAAACATAAATGTATGATTGTCAATGAAAGCATAGTGCAAAAATACGATATCATCTAACGACCAAATATTGACCGAAAGCATCAAATATTTTTTGAAACGGCCCAAAATACCCTTTTTTTTGCACCTTTATCGGGAAGAAGATGAAGCCTTGATTTTGCACTATGATGGAAAAGTTTTGAAAAGTATGATCACCTGGTTCCGTATCAGTTGTAAGTGAGGTTTAAGTCATTGTGCACTGCACTGGAGTGAATTTTATTGTTAGAGCTTGCTTGAAATGCTTGGTAGGCAATAGAGTTCACACTTCATATTGAAAATTAAAAGTCAATTTGGGACGAGAAGTTGGAAATCGCTTGTTGGACAGGCTTTGTGGATTCTATTATTGAAACGGAACCAATCACTGGAGATAGGGAAATGATCTATTCCTCACCACAGTTGTTGGCTGCTTGTACTTAATAACTAAGTTTTATTGTTGTTTCTTTTAACCCCTACTAACATAATTGTGGTATGTTAGCTAATTATTAGCCACTTGATTAAAAAGAATAAATAAGAGTGATAATTTACCTTTTTTTTGGGTTTAATTGGTGCTTTAAGTTAGATTAGTGCCCATGAGTGAAGTCCACAACAGATGTTTGGGGCTGGTATGTTACTAGCTATTATCAATAGAATTATAAATCCAAGAAGCTAAAGCATCAGCATTATCAATTATAGGGATAGTAGAAACCTAGTAAGCCCAAGTTGGGTGAACCTTGTAAATATTTGTTTCTGCTCTTTATTGCACTTTATTTCCTATATGCATTGCTATTTTCATTGATAGAGTAATTTGTGTCATCGACCAACTTCATACCTTTGTTTTTGGTGATATCAGGGATAAAGTTTCATACTTTAGGCCTTAATCTAGCGCTCGTTTCTTTTTTCGTTGACTTGCTTCACTTTTTTCATAGGAGAAGACATTCAGCTAAATATTGTGCTATGTATGATATTTGTGGAGAGCGTAGCGATGGCAAAGTTTTAAATTGTCCTTACGGTTCTCCTTCAATTAAGGCATGTCTCATGTTTTATTTTCAGAATTTGTTTGAATTAGTCTTGTTAGACTTTTATCTGAAGCTTTTATGTTTCATGTGCAGCCTGACGATCTTTTGTCTGCAAAAATTCAGAGTTTATGTCCTACTATAAGTGGGAATATATGTTGTACAGAACGTCAATTTGATACTTTGCGTTCACAAGTTCAACAAGTAAGAATTGATGTCTCGGGCTGCAATATAGCAGTTACATATGATATGTGATGATCAGCTGGTTCCTGTATGTGTACACTCAAGTGTCTAGTGCTATTGACATATAATGAGAAATTGTAGAACCTTTCGATTTTGTTGCTCATATGTTCCTTGTTACTTCTATTTTTTTCTAGTATATATCAATGCGATTCATTTCAAGATAATTATTGCAGGCAATTCCCTTACTGGTGGGTTGTCCAGCATGCTTGAGGAACTTCCTCAATCTTTTCTGTGAGCTTTCATGCTCACCAAATCAGAGTCAATTTATTAATGTTACCTCCACTGCTGAGGTCAGTAATCACAACATTTAATGGTGCTCAATTTGAATTATACTTCAAAGATTTGTGTATTCTTTCCCAGCCTCACTAATGACCGATGAAAAATCATTTGCCTTGTTTTGGGGAAATTGGTACTTTTATATCATAATAATAATAATGATCCTTTTCTATGCATACACCACCATTAATCTCAAGGTGGGATTAGGCCATAACTCCTACCCATACTGTTCAAAAGAAGGTTACTCAATTTTTTCAGTTTATAACTTTGCTTATGGAAACAGTTCTTCACATATTTCCCGTATCACTCTGAAAGACAATACCTAGACTATACTTTCTGAAAAAAAGAAATAAGGAAACTTCTCTGATATAATTGTTTTCTGCAAGTTGAAAATTCATGGTTTCTAGCATTGCTTGTATAATCCTCTCTCTTGCCTGCAAACACGTTTCTTGGCTAGGTATATTATGCATTTGTGCTTACTAGTAAGGAATTCCTTCTTTTTCCCCGTCCTTTCTGAAAGTGGGATGATGGTGTTTTTTTATGCTATTAATATTAATGTATGCAGCACAATGGCCATTTTGGTAGTTTCAACTAAAGAGAGCTGGTTAGTCTTGGTTTTTTGCTTGGGTCGTTAGCCTGTTAACCTTATTTTATCTGTTTAATGCTTTGTTTAATTTTAAAGACAATTTTTTCTGTGTTGGAAGTTGCCTTAAGACGAAGAAAAAAATCACCGTCTTTATTAATCCTGTTTGACTTATTTCAGGTTGATGGCAACTTGACTGTGGATGGCATTGAATATTATGTGTCTGAAGAGTTTGGTGAAGGATTATATAACGCTTGCAAGGATGTAAAATTTGGATCAATGAACACAAGAGCTATAGATTTTATTGGGGCTGGTGCAAAGAGCTATAAAGGTGTGTTAATCCAAGCCATTGGCTCATTCACACTTCTGTCCGTTTGTTCTCTGTATACTTCCCATACACTCTGTTCTTTGTTTGCCAACTTCACATAATTTCACAGTTTTTGATATTATAGGAATTCGATAAACTGTTCCTGTTTTAGATTTTAAATCAAAGAGTTTCTTTTGAAAAAGCTGTTCTTTGAGGCTTTGGAATTTGTTGCTCAGTATGCAGCAAGGACAAATTCCAAAGCTGCAAACAATGTAGGGTGAAGGGAATATGCCTAAATTCTTGTAGACACAACAGTGGCTTACTTTTTAATCAAGATTGAAGGAAATCTATGTGTAAAGATCATTGAAGGAATCATTTGCTGAATATGAACATATCAGCAATCACTACTCTTCTTGCTCCAGCGTTGTCCGAGTGGAAAATTAGTGCACACTTGGTTCTTATATAGTGGATGTGATGATTTAATGAGAATGTTCCTTCATCCCCCTCTATAATGCTATTGATGTCTTCTTCATGATAAGGAATTGTCAATCGTTTGAGCCCCACTCTATTTACTATCCACCCAAACGAGGAACCGTAATCATACTACTGTGATCATAGAGGTGGTATCGACTAGAATTGTAATAGATAATTTATTAAGTTTTCTGATAATCACTTCAGCAATGCAGCAGAGGACAATATTGAGTAGCTTTGTATGACACAAAGTTGTGTGATAAACTGCTTATAAGCGAGCCTTTGTATATAAACATCATAATATTAGGGGTTGAACCTTAAGCTGAATGAAAATTAACCTTTTTTTTGGTGCGAAGCAGCGAAGGTAACATACCTTATTAAATGAAGTGGTGAACATTTAAGTTAATGAAAAATCTCATTGTGTAATATAGTGATTGTATGATGTGAAGCTTGCTTAAAGGTTTCTATTTTTATCTTCATATGAATCCTTATTGGCCATTAAAATTTTCAGAATGGTTTGCGTTCATTGGTCAGAAGGCTGGATTATGGATGCCTGGATCTCCTTATGCCATCGATTTTCAGACCAGTGTTCCTGTATCATCTGGAATGAAGCTCATGGATGTGTCTACCTACTCTTGCAATGACACTTCACTAGGATGCTCATGCGGTGATTGTCCATCATCATCTGAATGCTCAAGCGCAGAACCTCCTCATTCTCAGACAGAGGATTCCTGCTCAGTTACGCTGGGTATTCTTAAGGTCCAAAATATAATGAAATAGTCATTCTAATGTTACGCTATTTTTTCTGTTGGCTAGCCAAGCTTTTACATTCAGTATTATGGGTGATGTGACTCCTGTTATATCATTGCTTTATCTTATTGTATCTTCTGGTACTTATGTATTTGCAATTGATTCTTACAGATGAAATGCATCGACTTATCAATGGCCATTCTCTATATTCTGTTGCTTTCTAGTTTACTTGGATGGGGTTTCTTCCATCGGAATACAGAAAGGAGCAGTCCTGCATCTAATGCGAAGCCGTTGTTGAGTGAAGTTGATTCTATTGATGAGGTGAATGATTATGCCCTTGACATGAAGGTTTATGCTTAATACTAAGAATCTGCTTCATACTGTACATTAGGGAGTGGGTTTCACGAACAACTATTTTTAGCATTATCATAAAATTTCAGTTCTTTCTAGCCTCTTTATTAGCTGATAATTAGTATTTTTCTGCAGTAATTTATCTCTTGTAAAAGGATTTGATGTGCGTTTCTATTTCCTCGATCTTTTCCAAATAATTATCTATCTTATTATTGTTGAGGCAGTACTAATATCATTAGCTAGTCTCAATGTGCTATCTGCTCGGTTATATGTGTTTTCCATTGGTGGCTTGTCCTTTAGATGATCCTGATTGTTAAATTCTTTGTGTGTTACCTTTACTGCATCTAAAATGCAATCCATGTGGTGTTCATTCTCCCCAATTAGGGTATTGGGACTGCTCCAGAATCTCAGTCTACTATTCAAGGAATCATGACTGATATCTTTAGGTGAACAATGTGATATATTATTATTTTCTGTTCCTTTTCCCTCCAATTGGATGTATTGTTTGATTCATTGAATTTCCTGGATGGATATTTGCAGGAAGTACGGTCTTTGGGTTGCAAGGAATCCTACTCTTGTGCTGTGTTCATCAGTTTTTGTAGTTCTTTTACTTTGCTTGGGATTATTAGGTTTCCAGGTTGAGACTCGACCCGAAAAGGTATCGTCTTGTAGACATCTATGCCTTTTTCTTGATTTTTGAACAATAGATGCATTCTCAAATTCTTTTTCGTTCTGCTTGGATCTTGTTCATATATTTGTAGATTTTTTTCATTACCCAAATGCCATTAAATAAATCCTACATAGGTTTCCACCTAAGGAAGGTTTGGCCGTTTGGGAAGCTTTATGTATGCAATCTTACCTTTCTAATAAGAAAGAGGTTGTTTCCCATTGACCCTTAATAGTAAACATCATCCACAACATCACAGGAAGTGCAAATGATTCATTAAGTCATTTTACTACAGTTCATAATCTGAAACCAAAGAACTATAAATCTTTGGCTCCACTAAGGATGGACAATTCATTTTTATGTACCACAAGGAAAATTCACGATCAGCTTTGTTTGTTGTTATTGACTGTGTTGGCAGAATCATCACGAATTCACGATCTTAAGGTTCTTTTGTTCTAGTTGTGGGTAGGTCCTGGAAGTAAGGCAGCAGAAGAGAAGCATTTCTTTGATACTCATTTGGCACCTTTCTATAGGATTGAACAGGTATGTAATTCCTCTAATCTTCAATGCAAGTCTTGCAGTTGTGTCATTGTCACCGATAAGTGAATATTTATCTTCAGAAAATACAGGCATAAAAAAGGTTTATCACTGAAATTACACCATGTAATACAAACGAAGGTTTAGAAATACATGATTATGTAGCTTACTACTAGCTTCATCTTTTAAAGCTTAAGTTAAGTGGTTCATTTTTTTCAGATTATTTTGGCAACGAGAAAAGATCCAGAGAGTGGGAAATCTCCCAGTATAGTAACAGAAGATAACATACAGTTGCTTTTTGACATACAACAGAAGGTAATAATGAGGCTTGTTTGCAGTTCCATGAGAAGTATCTATTGGGGCACCATTCATCTAACTCGATAACTAACTGGAATTTTCTTATCTGTTGCAGGTTGACGAACTGCGGGTGAACTATTCAGGGCATATGGTATCCTTGTCTGATATTTGTTTAAAGCCTCTCGGGGAGGATTGTGCCATCCAAAGCATTCTTCAGGTATAAGCACTGAAGTGTAAGTTATATAGTTGTGATCTGAATATGGATTGGATATTGTTACCATATATGCTTATCCATAATTTTTGGCCCGATGAATGTTTAAACATTATAAAAGGAGGCGTATATTTGAGTTGAAGCGGCGTTTTTATGACACTTTTTAATACCAATTTTCTTGACTTTACCTGATATCCCATAATATTTTTATTTTGTATCTCTTGCTTTTTTGACAGTATTTCCAGATGGATCCTTACAGTTATGATGAATATGGAGGCATTCAACATGCTTTGTATTGCTTTCAGGTATTATCTTCACGAACTAATTTAATTAATTTTTTTGGTGTTGGTTATAAATTGAAACTCACGTGCAGTTATCTGCTATGCTTGCAATGTAAATGTTAACTACAGAAAAAAGTCACGTCACTGCTTTGAATCGAAATTTTCAACTAAAAAAAGAGAATTTATCAATAGTAAAATTATGTGGTAACATGATAATGATCTGAATCTGTTCAAGTATCATGACGCACCAAAGTGAAGCTAGGTATTCTGCTTGCTCCATTTTGCCTGTGCTGGGTGGAGGATATGGGGAATGTAGAATACTTGAAAGCATAATAACACTTTTTTTGGAGCATGTACTCCGTTGCAGCATTACACATCCACGGACTCGTGTTTGAGCGCCTTTAAAGCCCCACTTGATCCAAGCACTGCTTTGGGAGGATTTTCTGGAAATAATTTTTCTGAGGTAATACCTTTATCAACTCTACGTTACAAAGATGCGAGGATAATAGACTAATTGTTTTTTTTTCAAATGTCAGGCTTCTGCATTTGTGGTAACTTACCCAGTTACTAACACGGTTGATGAGTCTAGTGTTGCAAATGGGAAGGCTGTGGAATGGGAAAGAGCTTTCATTAAGTTAGCTAAGGTTTGTTCTAAACAATATTCCTTGTTAGAGTATACTCATGTCTTCATTTTTTATATACGTTTTGTAAAATGAAGATTACTAGTTTAAGTCGATGCTGAAACTGTATATGTTCCTTTACCTTCTCCGTTTTTGATTTAGATGTACATCATATTTGTTGAATTTCTGGTGAATTTTTCTTTAGTTGCGTGATTTGACTGTTTGTTTATTTTCATCAACAGGAGGAGCTGTTACCCATGGTGCAGCCCAGCAATCTCACTTTATCTTTTTCTTCAGAAAGCTCAATTGAGGATGAACTTAAACGGGAAAGCAATGCTGATGTCATAACAATTTTAGTAAGTTATATAAGAGGAAATTCCCTTCTTTTTGTGCTTATTGTTGGTGATGTGATTATCTGCCTGCCAGTTTTGGTATTAATAATGTACTCTAGAAAATTGAGGTCTTGACTACTTATTTGTTTAATCTGCATCAGATAAGCTATCTTGTGATGTTTGCTTACATATCTCTTACACTAGGCGACATACCACATTCCTCTATGTTCTACATTTCATCCAAGGTATGAACTAAATAAACTCTTACCAGCTTCACTTTTACTCAAAGGCAGTGTATGTATAATGATCTTAGTTACCATTCGTATTTTGCTAATGTTCATCATGAATTACATCACAACAAAAGATTTCCTAAAGGGTTTGAATTTCTGTAATTTCCGTTTGTCGAATATAGAAGAGTTCGGATTCTTCATTTGATCCTTCTCTTGATTCTTTATCAAATTTAGAAGGGTTTGAACTTCTTCATTTGGAGGCTTTTCCCGAGTCTTTGTCGAATGTAGAATGGTTTGGACTTCTGTAATTACCATTTGTAGACATGATTTTTCCACAACGCATATGCAGTGTTAGCAATAATTTGCTTGGCGTTATATCATTTGTCAAACGCCAATTGACAAATCTTGAGTTATTGGATCTATTGTAAATTTGTACTTGAGCTTGAATCAATTTTTGGGAGCCAAGTCAAAGTGTCACACTCCGATATTTTTTAAGAAAATTTTGCGTGATGTTTTCTAAAAAAAGTGTAAGACTTTTAAGCCTTCATAACCATGCTAGAGATGGGTGGCAAGTGGCAATTTGTAGTGTCAAGCATGGGTACCAAAGCTTTGAGATTAGATTGAGTCTGAGAAATATAGATCGTGCATGGAGTCCAGTGAACTGAATGATTTATAACTATTGTGGTTATCTGTTCTTATTACAGGTTTTGCTGGGACTTTCTGGAGTTGTGGTTGTTATATTGTCGGTCCTTGGCTCAGTTGGTTTCTTCAGTGCCATTGGAGTGAAGTCAACGTTGATCATAATGGAAGTCATTCCTTTTCTCGTTTTGGCTGTAAGTTGATTGTTCATTTTAGTGCCATATGGCTGTATTAGAGAATCTAACATGGCTGAGTCTAGACTCTAGAGGTGATGAATGTTTACCGACCTGGTCCTAACTTGGCCCGACTTTAACCCCTGACCTCAATTTTGGTTTCCTAGTGATGTTACTGCCTTTGCGAACCCTTTGATCCAACCTGACAGTATCCGTTGATCTTCTCAAGATTTTGAACCTAATTAGTGTCCGAGTGTTAGCATGTCTGAGTGTCAAGGATTACGTACTCTAGGTAAAGTGTAGAGTCCTAGAAACATAGGTTCGAACACCTTTTTGAGAGAAATTAATCTATTATGTGTATGGTAAGCTTAATGCCTTCTAACACTTCTTTCCCTTTACCTTTGTTGTTTTCTGTGTCCAATATCTCCTATATAGTTAATGCATTATTTTTTTTAATGTTTTGTTTAACAGGTTGGAGTTGATAACATGTGTATATTGGTACATGCTGCAAAACGACAGCCGACTGAAATTCCACTAGAAGAACGAATAAGCAATGCTCTTGCTGAAGTTGGTCCATCCATAACTCTTGCTAGTTTGTCTGAGGTCTTGGCATTTGCAGTAGGAGCCTTCATTACTATGCCAGCATGCCGTGTTTTTTCCATGTTTGCAGGTTCGGTTGTTTTTTTGAAATTTTGATCAGTTAGCTAAATCGATAATTTGATTGAGACAACTCTGTCGATCTTTGCAGCATTGGCTGTACTTTTGGACTTTCTTCTTCAACTTAGTGCGTTTGTTGCACTGATAGTTCTAGACTTCAAGAGAGCTGAAGATTTCAGAATTGATTGTTTCCCATGCATTAAAATTTCTTCTGCTTCTGAGGAATCAAACAGAGGTTTATCAAACTTAATTCAATTGTATTTATTTTGAAAGCTTGACAAACATATTCTGAAACAGTGTTGTTTCTCAATTCTTTTCAATAAGCATGTTTTTTGCTCTGATCGGGTATGTTATTATTATAATGGAAAAAAATAGGTACTGATCAGAGAACCCCAGGATTTCTTACTCAATATATGAAGGTATGCTTGGTTTTATGGTCTTTTTAGGCTACCTTAGAAGTTTACACACTGTTGATCCTTATGCCTTATGCAATCATATTTGTTTTATAGTTCGCCCTCAATTTTGGCCGCATTTTCAATATTATATTTATACTTTTCTAGAAGGAATTATGATAATTTGCATGTCAATTGAAATAAAGTTAATATTGATAGTTATGTCAAGAATGTACAGATTATGTCATTTAGATAAATTTCCTTGTGTATCTGGGTTAATTTTCTACTCTATTCACATTCTGCAGGATTTTCACGCACCTATTCTATTACACCGAGGAGTCAAAATAGTTGTTCTTGCTATATTTTCTGGTTTGGTATTAGTAGGCATTGTAAGTTGTCGTAATCAACATTACTATTTGCTGACTTAGATTAAATTTTGATTTGAGGCTTATATCCGTTCGCTAGTTTGAAACTTTAGATTTTTTTTATGCCTTTTTAATGCTCTTGTGTAGGCTTTGTGCCCTAGGATTGAGGCAGGCTTAGAGCAACAAATTGCTCTTCCACGAGATTCATATCTTCAGGTCATCCATTGCTCATGAATTTTTTTTATATTTCATGCTATTTTACTAGTGTTCCTGGTCTAACAGTTGTCTTAGGGTTGCAGGGTTATTTTAGTGATCTTTCAGATTATCTAAGAGTTGGACCTCCCTTATATTTCGTTGTAAAAGATTATAACTACAGGTATTTGCTTGTTACTGCATAATTTAATTTTTCTCTCATCAAGGGCATACCATTCCACTTGAAAATATTTTTTGAACAAGATCTCAATATTTTTTCCCCCGACAATTTGGTTTTTGGATAAGGGCATACCATTTCTAAATGCCCTACTACGTCTTTAATCAATTGTGCCAAAACCAAATGGGGTTAAATGGCTAGGACAAAAGTGGAAACAACGTCTTTGCTTTTACAAAGACTAGGTTGTGTACATCCAGCTCTTACAAACCCCGCTTAGGTGAAGCTTTAGTGGGAGCCACTTACAGGCATAGGGATGATGATGAGTGAATTCGGTGGGATTTTCTTCATAACATATTTTACATTTGGTTGAATAAATGAATTCTATGGGGATCTTTTTGACAACATCCTTTCCTGATTCACCTCATTAGGAGCACTCATTTTGCAAACATGATAAGCAGGGAGATTAAAAGAGACTTTTTTGTTTGCTGAAAAATCATCAAAACTTTTTACAGAAGAGGAACATCTTTATCACGCCAAAACATCTGGTCAATCTCCTTATATTTAATCTACACAATATCACTCTAGAAACCTTTTAAGATTATGAAATTGGGAGTAAAATTTGAAATCAGATTGATTCTTGCACTGCCCTTAAATCACACCATGTCTCATACCAACTGAGGACTTGGATGCATATTACCCACCTAAATGTGGATGTGAGCTCCTGATATATCTATGAAATCTCTTAGGCTCAGAAAAATGTAGAATCTGTTTTGCTTGTCTATGATGATGTCTTTATGGTTGCAGTTGCTTTTAGTTTGTTGGTAAGAATCATCATCATCCCAATTTTAGGATGGGAAGATATTTTAGAAAATGTATGCAAGAAAACTGTCAACAAATATTTATGATCCTGCAAGTGGCTTCTTAGATGACAAAGAGACTATATCTTTTTTTTCTCTAGTATTTTATATGTTTTGCATCAATTGACAAGGATAGATGTTCTTCCGAATGTCTTACAGCTCCAAGTCAAGGCATACAAATCAGTTGTGTTCAATTAGCAAGTGTGATTCAAACTCGCTTCTAAACGAGGTAAACATGTCAGCTTAGTGCACTGCTAATGGATTATCTTGTTTAAAAGCTGGGGCCCTGGGGATATTTTTAGTTGTGCCTACAATTATTTTGCGTTTATGTCCCATTAAACATTTTAATTTGTGAGAGGCATATTAGACTGCATTTACGATATTGAATTTGATGCATCAAGAGCATTGATTGTTTATGTTAGTTTTTAAATTTTTTTTTTGTATGTTCTATTTTCTGATTAAAAATTTGGAATTGTTCCCCCATTTGCATTAGAATAATAATAGTTTGGAGTGTAGAACACCTTTGTTTCCTATGTTAATATTATCTGTTTGGGCCTTGGTTGCTCTGTGACTTTGCTAATATGTTATTGTTTCTTAATTGAAGTATCTATGGTTGCCGGTGATATTTTGTCCTTGTTGTAGAAAATCATAATGCGGAATTCGGTTTGGGTTTAATCTGGTGAATACTTGATTTGTATTAATCATTCATTGAGAGGAACACCTCTATTCTACTAATATTGTACTAATATTATTTTTTCCTACACTCCCCCTCAAGTTTGGTCTTCGTATCACCGAGACCGAACTTGTCAAAAAATATTTTTCAATGCTTTTGAGCCAATTGCCTTGATTAGAAAATCCGCTAGTTGATCTTTTGATTTTGCAAAGGAAATTTTGATTATGTCTTCTGCAATTTTTTCATAATTAACTTTCAATTTTTTAAATTTAGATAAAAGGTCAAGAAATAAATTGGGTTGGTTTATTTTGTTATTTGGGTCAAAGATTGGAATTTTAGGGTGTGGTCTTAATTGAGTTTTGGGTTTAGGTTTTATGCGTAGAGTAAGATTTTTCTTTTTTCTTTGTTTTGTAAGAAGGGATTTTTGTAAGGTAAATGGGTAGGGAATTTTCGTGAAGGAAATTGGTAGGATTGATTTTTGTGGGTCATGGAGAAGAAGGTTACAAGTTTGATTGATGGGTTTGGGTAGATTTGGTTCTTGTTCGTTTGTCCCTTCTTCTTTTGACATTTGATTTTCGTCTTTTTCTTTACTCTCCCTCTCGCCATTAACTTGCATACTCAATTCTTCTACGTTACTCCCCCTCGCGACCTCACGCTCGATGGTGTTGTTCTTGGGAGGTAGCGAAATTGGCCCGTATAGAGTATGAATCCAAGTCCATAATTCATGGGCAGTGGTAGTGAATGAAATAACGAGGTCGATAATGTCGAAGTTAATACATGCAAGACTCCATGACATAACCCTGGCATCACTTTGTTTCCA